>CM021101.1:689008269-689091268 GCA_007115665.2 Sequoiadendron giganteum
AGATAACAAAAAGGTGCAGTCAACTCAAGAGGTAAAACCACCACCTTTTTACGTTAGTCTGATTATTGGTGATAGCATAGTACATAATTGCATGATAGATTCAGGAGCTAGCAGCTCAATCATGCCTAAATAGCTTGTTGAAAAGCTGGGTCTTGAATATGAACCATTGTCAAAGGGGGTAGTACAGTTAGACGGAACAGCCATTAAGTCCGTAGGAGTTATAAGAAACTTGCCCCTTACATTGCATGCCTGTTCTAATTTTCAAGTACCACAAGACATTTATGTTATTAATCTCCCACCTTATTTTGCTGTTTGTCTTTCTAGAGATTTCACTGCAAAATTAGGTGGTTATTTGTCATCAGATTGGTCACACATGTTTTTCAGAACCAGATACGGTACCAGAGTTACCATTAAGTCAGAACCATTGGCCAAAGACCATATCGAGCCCTATGTACCAAGTCCTATAAACGCAAACCTAGCTTTCCATGATCAGGAGGATCAATCCATGATCTTTGACCCCACTGTATCTATAGAAGGCATACCCGATGTAAATTTAGATGAGTGGGCAGCCGAGAATCACGAAATTGACCCGTTCAGTCTCATGGATGAAGTAGATTTGGGCGTTTATGTGATTCAGGAACCCAATATGACCATTCCAAATCTGGTCAAGGAAGAAAAAGAGTTAGAACAGCAAACTGATCAGCTTTGGAAGCTATATTTTGATGGTTCCAGAAGTAAAATTGGTGCTGGTGGAGGAGAGGTGCTCATATCACCTAAAAATGACAGGTATTATTCAGCTTTCAGATTTGCTTTCAGTTGTTCAAATAATGTTGTTGAATACGAGGCATTGATAAACGGTTTAAAGTGGGCCAGAAAAAGAAAGATAAAGTGTTTACAGGTATTTGGTGATTCTGAATTAATAGCAAATCAGGTAAGAAATCTAAATTTAACTAAAAATGATTTGCTGAAACTGTATAAGCATCGAGTTTGGGACTTGATTGAAGAGTTTGATGCGTTTAATTTGCAATCAGTACCCAGAAATCAGAATAAGCATGCTCATAAGCTTGCTGCCATGGGATCACAATTTGACATCCCAGGTAAAGTACAGAATGTGCAGGTACAGCAATATGTGAAGGTAGTTGTTAGACCATCAGTACCTGATAATAACATAAGTTGGCAGGTTTTCGATAGTGATGAACAAATATGCCATTTTCTGATGGAGGAAGCAGAGTTTTCTGTTGGAAACCAGCGCAAGTTTGAATAGCAATACGGTGATCAAATCATGTAGTTAAAGTCTAATAAACTGCCAAAAGGTTTGGTGACTCTTGAGTCAATTTTCAACACTGATGACCAGGTTAGAAAAGACAAATCCGGTATCACAATGAAGCAAGAACATTATGAACACATAGAAATATTCAAAGACAAGCTCCTTAAGCTTGGGAAGATCTGTAGAAAGGACGAGCAGCAAGATTTTATCTTACTTTGCCAAGAATTCAGCGACATTTTCACTTGGGAATATGGTGATTTGAAGGGTTTTAACCCTGAGTTAGCTCAGCACACAGTTGAATTGGAACCCAACGCAAAACCAGTCAGACAGAAGCAACGACCTCTGAATCCGAAACTAGAACACTTAATGAAAATAGAGTTGAACAAGCTGATTGAAGGAAGCATCATATTCCCGATCAAGCACACTTCTTGGGTGTCAAATTTGGTGCCTGTCAAAAAAAAGAGTGGAGAGATAAGCTTGTGCGTTGATTTTCGTGACTTAAACAGAGCTTCACTCAAAGATCACTACCCGCTGCCTTCAATGGAGCAAATATTGCAGGTTGTTTCAGGATCAGAGAGATTTTCATTGTTGGACGGGTATTCAGGTTATAACCAAATTTTGGTTAAGGAAGAAGATCAGTATAAGACAGCCTTTACCACCAAGTGGGGTACTATGGCTTATAGAAAGATGTCATTTGGATTGTCAAACGCAGGAGCCACCTTTCAGAGAGCAATGGACATGGCTCTCCAAGGTTTGATTAATAAATTTGTTCTTGTTTACCTGGATGATATTACTATTTTCTCACGTAATGCTGATGATCATTTCAGTCATCTTAGACAGATATTTGAGAGGTGCAAAGAATATGGAATCTCATTGAATCCTAAGAAGAGTATTTTTGCTATACATGAAGGTAAGCTTCTGGGTTATATTGTTTCAAAAGATGGCATTTCTATTGACCCAGAACGTATTGTAGCCATTCTGGCTTTACCGCTGCCCGCTCACAAAAAAGGTTTGCAGAGCTTCCTGGGCAGAATTAACTTTGTGAGGAGGTTCATTCCTAATGTTGCAGCATTATTACAGCCATTGACATCCATGCTAAAGAAAAACATTCAATTCAGCTGGTCAAAAGAGGGAAAAAATAGTTTTGAATAGATTAAAGAGGCACTTGCAGCAGCCCCTACTCTTATAAATCTTGATTTTGATAAGGATTTCATACTGTACGCATTCGGAGGAGTAGATACCATCTCCGCAATGCTCTGTCAGCAAAATAATGAAGGTATGGAGCAGCCCATAGCTTTCTTTAGTCAAATTTTGCATGACTATGAGACAAGGTATTCATTCGTCGAGAAGCATGTACTTGTTGTAGTGAGGAGTCTAAAAAAATTCAGACATATGCTGTCTAATAATAAGATAAATCTGCTGGTAGCTCACCCAACAGTCAAGGAGTTTCTGCTGAATAAAGATATTAATGACAAGCGAGTAGGCTGGATAACCAAATTCATGGAGTATGACGTCAGCATAAAGGTTACCAAGCTTGTTCGAGGTAAAGGACTGTGCGAACAGCTCGCAGAAAATGAGGAAAACAGCAGTGAAGAGATTGCTACAATTCTGAATAATGAAGAGGAACTTGCTGCTTCAACTGTACCAGCTGATTGGATTCATCAAATGATCTATTACTTGCATATTGGAGATTGTCCAGAAGGTTTAGACAAGTCTAAACGAAGGTATTATAGATTGCAGGCAATTCCTTATGCAATAATAAATGATGTTTTGTATAAAAAGGACTTCAATGGAGTATTTCTCAGATGCATAAGCCCTGATCAGATTGAAAGAATTTTAGAAGAATTCCATGATGGACCTGTTGGAGGTCACTTTGCCCCACGCACTACAGCTTTAAAAATTATGAAAGCGGGATATTATTGGCCAGATCTTTTCAAGGATGCTCATATTTATGTCAGAAAATGTACTAAATGTTCAATGTTTGCAGGCAAACAAAAGCTAGCAGCTCTGCCCTTAAATCCAATTCAGGTTGAGCAGCCCTTTGGAAAGTGGGGACTTGACTTTATCGGTCCTATTAACCCACCATCAAGTGCAGGTCACAAGTGGATCTTGACAGCAACGAATTACTTCACGAAATGGACAGAAGCAGTTGCTCTAAAGGATTCAAATGAAACTTCAGTTTTAAATTTTTATCAAGACATAGTTTCTAGGTTTGGTACACTTGAGTCCATTATTTCAGATAATGCTTTAGCATTTGTTGGCTTAAGAGTTTCAGATTGGTCAGTGAAGAATAACATCTATTTGAATACTTCATCCAATTATTACCCCCAGGGTAATGGACAGGCAGAGTCGACGAACAAAAATCTGATTAAAATCATTAAGAAGACAATTGATGATAATCAGATATCATGGCACGACAAGCTTAAATTAGCCCTTTGGGCTGATAGAGTTACACCAAAATGGTCAACAAGTTTTTCACCATATGTTTTGGTTTATGGTAAGGAGGCCAAACTGCCAATTTCAATAGAATTCCCAACTCTCAACTACATTAAGGAACTAGAATTACTTGAAGAGCAGCCAATGCAAGTTAGGCTTGCTGAGTTAACAGAGTTGGATGAAACCAGGAGGGAAGCTCTCAGAAAGCTTTAGATTCATCACTCTCAAATGAAAAAGACGTTTGACAGGAAAGCAGTTGCAAGAGTCTTTAACGAAGGTGACTTAGTTTTCAAATGGGATGAGTTGAAGAGCAGGCCTGGCAAGCATTCTAAGTTCGATGCCATGTGGGATGGCCCATACATTATAACAAAAAAGAAAGAACATAACGCTTTCCAGCTCTCAAGGTTGGATGGAGAAGTGTTGCCGATTCCCGTTAACGGGATCCATCTCAAACAGTGCTATTAAGCAGCTTTAAATGCTGTTGTACATAGTAGAATAGTGTTCAAGTTTTAGTATGCTTTCAATAAGTTCCTGATGGCATGTTTCTTTTCAGTTTTGTCTGGTTTTTAATAAGTGCAGTTGCTGCACTTGTTTTTCAGATTCTGTCATAAACAGAATTACAGTAGTTTCTTTCAGTTTTGTTTGATGCTGAGTTACAATTTTTGAGTCAAGACAGAAAAAATGGAATATGGACTCCTTGCCCAATGGATATGCTGGTCTATGGTGTTTAGCAGGCAAACACTCCGCAGAGGTCGCCAATTTGTTACCTATTTTTCACTCCGAGCTCAAATAGGTAGAGTTGGATGAAGTTTATCAATTATAGGTACATAAACTTTCAGGTTTTGCTGATTAAGTGATCATTGATCATCATTGCGATCATTCCACGTATGAATCATAGTTTTATTGTGCAAACATTTAAAACAGAAAATTGAGGAAATTTGCATAATGATGCTTTTATTCATTTTTGTAAAAATGTTGAATTCCACACAAGTCGTGGAAGTAACTTTTGGATTTTTACAATCAAATAAAGAATGCATAAAAAATAGTACGCTATACAACTGAAAATAATGAGAGCATAAGGTAAAAGATGATCCGTCATTGCCTGGAATGATGAATCGTTGACGGTTGAGGTTCAGTTGTGACGTCAGCTTCAACTCCGGTTTCCAGCTTCAAAGGCATCTGCAGGAAAAAATTAAAATGATGTTAGAGATGGTCTCTAAGCAATGACGGATAAAATCCTATCGTATGTCTACGCTACTGATAGGAATATAAGATACAGTCGATCAGGCATCCATTCAGATGATTGAAAAAATCAAGAAGGAAGAACGTAATTCAGCATAAGGGGAAAAGATAAAAAATTCAGTTTCTTTCATTTTTTCTAACATGTTTGTTCACTGTGCAGGAACAGGTTCATCATGTACGAGATAAAATTATTGGATATGTGGAGTAAAACGGGCTCCCACAAGGGTTGAGCTCGGCATATCAAGGACGAAATACTCTCATGTTACATACGAGAGTTCATTAATATTGCCAAAACAGTCAAAAGAAGGTTGCTGAAACGAAGAAATTGATATAAAAGCAGCCCTTTTTGAAGTTATTACTCTATTTCAGCTCTACTTCATTTTTCGCATTACATTAAATGAGGTATTGAGCCTCTTTACACTGAAGAGAAAGGAAACCAAGAGTCGCTATCTAATGGAAAAGTCAGATATTCATCAAGGAGCAGTAAGTAATGCACAGCAAAACAACATTTAGCAATAGCGTGATAAGTCATGAAAAAGACAATTTACTGTCAAATAATGAACATTTACTATCATCAAGAAGTCCATCAAAATCAGCATCTTATGTTATCTTTTGTAGACAGTCACTGTCAAGCAAAGTAAGCAGCATTAGAAATGACGGAGATATAAGAAGTATAGAAACAGTCAGGACTTCCAAATACCCATGCAAGTGCAAAAAAAATCTAACATCTCTCATGGTAGTCAAAAGACCCAAACAAAATGCTATGTGAACAGATTTGGCCGCAGCCATGAAGGTACTATAATATCCAAAAGTGTATATTATTGTCATAAAGGAGTTTTAAAGCCTTGTAAGGAAAGAGACATGATATTCTATGCATAAATATTACATCCACAAAGCCAATTAATAGTTACTCAACATTGACAGTGGCCCAGAAACGCATCAGCAGCGTTATTTTTATTCATCTTTATAAAAGTCATGGAAGGATTATCTTGGGTCGAGCCTAGAAATGTTGCAAGATACCCTCACATATTCAGAGAAAAGAATAATTTCTTGTCAATAGCTATCAGGAGGAAGTAAAGCGTAGGCCTGTCATGAATATTGTGTTAAGCAAACACAGTGTCTACCAAAATAAGGAAAGAGGAAATGCCACCAGCAAAGATTAAATAATCAATAGTTATATAACAGTCTAGCAATTTACTGTCATCAAGTGATCAGCAGCAAACTATCAACCAGATATCCATCAAATGAGAGCTACAGGTAAAGCCGTAGCCATACCAAAAATATGATCTACAAAAGCGCATAGGAAAGCATTGGAATCACATTAGGCAGAATCTCGTGGGGTTTCACAAGGTAAAACAGGAAATACCAAGAGTTTTTCAAGCCAGGCACGACCAGCAAAGGGTTACCCAGATGGCGAAAGGATTGAGGAGAATATAGCCGACAATTAATAAACTCTGATGGTGGCCAAAGCACAAAAGGAGACACAAAGCCGTGGCTTATACTCATAGTGGTCGCGCCCTGAAAGATAATCATTCCCAGATAGAAGAAAGACATAATACCCACATGGTATTTCAGAACCAAAATGCGACCAGCATGAAGCAGGAGAATAGCCACTTCCAGTAGTCATAAATGGCGGCCAAAGCAAGCAAAATGTACAGGATGGTCCGTTTTTACTGTTTTAAGAAAGGAACGAGTGAAGCTACAGCCAGCATGAAGAAATTGAAACCCAGAAGTCATTCTGCAGACATGAGGAGTTTTACCCAAAGGGTTCGTCATTTTAGTTTTAAAAGCAAAGAAATGCTACATAGAGGGCTTCTTCCTGAACCCACAAACTTTCATTTTCAAAAGGGCAGAATAATGACCAGAAGCTCGTGGCTTATTTATGCTTACAGCAAAAAGGAAAAGGAAAAATATATCATACAAGTAGCGGCCTTTTGGCCATTTTTCTAGTTTCGATACATAGAAGATAGTCACAAGAGAGAAAGGAAAAAATAGCATTACCTTTGTCATGAATTGAAGCTTCGAAGCACTATGGAGAGATAGGCGGAAGAATCATGGGGTTTCATGCTCGAAATCTATGATTATTTCTTCACTATGGCACCCTGTGAGTGGAAAAGAGCACCGGGGTAACAAGTCTGGGCTACCATGAGTTGCAGAGGAAATATGTCTCGAATGGAGGTCACGGCTTCAAACCCTCAGCATGGTGGCTAGAGCTTCTTCCTAAAGCCTTCTCAAAATTCCCAAAAGTGAAATGGAAGTCGAGTTAGGGTTTCGGTAGCCCTTTTGTCAAAAACCCTAAGTCGAATGGGTGTATGAGTTAAAAAAAATTTAACTAAGGTTTTTAGAAAAATAATGATCACTTCGTTATTCTTGCTAAGTTTTTGACTTTTTCATTTTAAATGACCTTTTGTGAGGGGGGCCGTAAGTTTTCAATTCATAAAATGAAGGGCATGTGAAATTAAGGCTAAATATTATGCTTGTAATAAAGGTTGAGTGGGTGATTTATTTACTTATACTATGCTTGCATCAATTAAATGCAATCAATTTAATGTTTGTTTGCTTACCTATTAGTAATATTGATTAAATGATAAAACTATAAATCATTTGATTAATATTACTATTTTTAGGCGAAATAACATTAAATTAAGTGAATCCAATAAATGCAAGCATAGAATAAGGAAAAGATGGAGTTTCATTTTGCATGGGCAGATTGATACAAACGAGGTGAAATTTGCATGCTTTAGTCCACTTTTTCAGGGGTTTCAGTTCAGTTCGAGTTGCAGACCAGTTGCACGCTTTATGATTGCCAGTTCGAGTTTGTGTTTGCTCATTTTTGCATGAGTTTGAGCTACTTTTTCAAGGATTTTCACTTGTGCTCGGATTTCGCATTGTAATTGTCATCTTTTCACCTTCTGATGACTTTCAGTTACTATTCATGCACTTTGGAGTGCCTTTCATATTGTATATATTGAAAAAGTTTATCTTTTTCAAGGGGGTTCTTGTTTTCTGCCTTTGCCTTCAGCAAAGAAGACTATCTTGTAACTCAGCATTTATTTACAGATTAATACAGCAGTGTTTTTACAAGTTCAAATCGTGTTATTGCAGAGAATTCCTTCAAGTTTCAGTTTTTTAGAATTTGCCTTCAAGTTTCAAGCATCTTTGTCATGTGGGATTGATCGAAGTAATTATTGTGTTGCAGTTTTTGAAACCTTTAAATATTTTTGTCTCCTTAGTGAATTCTGTATGCATCGAGGTTTAAATCCACTGGTTAAACATTGTGTTAATCGATAATCAAACAGTCTAGTTGTGGAAATCATATTTCCCTTTTGTGATTGTTTCTTTAATAGCCTTTGTTTAAAATATTCAAGGGTTTAAACTTCCAGATCTAGTTGTGCGAATGAAAACAGTGAGTAATTGTTCTGTGAGTTAAGTCTGCAAGTTGGATTCTTTGGTGTATCACCATTAATTAAAAGTTTCATAGTTTAGAATTCAGACTTAGTCTTTCTACCTCTTTCCCAGCCAAGTCAATTAGATTTTAGGGGATTTTTATCAGGGAACCAGCCCTCTCTGGAGATTGATTCTCAATTTTAGGCAACCCACAGGCCTGAGAATCATTCCATGTTTCAACAGATTGCTGAATTTAACTATTCAAGTGTTTGGGTGCAATCTGAATTGACAACAATTCCAAAGCAATTTGGTTCACCATCCCGGATCTACCTTAAGAGATTAAGCTCTTCTCCAAGGAACCTTGCTCTAATACCAATTTTTGAAATGAACTAGACAACTGAGAAGGGGGTAAACCAGTCGTATCAAATTAAACCTTCAAAACCCTCCATAATAATCAAATCCACAAGAATTCATTCAACCCTTATTTTATCATAATGATTAAACATGAAATGTAGCTAACAGAAATTGAAATCACAACATCATACATAGGATAACACCAGATTTATATTGAAAACCCAATGAGGGAAAAAGCACAATGAGGATTAGCACACAATATAAGTAATTGAAAAACCGGTACAAAGAGGCTCACTACCATAATAGGACACACTATCCAAAGAGGCTCACAACCAGAGCTCACTGCCATAGAAAGAAATAGAAGAAGATAGAAGAAGAATGTTACACAAAGAACACTTTCTCAATGCAACAAGGACGTCCACCACAATGCTCCAACAAACTCGCAGCCTTGCTTGAATGATTTTGGATGCCTTCAGCTCACTACCTTTAGGAACCCTAATATGAAATTTGCACTGCTCTACTTAAACTCGCATCACACACTTCACTTGTATTGATCTTACATCTATCTTACTTCAAATTTCATTCTTACCTTAACTCACAACAACACCTCACTTATTTATATCAAGCTCTACCTCAAAAAAATTATCCAATGTCGGCCACAAGCCATTGTACATACAAATTCCAAATAGGTCGGCACCTCAACATACCCACGATGGATAGCAACAAAATTCAACCTACATAAATCCTTAATTAGGACCCAAATAGATCCAAACACACTTCAACACACTTTACAAGCCTCACATGTAGTGTTAAACACAAGGTCAGCCAACACCCATGCAAAACACCATAAACATTAAGTACACGCTTCCTCAAATCTATCAATAAGCCAAAAAAAATTGAAAACATAATTTACTTGAACATGCTCGAGAGTAACTCATGAACTACTTGAGATTCATCAAACACTTCATCCAAACTCGCATCATTCAAATACTTCAACTCGGAACAACTGGTAACCCTTTTTTGCATTCTGATAAATAAAAGTCACTCTGTACTACACCAAATCAAGTAAAAACTTGAAAAAAGAAAGATACAAGAATTATGAGAAAATTCCCAAATCCACTCAACCTGAAGCCAAACAACGAAGAAACACGAAGCAAATACATTTCTCCCAGGCCATAGAAAACATCACTGAACAATTGATTCACATACTGGTGAAAATATCTTGCACTTTACAATGATCCAAAAACCCAAATTTTGAATATAGCAACCTCTAACAACCTTGAATAATTTGTAAGATTCGCATAGGCATATCATCAGCCCAAAAATAACATGGAGCACAATACCGGGGTATACTATGAACACTTGCACAACATAGTTTACTATGTTTATCATTTTTCTCAATATCCTCAACATCTTCAACCCATAGTTGACATCAACAACATTACCAACCAGTATACTTCTCGTTGACTTCAATGACAACACCTTTATTCTTACAATAGAAGGTTCATGAAGAGAAGTCTGAGAATTCTTCGATTGCTCAAAAAGTGTTACATGCTTAGAAGGAGAGGAGGAACATGTGGATCATTGATAGAAGTTGCTCTAGTAATATGATTGGAGATAAAAGTAAGTTTATGAATTTCAAAGAATTTGAAGGTGGTTCAGTTACCCCTTGAAACAATTCTATTGCTAGAATATTTGGTAAGTCTTGATGGTGGTAAGACAAAGACACATGATGTTTTTTACGTTGAAGGTTTAAAACACAATTTTTGAGTGCCAGTTAGATGTGTGATAAGGGATATCAATTATCCTTTAGTGTTGATGGTTGTGAAATAAGAAAATATAGTATTGGTGAATTGATTGTGGAAGGAAGCAGGATAGACAATAATATTTATCACCTCAATGAGTTGAATGGAAAGAGATGTCTTACTACGTAGAAGGATGAAAGTTGGCTTTAGCACACAAGGTTAGAACACATGAATTTTTATGATATTGTCAAGGTTAGTTCAATAGGGTTAGTCTAGGATATGCCAAGAATCAAGAAACCTCACTCAATCAGTTGCAATCCATGTCATGAAGGAAAGTAGACAAAGAACAAATATCTAGTTAAGGAGTACTTCACATCAAATCCATTAGATTTGGTACATACATATTTATGCGGACCGATGAGGACTAAGATTCCACAAGGTGATAGGTATTTCATGATTTTGATTGATGATTATACTAGGATGAATTGGATTACATATCCAAAAGAGAAGTTGGAAGCTTTTGAGAAGTTCAAAGCATTTAAGGCTATGATGGAGAATGAAACCAAAAGAAGAATCAAAGGCCTAAGATCATTTAGAGGTGGAGAATTTACAGTTGAGAAGTATGAGAGATTCTGTGAGGAACATGGAATTCGGAGGCAGTTTTCTACCCCTAGAACACCACAAAACAATGGAGTTTTTGAAAGGAGGAACCAAACTATACAGGAAATGGCAAGAACTATGTTATGTCAGGAAAAAAAATTGGATATGTATTGGAGAGAAGCTACACAGATAACAGTATACATTCTTAAAAGAGTTTAGATCAAGTGCAAGATGGAGAAGACTCCATTGAGTTATGCAAAGGAAGACCGGCATCGGTAAGGCACCTCAAAAAATTTGGAAGCAAATGCTACAACAAGAGAAATGAGGATAATTTGGGTAAGTTTGATTCAAGGTCAGATGAAGGTATTTTTCTTGGTTACTCTTTAAGAAGCAAAGCTTACAAATGTTATAACAAAATATTGAAAAGGATAATTAAAATTTCAAATGTAAAGGTTGATGAAACTATTCAGAGTACTACTATTTAAGAATTTGAAGAGGAAGAGGAATCAGTTCATAGTAACATTGAAGAGCCAAAAGAGGTTGTTTTAAAAACTCAAGCTAAGAATGTTCAAAAAAATCACTCTACAAATCACATTATTGGTGACAAAGGCAGTGGGGTTGTAACCCGAAACAAGCCAGAAAGATCAAAAGACTTGGGGTTGATTATAAAGAATCAAGAAATGAACAAGGATGGGTAGATGTTATGGAAGAGGAACTAAATCAAATCATGAATAATTAGACTTAGGAACTTGTCCCAAGGCCTAAGGACAAAAAAGTGATTGGAACCAAGCGGATATTCATAAATAAGATGAATGAAGAAGGTGAAGTGATTTGAAACAAAGCTAGACTTGTGTGCAAAGGACATGCTCAAGTTGAAGGTATAGAATTTGAGGAGACTTTTGCTTTGGTGGATAGATTGGAGGCAATCAAGATGTTTTTAGCTCTCTCAGCATTCAATAATTTTAATGTGTATCAGATGGATGTCAAGTCAGCATTCATGAATGGATGGCTTGAAGAATAATTTTACATCGAACAACCAAAAGGATTTCAATGCACTAACAATCTAGACGTTGCAGATTGAAGAAAGCTTTGTATGAACTCAAACAAGCTCATAGAGCTTGGTATGCAAGGTTGGATGGATACTTGGAGCAACAAGGATTCCAGAGAGGTTGTGTGGATAGTAATTTGTCCATAAAAATAGAAGGATAACAAATGTTGATAGTTGTGGTCTATGTTGGTGACATTGTTTTTGGAGGAAGTAGTGATGAAATATACAAAAAAAATCAGAAGGCTATACAAAATGAGTTTGAGATGTCTATGTTAGGAGAATTTTCTTTCTTCTTTGGATTGCAGATTGTTTAATCTGATAAATTGAATTGTATTTCACAGCACAAGTACATAAAGGAGATGTTAAGAAAGTTTGGAATGGAATATTGCAAACTTGTTGCAACACCTATGGTTACCGAGTGTAAGTGGATCAAGGATGATGAGTCTACTTTGGTAGATCAAATTTTGTACTATTCTATGATTGGGAAGGATCTATAGATGACCGAAAGAGCACTAGTGGCAGTGCATTCTTCCTTGGAGACAGTTTGGTGTCTTGGTTAAGTAAGAAGCAGGAATCGGTTTCTTTATCTACAATAGAAGTGGAATACATATTTGCATCATCATGTTGCACTTAGGTGCTTTGGATGAAGTAGAACTTGAAGGAGATGAAGTTTGAGTTTGAAGATCCTATCACTATTTTTTGTGATAACACAAGTGCAATAAACATTTCAAAGAATCTAGTGATGCACTCAAGAACAAAACACATTACAATTAAATATCATTTCTTGAGAGAGAAGGTTGCTAAGAAAGAAGTAAAATTGGAATATGTGGATACAAAAGGTTAGGTTGAACCTATATTCATAAATCCACTTCCTAAGGAGATATTTGAGTTTTTTCGACAGAAGTTGGGAGTTGTTACTACCTCCTCTTGATTCAAGAGGAAAGAATAAGGTGAGGGGGAGCTTGGCTTTCTTGCAGCAAGAAGGATTGGTGCTCTTGCAGAATGATTGTTCTGAAGTTGTGGTGCATCGACTCAGGGAGAGTCTATCTGGAAATAGGGTTTTGGATGTTGCAATATATTAGTGTAATATAAGAGGGATTCGCTGCACACGGGTCTATTTATATCTTGAGATCACTAGGGAACGAATTTCCCTTATACACCTCAGCTTGAATAAGATGATAAAACTAAGAGGAAGTATAGAAAAGTCGCCTCGGACCCTGAGAGAGAAACTCCAAGATCTCTACCTCTGGTGAGAGAGCTCTCGGCTAAAGGACATCAACGTAGTTTTAGGACAACAGCGCAATGCACTAGCATCTTGTTGGCATTTCAAATCGCACCTCTGGAATGCGTTCTGGAAACGAACAACTCTGTGCAGTAAATTGCTCTTTGAATTAGGAGGGGAAGCTCCCTCTTTTGCTAAGTTGCATAAAGTAAACTAAACTTAATTTTGCCTATCTTTTTGGTTCAACTATGAGAACACAAGGTTATAGAACACTAGATGTTGTGGCTAAGGTTTTCCCTTTAATGAAACTAGACATCTACAACTTAACCTACGCTTAAAATTTTTCTACCCTCTCAAGTAAACGTAGAGCAAGAGAGTTTAGAAATGGACGAGTTTGATTTCTGACAAAGATACCTAAACAAAATTTTCTTCAATGTACATTTTAAGCAAGCTAAAAAAGAGATCATAAAAGTATTACAGAAATATGAGACTTTTATTTCAAGAGCAGCAAAGCAAGCTTCAGGATTTTATATCCTCGCACTTCTTAACACAAAACAATAAACACAAATATGAGATATTTATATCGAGGGCAACAAAGCAAGCCTCAATATTTTATTTACTCAAACTTATGGAACAAAGATTACAATTTTGGGACAGCAAGTTGTAGCAACATGCGATCAACATGCGATCAACCTGATTATAATTGACACATAACACATGCACTAAACAAGGATTTGCATCTAAGGAGGCATGCAAAATTTGCTCTTTACACAAAGTGAACAACACTGAATAACAAAGAGAAGGCACTAAAGGCACTTATGTCTTGTTATCACAAGCACGGTTAAACTAAAATGAGCAAACACTGCTTTTATTTATAACTAAGCAGAGGAGTAGGGAACCCTAAAATCTCCTTGCTCTTACAACTACTGCTTGCCAACATGCAAGCTTTATTTCTAAACCTAAAACAAGATAAAACATATAAAACCTAAGAAAGCATCTAAAAATAGGAAATGCCAACTCATTACATTTGTTTTCCTTCTTCAAAGAATGGATAAGAATTGAGACAAGAATAGAAAGAAAGCGTGAGATAAAAATGGAAAGAAAGCTTGGAGAAAGCTTCTAGAAGATCGATGCTTTAAATCTCTATCACATCCATCAAAAAGCGGGAAACTGCCTCTCTATCAGGAGTATTGATACTATCTTTAGCTGTATTCCGCTTTTCTAAGATCTTCTCCTCTATTGCAATCAAACTTAGAAAATTCTTTGACATCTTCAACTTCTTTGTGAGTTCTATTCTTGAAAGATGACTTACTGTTTGATAACTTGGCGGTTCTGCAACTTTATGCTTCGACACTTCTCTTGATTCTCCCACAGAAAAATTTTGCACAAATTTTTGTGACACTTGTCCTTTCGCTCATACCACTCCCTCTGCACGTTCTTCAACTAAGATGATGATGTTTTACGTCCATGATGGTACTAAAAAGCATTTCCCAACATCATTCGTTCAAATAATTATGATACAATGCTTGTTTGGCTTTGAATTCGATGGGAGAGTATTCTATGCTGAAAAACATGAAGATTGACTGTAAACTTGACTATGCTCAGACATGCTTAGCACAAACCCTAAAAATAACTTGCTAATTTTCTTCGTCAAACGGATGAATTTTTTGAAATTTTTTCTGAGATATGGGTTTTGTTTAGAATTTCGTTACAAGCAAACCCAGATTGTCCGTTTTTGAAAATTTTGAATGTAGATTGAAAAAGCAGCAAACCCTAATTTTCTCTTAAAAAGCAGAAAAAAGTTGTCATCTGGGTATTGTTCATGAGCACATTTTGGATGAACCCATTTGATTAGATTTTGAAAACCTCAAATTTTTACTGAAAAATTTGTGATATGGGTTTTGTCTAGAAGAAGATTTAGGATAGACCCAGAAGATTGGAAGTTGTAAAATTTGAAGTTTTCTCTAACATGCAAAATAAAAAGCAGCTGCTGCAACCTTGAGAAAATTTTCAAAAAATTATCCAGAAGATAGAACTAGTATAAACTAGCTCGCTGAAAATTGAAAGTAATGGCCTCCTTCTTCAAAGATTTCATGTTCTGATAAGAAAAAATATGAAAAAGCAAGCCTTCTTGAGTGTTGATCTAAAAATTTATTGAAAAACCAGCAAGTTAAACTCTTGAATCTTGAAAATAAGGGTTTGAAGTTGCTGCTTTGTTTCTCCTTGAAGACCACCTGCAAGAAAATATGAAAACTAATGCATAGAAATGCCTTTAAATAGATTTTTGCTTTGAAAACAGCTTCTTAAACCCTAATTTGACAAAACCCTAAATTTAACTCATGCCTTGAGCAATGGCATTTTCCTTTCTTTTTGAAAATTTTGAAATTCTCAAAAATTTCTCTAAGGCATGAGGAGTTTGGCGCCCTTCTTGAGGTATGGCGCCTAGTCTCTCCAAATAGCCAAATTTCCATCATTTTCATCTTCTGTTGATTTTTCAACCCTATTTCAGCTTCGTCTCCTGGCTTCCAGATTGATCCAACGAATGAACTGAACATTACATTACAGAGCCTGATCAAATCTAAAGACATTGTTCTGAGGACGTCATCTACTAAAAATTTCATTTGACCCTTCGAATTGTCAAGTGCCTATCTCTGATAGGGGTGCCCATTTTCTCCAGTGTTAGCCATTTTCATGATATTCAAGTTTATGCTTGTCTTCTGACCTTCAAATGAATTTGTGATTCTGGATGTTGTACTTGTCAGATTGACCAGCTATCTTGTTCACTGGATAGCTGAGATGATTCTGGAAGGGGTCCTCTAGATACCTCATCTTCGGAAATTGACTTCTGGTGGCTCAAAACCCTAGGCATCCTTCTTGAAGTACGGCGCCCATAGCTTCTAGAGTTAGTTTTTTATTTCGGATTTTCATTGTTGCTTCCAACTTTGTCTTTTCTCACTTTTTCTCCTCTGTTAGAATTGTGACATCTGATGACTGCTGACTCTGAAAGATGAGCTTATAGATTTGTTGGAAAGCTAACGAGAATCTAAACAATGTTGCTTGGGAGAGCCAATCCTAACTTCATCATCTGACCTTCCAAAAAGATGGGCGCCCTTCTTCTCCAGGGGCGCCCATGTTGAGCAGATAGATTTTTTTTTGCAAATTTCAAAATCCTTCCTCGTTTGACGTGCCTTCTTTGTCTCAGCTGTCGGAAATGAAATTTTTTCTAAGGCATGAAATTTTGGGCGCCTCTTCTTGACTGGGGCGCCTGAAGTCTCTAGACTTAGACAAAAATTCCTATTTTTCAATCTTCCTTTCTTCGTTCCTTTTTTTTTTGTGCACGTTCCTCGTTGAATGCTTCTATTTGACACTTGAACGTCTCGTTCTGACACCTACCAGTTGACTGACCTCCATTGATAACCTTGATTCTCCAGAAGAAGCTTCTGAAAAAGCATAATAGACCTAGTAGGGTAAAACTAATCTTTTTGTGATTATGACTACACCAGCCTGATGAGGAAGTATTTTAAGCCAATCAAAATCAATCTCAACCCTAGAAGCCAAACTTTCTATTTTTAGAAAATTTTACAAGTATCTGTTTCGAAAGAAACCCAAAAAAAGTTTCTATTTTTAGAAAACTGCTAAAAATAGAAATTTGATGAAAAATTGAAATCTGGGTATTGTTGATTTGGTCGTTCTGAACTGACCCAGATTGTCTGATTTTGTAATTTTCAAGTTTTTGACCCCCATGCAAGACATGCAGATCTCAATTTTGACCTTTTTGACAGATTTAATAGTATTTAGACTCATGTCTTCAAAATGCCTAAGTGTAGCAAAAATTTTAATTTGGGGTTACAAAACACATCCTAAGTTGCGAGGAGCTCAGGAGCTCAAATGGGCAGAACTAAGTTTCGCCTCTAAACTCGGGTCAAAGGCGTGTTAGATCAAATAACGAGATAGAAATCGAGATTCTAAGGAAAAAACAAAAAGGAACTTGAAGGTGTATTACCTATTATCGGGTGTTTGAATCTCTTCTTCAAGCTTCACTCCATAACCTACACACAAAAGATCAAGGGGAAAAAGTTGGGGCTATATAGGGGTCTGCCTCAGTCAGACCCCCATTTCGGTGTCCCCACCTCCACAGATATCCAAGTTTGGAAAGGATTGTGAACAAAGCACATGGTGAAAGCAAAAGTCACTTCAGAATAGAGCCCACACCACAAAGTAGTAAGTGAACAAGTAGGAAAAAGTGAGAGAGAGGGAACGTTACCCACGGGTCAAGACCCTCTCCGAAGCACACAGACACACCGTTGAGTGCATGTTTGAGAGCTTGTAGCTGTTGGAGGGACCTCAGTCCAGCATGGCTTTACCAGTACGATTGTTGTTATTCAAGGATGAAAGTAATCAAGAGTAGAGCAAGTAGTATTAGTGCTTGAATCAATGATCTCCAACCCCAAAATGAGAGCAAGTAAGGGGTTTTTCATGCATCCAAGGGTGGAAAAGATTCATTATGTCTGAGTCATAACCGCTATGACACGTGTCACAAGGGTCAGGATTCCAGATTCTTTTTTTCAAACTCAAAAAATTGTCAAGACACTAGCACGCCGTGCGAACATCCGCACGTCGCGCAAGCATCCAGAGCCTAGATTTTTAGGAAACATGTTGTCAGGATTCTATCGTTCTGCCACAAGTCCACATGGAGTTAGAATCACAAAATTCTGACTCATGATATTTTTTCATTAATGTTCTAGGGTGTCATAAATGCTAAGCAAGATGCAAAAATGTGGATTTGCCCCTAGGTGAAATTATGTGACATTACAATCAGATATAAGGAGAAAGTGAGCATGTTGATCCATTGCCATTGATGTCAAAGGGGGACAAATGAGCTCAAATTTTTGAATTGCTCAGAAAGAATATATCCATCTTAGGGGAGAAGGAGTTGAATTGAGGAAATGCTAAATTTTGGAGAAGGCGAATATTGAATTGCTTAGAAAGAATAACTATCTTTTCTTTCTATGTTTCAATGTCATATCTTTCATAGGGGGAGTAAATGGGACAACACATGAATCATTAAAACTTATTCTTTATGCTATTTTGGTGTGTGTTTTGCTGGTCCCAACATTTTGTTGCTTTACATCAATGACAAAAGGGGAGATTGTTGAGCATAGGTTGTCATTGATGTCAAACTGATGTCAGCAGGTCATTGTTGTTGATAGTGGTTATCAAAGGGTGTCAAGGTTGTCAGTTGTGAAAGTTGTCAAGATGAAATATTATAGGAGTACAAGTATTGACAACAATCTTAAGGTTCCAGAAGCATGTTGTATAGGCAGTCTAATATATCATATCTTGTATCATGTTAGTTGTGGCATGATTTCCTTCAGATAGTTAATAAATTTATTATACCATGTCAGGTATGCAATTAACATGAGTGTGGTGGTCCAGGAGGATATCTTTTGGGCAAAGATATTAATTAATATGGGTGGTATTTCTTTCATATTTATGTGTTGTATCTTTGTGGTTTGGAAGGAGAGTATGCATATAATAGGTCTATCAGTTTCTTGAGTTTCTGATAACATGGATCAATGTGCAAGGATTTTGAAGTATTAGAAGCTTCACCAAGCCATTCTAAGTTTGAGGCATGTGTGGTAATGGCTACAAGCGTGTGAAATTCAATTCAAGTGTGTGGTGTGAGGATAGGCCCTGTTTAAGGTGGCAAAAGGTGTCAAGTTCTTTTGGTGACAAGTTTGGACCTATGTATTATATGTTTCATGTAATTCAAATTTAGGTCTATCCTATGTTGTCTAGGTTGGTGTGGAATCCCTAGTCGATATAGAAGAGTGTTAATGTATTTTCATGTATATATTTCAAATGTTTAGATGCATTGTAATGTAACTTGAAGAAACGGAGTGCATCCATGTATGTCTGAATATAATTAATGATTACAGTGAAAGTAGTGGGATGTACAGTTGTTGAAGTATCAAATTATATGCTGGTGTCATATTTCAAACCCACAATTAGTTATGTTCTAGTAGGATTGGTGTTCTACCTGTTGTATTGATCCAACAGGTATTGGTGTCTCCCTACTAAATCTTTTGGGGATTGGTGTCTCTGGTAGGTTGGTGCCTACTTCATATTGTATAATTTCCTTATTATATTTCTACTTGTGAGAGCTTCTCACAATGGATTTTCCCATTTTGAGTTTCCACGTAAATATTTGGTGTTATGTGTTATCTTGTGTTGTGCTTAACTTACTAGCTTGTATGGTTCAGTGCTCTTTATATTGAAAATCGATAAAGTAGTTGTGAAGGTTTCTGAAATCGTTGTAATTGTTTGGATCTATTAATTCACCCCCCCCCCCCGCTCTCAGTAGATTGTGTGCCCTTCACAATGTCCAATTGAATCTTCATTGCTCTCATCAACTCAAACATTTCTTACATCTTTCCAACAATATTAACATTTTTTTCCTTTTTGTGGATGTATCTTTTCCTTGCATTTGATGTGATTTGCCTCAATGTTAGTGATCTATCTACAATTCATCCTACAAACTACCTCACAATTTATGTTCCATTTGCAAGCTTATTGTAAACTACCTCAAATTCGATAATGTGTTTACAAGCAATAACCCTTAACCTTCACAAGATGTGAAATTATGCTCTAAAACCATCTAATGTAGTCATGACTAGAGGGTCCAATAAATATTATCCCAGCTAAAATACACACAAACATATGTAGTGAAACTCAATAAAATATAAAATAATAGAAATGATTTGTATTATATCACAATCATGAAATGCATTACAATGGGCTTACAATAGGCAGCACTGGCCTTCAATGATATATGAGCACAAATATGTACAAATTACACAATTCTCTAATGATATTTCCCTACGAAGCTTTTATTCTACCACCAAATATTCAAACTAACATATAAATATTCATCTCTTCATAATTGACAGACTAAAATAATCATAAGTGAACTTATATAATAAAAAAATAGTATTAGGATTGATCTGTGTCAACCACAAGGTGATACAAAAATCAATGCTAGATAAAAATGTACCATAAACTTATAATTGGGAACCTTTTTAGATGAATTTAGTAAAGAATGTGTATTGGATCTCAATGTTTTTCATAACATGATCTTCCCTAGGACCCATGAGCTTAGAAGTATAAACAAGTGTTTTCACAAACCTTGTATAGTTCACATGGTTGTAACAATGGTCTCTAATATGGCTATGATATGTCTTCACAATAAGAACTAGAATTTGTGATGGTCATTTGATGATTGGGGTACTATTATAAACCTACAAACAAACAAATTGTAAGTTAGGGGGACCAACCACACCAAGGCTCCAAGTCACAGAGAGTTTCCCTATCTTACCTCAAGCTAAGTGGGTGTTTAGATCAAAGATAGAGAATGTGATAAAGGAAATAGAAAGGGAGAGTATTGAACACTATGAAAAACATAATGCTACTCTATCAAACCACAACAAAAGAAAGATAGTGAATAAATACCACCTCCACCCAAAGGAACTCAAGGCCAATGAAGGGAGAATGCGAGACTTCAAGCTTGGAAAAGTCGGCACGTTCATGGCGGTGATGAAGGAGATCTCGCAAGACACCAAACTCGCAGCTTCTATGGTAGCACAACACGTTCTAAGTGAAGTTGATGGAGCAACAAGTTGTTGTGTAATACTCAAGAGAGTGTATCAACTGCTAAGAAGATCGAGTGAATGTCTCGAATTGTGAAAAAGATGAAGTGATAGTGAAGATTACGCATTTGAAGGGAGATTAGGAGGGAAAGAGCCATTTTCAAGCTGGCTGGTCTACACATAGGCGTTACGCTTCATGCCCAATGGAGAGCGTAACATCCTTGTGGACTCCAAGGGTAGGAATCTGTCCGGGATGGTAGCGCACCACATAGACATTCGTGTGTTGCGCTCGCGTCCCCGATAAAAATTCCCACACCTACACAAAAGATAGGCGCCAAGTGGATACAAGGAAGATGGGTGATGTGGAATTTTGCATTCAGGCTTGATTTTCTAAGGTGGATGGATGCAAAAGGGGAATTTTCATAAGGGGTGCAAATTCGCTCTTATACATTTTTCCCCCACTTTAGTGAGCATGAGTATCATTGAATGTTCGATAAAGTAGATTGAAGAGTTTAGAAATGTATATCTGAACCATCGATGAAGCGAACCGCAACCTGGTGAGCTCAAAAGCACAGGACAAGATAATAACTCCATAGGTACTCTCTCTTGAGGAGGTTCAAAAAAAAGGACTTCATAGCTCCTCGAAACTACAAAGTTGAACAAAGTACACCAAAGGCCTGCAAACCAATGATGGACAAATCCCGGAGGATGCAAGCACTTCACAGGCCCTCAAACTTGCAAAGAAGGCACCCCCCAAGTACTCTCCTCTAAAGGAAGCCCAATGTAAGGGGACTCTGCATAGCTGGACTAGAAAGCAGCTTCACAAGCGCACCTGCAAAGCAACATGTTAATCCGCAAATAAAACATGTTAGAAAAAAAAAAGCAGCCATGCAGGAAAACAAGCAGACAGTCAAGAAATTGAAGAGATTTCAAAGGGATCCTTCGGGAACCCTTCAAAAAAAAAAGAAGGTCCACTCAAACGACACATTGTTTGAAAGTGCAAGAGAATTTTTTTCACAAATCAATTCAACATCAAGGAATCCTTTCGAAATATGTTCACTTCATCAAGGAATTTAAAAGGAAGAAAATTCCCCCTCACGAGGGGAAGGTCAAAGCTTCTCCCGCAAGAAAATTTGCTCCCTCCTTGGAGGAAATCTCTTCAAGTTCTTTCTTTATGAACCCATGATGAAGGAAACAGGTTTTGCTAGGGGTCCTTGTTGAGAATATGATTTTTGAAAAAAAAAATTAAAGGATTTTTGAGAAAATATTTGTTGGCCACCGAATGTTTTTTTTGAAAATCAAAGTTGACATGATAGCCCCCCTCAAGATGGTGCATGTTGAATATAGAGGCACATGGCATCCTAAGGATAGAAAAGCAAGAATGAAAAAGTGATGTGGCTCATGGAACATAGCGAGATGTAACAATGGTAATTTTTTCGCACACACGAGGGACAACACATGAGCACCACAACATCACAAAACAAGCACAAGAGATACAGGAGCAAACATGCAAGAAAAGAAATACTGACATTACGAACAAAGGGCACAAGGGAGGTCTAATATTTTAGGGTCAAGGCTTCTCATAAATATATATAAGTATCATAATATTATTATATTAATGAACTATCATCAACCCCCTACTATATCAGACCATATGAAGAATGCACGAAAAGACAAAGTGAAAATAAAAAATTGGGTCAACATGGAAGGGAAGCCTAAATGCCCCCAACACTTTGCATCATCCCCAATTGTCGAAAATCAATACACATAATAGAGGAAGAATGATGGAACAAATAGAGTAAGTTGTACAACACATAATACTTTTGTATCTAAGCACCTACGAGGGTGAAAAGTGTCATCCAGGAACACATAACGCAAGAACGGGGGAACACAAACAAACACACACACATAATCTACACTATAGATAAAGAAGAGGCATCCCCCTAACACTCATCAACCAAGATTTCATCAGCCTCCCAATCTAGATCATTATATGGGGAAGCCGAGCAAGCCTACAAGGGAAAAATGTCAAGGGGGGAACCCTCTGACCCCCCCCCCCGCAACAAGAGCCAAGGAAGGAGACTCTTTGGGGTCTCCTCCACTCGGTTCCTATGGGGTAAAGGTCAATGACTTCGTGAAGATCGTTGAAAGCATCAGCACCTCATCCAAAGAGTTAAACATACAGTTCACAAGTGTGCCATGTGTTAATTCAACGGGCGAGGGAGGCAGCGCTCGAGATTCAATGCTAGGCTCGTCGAGTGATTCAAGGGCAGTGACAAACTCTGGGGATGTTGGAACTTCCTTCATCACTAGGACAGTACACGCTAACGTAGAACCACCCTCTGAAGAAGGTCGACTCCTCTTTCGCCTCCCATTGCTAGCAGGGATATCCTCCATCTTTTGTTTCGTCAGAGGATGTGTGATCGCCACAAACAAGGCAGAAGACGCAGAGGAGGAGGAGAAGATTGCGGTGGAGACCACAAAAGTGTTTGACATGTCCACAGGCTTAGATAACGGTGGGGTGTCTGAGAGGGACATCAAGAGAAGGGGCTCAATTGAAGGAGCAATAAACACTTGCACCTTTTTAGGGTTAAGGGTGTTTACGCTCACAGCAGGATTCAAAAGGAATTTCAAGGCTAACTGAATTGAAGCAAATGGGATGGGAGAGGAGGACACAACAGTAGGCCCTGAAACAAGGGTGGTCAACTCACCTTCTTTTCTCTACAAAGCGGTCTGCTCAATAGCCAAATCCTTTTTTCGACGCTTCCGCACATGCGCAAGGCGGTTCCTACGACTCTGAGAACTAGAGGTTGAGGGTTGAGATGGAACAGAAGGCTCCCATTCGGCCATTGGAGTGTCCATCACAGCCATTTTCGGTGGAGAGGGAGACTCTTGGACGGGAGCGGGAGGGAGAGACTGAGAATAGGTTGGAGCAATAGTGGGGGGAATCAACTCTAACACCTTAGCAGTGGGCCTCTTCACATTCACTGTCTAAGGAGTAGGAGCAATAGGAGGCTACGGAAGTCGAGACACAGAGGACTCCCCGTGGGGACCCTTCCCTTTACCATATCGAACAAGCCTAGGCATCGTGGGTAGAATGGGAAGTTTGAATGTCGGACACTTGGGCTTTCACTAAGTGGGAACCATGGGATTCTCCAGCAAATGCCTAGGAGCGAAATCTGATGACACCCTAGCAGGGCGAGAGGAAGCGACAGGTGGGACAGTAGCCACAAAAGAAGAAGAGTGTGGAGCACGTTGCTTCTTTTCTCTTTTCCGATCCAAGGCGGCATCACTATCAGCCTTAAAGCAAGCCCTATGTGAGATAGCATAGGGAGATGGAGAGTATCTCACTTTAGGCATTAAGCACCCGCTCTTGTACTTTGCATAAGTCTAGTACAAGACGTCGATCCTAGGTGGAAGCGGACCAACAGGTGCAGGCCAAAAGTGATCCAGCGAATAGCTACCATGCACAACTAATGGTTTATAGCCAGTGTCATGGATTACATGCACTATACCCTCATG
Organism: Sequoiadendron giganteum; assembly: GCA_007115665.2. Taxonomy (NCBI): domain Eukaryota; kingdom Viridiplantae; phylum Streptophyta; class Pinopsida; order Cupressales; family Cupressaceae; genus Sequoiadendron; species Sequoiadendron giganteum. Next base: position 689,032,739 of record CM021101.1, read on the forward strand.
GATGAACTTCAAACCTTTATGCACTACCGAGGGAACTGCATTTATAGCGACCAACCAGGAGATACCTAGTTTCATCCTAAAGAGTTAATACCTCGAGATTATGTCAAAAATAAAATTTATTGATTTAGGACCGACAAGGGGATTCAACCTAGGGCAGGTACAGAAATTTTGTTGTGTGTATGGATGGTACTCTCAAATGTGTCATACCCATCTTTGTGCAAGAAGTTAATCAACATAATCTACTCAATTATGAAATTCACTCGACATGTCAAGTCAATAAGAACACCAGTTACAATGTTTTTGTTGATTTGTGCGAGGATGTATAGAGGAGATGGCTCTCTATTATAACCCATTGGAAAATCCTGTGAGGTGAAATTTATACAAGGAGAACTACTCACAAGTTGCATGGATGGGGTGGGCAGGTGCAAAAAGGAGGCCATCGTGTATACTATATAAAACTCTCACAGAGCCCCCAAAGGTCTTGCAATTAGACAATGACCCAACTAAGGCTTTGTTCTACAATGCCTACTGAACCTTCCAGCTACGCAACTAGGGATCACAAGTTGGGTTGTAAGACGGAACACCTCACAACACTCATACCTACAACGCTCCTAGGGTATGAGGAAAGGGTCTTTCAGCACGGCTAAACGAAACCAAAATGGTGTTGGAAAATATGCCTCAATTTACTGGCTTGGACCTCTGCTAAAGGCTTGACGATTTTATGTCTCTATCGCTTTACCACGGTGTTTTCCGTTAGTTGGCTTGACCCTTTGGTCGCTGAGACTTAGTCTAATCGGCGAGACTCTGAGGGTTGTCACAGTGACGGGCCGACGGGCTTGGATTTGGCGGAATGTTTGTTGACCTTGGCTTTATTGGCAGAGCAGACGTCTATCGGCGGAAGGAAATGTTATGTCTCACCGATGTGTCGATGCCTTGCATCAACGGCTGTTATCGGCTTCATTTGATGATGTTGGCTACTTTTCACGACATCCGAAGGCAAGTACCGTTATTTACCTTTTCGTCAAGCGGAATTGCTTGTGCTCATGACGTGTGGCGGCTTGTCAAAGTGGTGAGCACAGCGAAGAGATGGTGGGCCCCGATCTGCTTTATGCGAAGGTTTTTTCCAGTCATGGACACTTGTCTGCACCTTGGGAGTTCCCTGGGGAATATAGTAGATGTCGCTAGAGATTCCCCAAAGGAGCTCCAGCGACTCCCACATAGGCCAAGCGGAGTGCACGATCGATGGACACATGGCAGCCTCGGAATCTCATTCTGAGCAGGCTCATGGGAATCTTGGAGATCCCCTCCTAGATGCCCCGAAAACATCTTGAGTGGCAAACACGTGGCTTGTGGGACCCGATAGATTTGGCGGTCAATTGTTTGGTGATAGCGGATTATTGTCGACTTGAAATGTGATGCAATAGTTAGCAATATCAAAGGGATCTCAGACCGCAGGGTTTGTTGACCGATCACTCCTCGGTCAAGCGGTAGAATGAATAGTAATGCGACACGTGGTGATTTCTCATCGGTTGTTTTTTGCATCGTTGTTGCAAAACAACATTTATTGTCGGAAGCTGGATTGGTGAAAAGTGAATTATTATGCAATCTTATGTGATCATATTTTGGCGATTGCCAGAGCCCGTTTTGTATTTTCTCTGCAATGAATTTATTGTGGGGGTGGCCCGATGCAGGATTGCAAGTGGATCCGAGATCGATTTGGGGTGTCAGTAAAAAAAAAAATTAAAATTAATGCACCCTAATTGGTGGTTGTATGAAGACTTGTAATAGTTGGTCTTCACGAGAAGTCTTTTGAGAGAGATTTGTAAAGTTTTGTATTTTTGTTGTATGCCGAAATAGCACTGTAACAGTGAGTGCATGAAAACTCAAGTGTTGTTGTGAGCTAAATATCAGAGAGTGAGGGTTGTAACTTTGTATGTAATCTTTTGCTTACTGTAATACAAGTGTTTTTCTCTTGGTGTGGTGGATTTTTTTCCCGAAAGGGTTTTCCCATGTAAATCTGGTGTTATCTCTGAAATCATTTTATTTATGTTACTCTCGATACCCTACATGTGTTCATCTTAAGTGTTTTAATGTTTTTAAAACCGGTCTTTGCACATCTCCTTTGTGGTTTTAGCATTAGGGAAGCATTTCTGCACCTTTGCTTTTCCCAACAAGTGGTATCAAAGCCTGGCCAGTTGTGTTATCCTTATTAGTAGGGATGGTTTTTTGTGCTAATATTGTTCCAATGGGAGTCTTGCAAAGTTAGAACTTAGTTCTATCTAAGATGGTGAGTACATTAGGAAGAGTTGATATTGAGAAATTCAATGGCGAAAACTTTGAGTTGTGGAAACTCAAAGTGGAAGACCTGTTAATGGATAGAAACCTCTGGGTAGCAATGTCTAGAACTATGCCACAAGGTATGAAGCAGAAGAATGGGACCTCGTGGATAGAAAGGTGAGAGGTCTGATAAGACTTTGTCTGGCTAATTCTGTACTCCTAAATGTCCATGAGGAGAATTCTGCAACTTTGTTATGGAAGAAGCTTGGTGATATTTATCAGGGAAAGTCTCTAGTAAATAAGTTATTCTTGAGGAAGAAGTTGTACTCCTTGAAGATGGAAGAAGGTGCATTTGTTGCAGACCATCTGAACTTATTTAATATGAGTGTTTCTCAGTTGGCGTTTTTGGGTGTAAACATAGAGGAGGAGGATCATCGCATGCTCCTGTTATGTTCATTACTTGACACTTGGGATCATCTGGTGATGGCTATTGGAAGTACGACTGCTACTTTCAAGATGGAAGATGTGGTTGCTTCGCTGCTGTCTGAAGAGATGCAGAGGAAGTATTTTGAGATGGCCAAAGAGGCCCTTGATGTTCGAGGTAGACCAAAGGAGAAAGGCAAGAAGACAAGAAGTTGAAATATAAATTTGTAGGGAGATCGAAGTCTCTTGGTAAAAATTCCAAAGTGAAGTGTTGGAACTGTGGGAAGCTTGGTCATGTCTAGAAGGATTGCAAGGAGAAGAAGAAGAAGAATGCCTCGGACAATGACTCTTCTCAGAGTGATGCAGATGCCTTCATTGCAGCTTTGGCAACTCAGGCATCAGATGATGTCTAGTTGGTTGATTTGAGTGCATCCTTTCACATGACATCCCATAGAGACTGGTTTACTAAGTACAAGAAGTATGATAGTGGAAAGGTGTACCTGGCAAGTAATTCAACGCTGGAGATTTTTGGTCGTGGAAGAGTCAGAATTCAGTTCCCTGACGATAGAATCAAAGGGATTGGTGGCGTACTGCACATACTAGGTTTATCTTGTAACTTACATTATATCAGTAAGTTGAATGATGTTGGTGTAGAAGTTTTTTTCTCGAGTAAAGGATGTAAGATGGCTAGAGGTTCAATGGTGTTGGCTAAGGGTGTACGTACTAGCACTCTGTACAAGCTGGATGCACGTCTTGTTCAATGCAACAGCACCTCTGTAAAGTCAAGCAAAGTTGTTCTTGCAGAGGAAAATGAAGATGCTTCTCTGGCTGCAAATGTGATGGAGGTGAAACTCCCAGTAGAGAAGACCATGTTGTGGCATCATAGACTCAGTCACATAGGTGAGAAAGGTTTAAAAACCTTGAAAAATAAAAATCTTGTTGAAGGGCTTGTAGATTGTAATCTTGAGTTCAATTTTTGCGAACACTGCATTTATGGAAAGCAACAATGTGTTTCCTTTTCCTCGAGTTCTTATAAATCTTCTGGTGTATTGGACTATGTTCATTCTAATGTGTTTGGTCCAATGAATGTTCCTTTGTTATCGAAGTCTAGATATTATGTTTCTTTTATTGATGACTATTCGAGAAGGGCATTTATATACTTTCTTAAAAGTAAATCAAAAGTGTTCAATCGTTTTAAAGAGTTTAAAAACTTGGTAGAGAATCAGACTAGAAGAAAAATAAAATGTTTGAGGATAGATAATGGCGGTGAGTTTTGTTTTGCAGATTTTGATAGATATTGAAAAGACCATGGGATTAAAAGGCATAAAACTACACCTTATACTCCACAACAGAATGGAGTTGTTGAAAGGTTGAACAAGACGCTGATGGAAAAGGCAAGGAGTATGTTGAGCAGTGTTGGTCTGGAGCAGATGTTCTGGGCTGAGTTCACGACTACAACATGTTACTTGGTAAATTGTTTTCCTTGCTCTACTCTTGTTGATAAGACACCTTTGGAAGCATGGTCTAGTAAGAAGCCCTCTCTAAGACATGTTCATGTCTTTGGTTGTGAGGCATATGCATATTGGCCATATGAGAAAAGATCTAAGTTGGAGAAAAAAGTTGTTAAATGTATCTTCATCGGCTATGGTGTTGGTGTGAAGGGATACAAGCTTTGGAATCCTGATACTGAGAAGGTTTTGTATAGCATAAGTGTAATATTTCGTGAGTTGAAACCTTCTATAGCTGATCCACAGCTAGAGATATATCAAAAAGAAAAGAAGAATGATGCAGTTGAGATTCCCCAAACCCCAGAAAAGGGAGAATTGCATGGTGTACCTGAAACTGAGGAGAGCTCTAGCAGCTCTGAGAGTTCCGAAGATGAAGAACCACAACCTCAGCCAGTGAGAAGATCTACACGTCAAAAAAACAACTTGATAGGTATGGTTTCTCCATTTTGGATTCAAATTGTGCATATGCTTTAATTACTAGCACTGAGGAGCCTAGGACTGTTAAAGAGGCAATTAATATGCCCGATGCAAATTCTTGGTTGGAAGCCATGAATGAAGAAACGGAATCATTGGAAAATAACGAAACCTGGGATTTGGTACCTTTTCCTGAAGGAAGAAAGTTTGTTGGTAGTAAATGGGTATTTAAGAAGAAGATTGGTCTTGAGGGCAGTGCTGAAAAGTATAAAGCAAGGTTGGTTGCAAAGGGGCATTCCCAGGTAGACAGAATTGATTATGGAGAAAAAATTTCCCCTATAGCTAAGCTGACATCTATCAATTTTTTGTTGTCACTTGCAGCCACGTATGACTTAGAGGTCGAGCAAATGGATGTGAAAACAGCGTTTCTCCATGGAGAGCTGGAAGAAGAAATTTACATGTCTCAGCTTGAGCATTTCGTTGAAAAAGGTAAAGAAAACCTGGTCTGCAAATTAAAGAAATCTTTATATGGTTTGAAGCAGTCTCCTACAATGTGGTACCAGAAGTTTGACATATTTGTGTTGTCTATGGGATTTGTGAGATCAAAATCTGATCATTGTGTGTATTATAAAACTGAAAATGATTGTGTGCTTATTATTACCCTGTACGTGGACGATATGTTGTTCATAGGAAATAGTAAGTCTATGATTTCTGATCTTAAATCTCAATTTTCTACAAAGTTTGAAATGAAAGATCTAGGTGCAGCAAGGTATATTCTGGGGATGGAAATAACTAAGGACAAAAATGGCAGAAAGCTTTGGGTCAGTCAGAGTAAGTACATCAATACTGTTCTGGAGAGATTTGATATGAGTGATTGCAAGAAGCTAGTTGTTCCAGTTACCCAGGGAACGAAACTATATGTTGAAGACTGTCCAAAATCTTCTACTGAGATGGAGGACATGACCAAAGTGCCTTATGCAAGTGTTGTTGGTAGTTTAATGTATGTGATGGTCTATACAAGGCCAGACATTGCCCAAGCAGTGGGACTACTCATCTGATTTATGGCAAATCCAGGAAGGACGCATTGGGATGTTGTAAAGAGTGTTTAGATATCTTAGAGGTACCTCAGAATGTGTTATGTGTTACCATGGAAATTTGGTTGTATCACAGAGAACTCTTAGCATTCGTGGGTATGTGGACTCTGATTGGGCAGGGGACATTGACAGCAAAAGATCCACCGATGGATACACTTTCATGTTAAATGGCGGTGCAATCAGTTGGATGAGCAAGCGACAGGTTGTAGTCGCTTTATCCACGAAGGAGGCAGAATACATGGCAGCGACTCACGTCTGCAAAGAAGTTATTTGATCACTATTTTTTGCAACAGTCAGAGTGCCATTTGTTTGGTGAAAAATCCAACTTTCCATGTCAGGACGAAGCATATCGATGTGCAGTATCACTTCATGAGAGATTTGGTGGAGGATGGAAAGGTCTTTTTAGAGAAGGTGGATGCTTTGAAAAATGTTGTTGATGCATTGACAAAGCTTGTAAGCACGAACAAGTTCAGATGATGTGTAAGTTCAATGGGCCTTGGGGCCTATGATCATCAATAAATTTGAAGTCTGGAGGAAGTTGGTAAGTCTTCGTCAAGTGGGAGCTTGTTGGAAAATGTGCCTCAATTTACTAGCTTGGACCTCTGCTAAAGGCGCTATCGCTTTACCGCAGTGTTTTCTTTTGGTCGGCTTGAACCTTCGGTCGTTGAGACTTAGTCTAATCAGCGAGACTCCGAGGGTTGTCACAGCGATGGGCCGATGGGCTTGGATTTGGCAGAATGTTTGTTGACCTTGGCTTTATTGGCAGAGTGGTCGTATACCGGCAGAAGGAAATGCTATGTCTCGCCGATGTGTCGATGTCTTGCATCAACGGTTGCTATCGCCTTCATCCGACGGTGTTGGCTACTTTCCACAACATCTGAAGGCAAGTACCGTTGTTTACCTTTTCGTCGCACAAAATTGCCTGTGCTCATGACACGTGGCGGCTTCTCAAAGTGGTGATTTTAGTGAAGAGATGGTGGGCCTCGAGCTGCTTTATGCGAAGGTTTTGTCTGACCATGGACACTTGTCTACGCCTCAGTAGTTCCTTGGGGAATCTAGCGGATGTCGCTCGAGATTCTTGAAGGAGCTCCAACGACTCCCACGTAGGCCAAGCAGAGTGTGCGAGTGGTGGCCACGTGGCAGCCTCAAAATCTCGTTCCAGGCGAGCTCATGGGAATCTTGGAGATCCCCTCCTGGATGCCCCGAAACCTCCTGAGCAGCGAACACGTGGCTTGTGGGACCCGATAGAGCTAGCGGTCAATTGTTTGGCGATAGCAGATTATTGTCGACTCGGAATGTGATGCAATAGTTAGCGATAGCGAAGGGATCTCGAACCGTGGGGTTTGTTGACCAATCACTCCTCGATCAAGCGGCGGAACGAATAGCAGTACGACACATGGTGATTTCTCATCGGTTGTTTTTTGCATCATTGTTGCAAAACAACATTTATTGTCAGAAGCTAGATTGGTGAAAAGCGAATTATTATGCAATCTTTTGTGATTAGATTTTGGCGATTGGCAAAGCCCGTTTTGTATTTTCTCTACAACAAATTTATTGCGGGGGTGGCTCAATGCAGGATTGCAGGTGGATCCGATTCGAGATCAATTTGGCATGTCAGTAAAAAAAAAAAACCAAAATTAATGCACCCTAATTGGTGGTTGTATGAAGACTCGTAATAGTTGGTCTTGACGAGAAGTCTTTTGAGAGAGATTTGTAGAGTTTTGTATTTTCGATGTATGCCGAAATAGCACTGTAATAGTGAGTGCATGAAAACTCAAGTGTTGTTGTGAGCTAACTATCAGAGAGTGAGGGTTGTAACTTTGTATGTAATCTTTTGCTTACTGTAATACAAACTGTTTTTCTCTTGGTGTGGTGGGTTTTTTTCTCGAAAGGGTTTTCCCACATAAATTTGGTGTTATCTCTGAAATCATTTTATTTATGTTACTCTTGATACCCTACATGTGTTCATCTTAAGTGTTTTAATGTTTTTAAAACCGGTCTTTGCACGTCTCCTCTGTGGTTTTAGAGTTAGGGAAGCGTTTCCGCACCTTTGCTTTTCCCAACAAATGGTTCACGTCGAGTTCACCAAAACGTAAGGTAGGGGGACCAACCACACCAAGGCTCCAAGTCACAGGGAGCCGAGAGCGGAGGGCTGCCCTATCTTACCTCAAGCTAAGCGGGTGTCTAGGTCAAAGATAGAGAATGCAATAAAGGAAATAGAAAGGGAGAGTATTAAACACTACGAAAAACACAATGCTACTCTATCAAACCACAACAAAAGAAGGATAGTGAAGCAATACCACCTCCACCCAAAGGCACTCAAGGCCAATGAAAGGAGAATGCAAGACTACGAGCTTGGAAAAGTTAACGCGGTCGCAGCGGTGACGAAGGTGGTCTCACAAGACACCAAACTCGCAGCTTCTATGGTAGCACAACACGCTCTAAGTGAAGTTGATGGAGCAACAAGTTGTTGTGTAATGCTCAAGAGAGTATGAATTGTTAAGAAGATCGAGTGAATGTCTTGAATTGTGAAGAAGATGATGTGATAGTGAAGATTATGCATTTGAAGGGAGATTAGGAGGGAAAGAGCCATTTTTGGGCCGGTTGGTCGACACAGAGGCATTACACTTCATGCCCAATGGAGAGCATAACGTCCCTGCGGATTCCAGGGCCACGAATTTGTTAGGGACGGCAGTGCGCCACACAGACGTTTGCACGTCGCGCTTGCATCCCTAACAAAAATTCCCCCACCGACACAAAAGACAAGCGCCAAGTGGATGCAAGGCATATGGGTGGTGTGGAATTTCACATTCGGGTTTGATTTTCTAAGGTGGAGGAATGAAAAAGGGGAATTTACACAAGGGGTGCAAATTCGCTCCTATACACAAAAAAATGTGAAGGAAAATATTTTGGGGTGATACAAGATGGCTCTTACACTCTAGATACTCCTATAATATTTCTTCTCTTAATGAGAATAAATTATCTCAAATGATGTGTGAATTGATGGATTATTGATTATACCTTAGGTGGTTGCCTCTATATATCCAATCCTAAGGCACTATTTTGAAGTTCCATGGTATGTAATGATATAAAATTTAAATGGGCTTAGGTTGGATAATGTGAAATTAAGTTTTGATTAGGGCAAATGGGATTGTTCCAATTATTTTGTGTAGGGAATATAATCTCAACAATGATAATGTCCATGATAGGGGAAAGGATATGATTAGAGTTGTCTACATCACAATGGATGAATTGGGTCAAAGAGCTAGGGTAAGGTTAGGTTTCATCAACTTGTGTGCTAAATGTCTCAAATCAAGTACTAGGACATCACATTTATCAACAATGCTAAAGTGAATGTAAGACAAGGAAAAAGTGTGAAATATGTACTTTTCTACTCTACAAGTTTAAAAACCAACTATAAATGTGTTTCTCTAAAATTGGAATAAATAGATAGCATTATTCTACATATCCTCCCTATTTATTGCAAGTTCTCAAAATTTTGTATATTATACAAGTGTAGGCTTCCACTTAATGCCTAACAATTATGTTTTAACCTATTTATAAGGAAAAAATGTTGAATTTTTTTAATAAATAAGCAATGTATTAAGAGGCAATATAGCTATAACATGGATTCAACTCCCAAACTTACAATTCAAAAATAAAACTAGCAAATAAATACTTTGGAGAAATAGACCTCTCTAAAGATACATTGCAACCAACGAACTTAACAATAAATAGAAAATAAAACCACATACTATATAATAATAAGCAAAATTAATTACCTTTTATTAATTGGTTAGTTTTGAAAAGAAAAGTGGTAGATTAGATAATTGGAAATCTCTACCAATATATGAAGTTTGGCAAGCTGTCTCATGGTAACTTGGAGGGGGTTCTCACACAATTCTTCCAATGTCTTTATTAAAAGGCTCCTATTGGGTTCCCAAGACCAACAATGAGCTAGAACAAGGAGATTGTTGGTCTTTTGCTAGCTAGCTTGAAAAGGTGCAAAAAACAATTATGGTAGAAGGTGACTTGTTAGCTATCAAAGATATTGATTCAACTTCCTTTTGACATTAGAAATCTCTATGTTATAGATTGGGATAGGATTCATGGTTTAATTAAAGATGAATGGCCATCATGATTGGTAAAACCCTCATTGTTATGATGAAGAGTCTTGTTGTGGTTTCATGTGGTGTGTTGGGCAATATTTGATATTGAATGTTTCATATGCTCAATGTACACAAACAACTTTTAATGGATAGCATCATCTCATTGTTATGCATGCATTCGTCAAAGGTTGTGTTGGTGTCGTATTGTGATCGTAGGTCTGTGATTGCCAATAGTGTTTGGGTGTCATAGTTTTTGGGTCACAATTGGTAACTTGTTTACTATATCTCAAAAGACATCACAAACTCCTAGGGATTCTCTATGTTAGGGTCTTGTTTTGGATCACTTTTTAAAGATCTTTAGATGCCTTATTTCATGCTTTTGAACTTAGTGAAGAGTGTTCTTAGCAAGGCCAATTTGGCAAACAATGGTTCCTTTTGGTCCCATGTCATTGATCATAGCAAAAAAAAAAATTGAAGCTAGTTATGTTTGTGTCATCAAAAGAAATTTGTGGTTGGATTGTTGTTTCACCCAGGGAACCCTATGATTACCTCCCAAACACCCCAGCCCACCCACAAGCAACAATAACTAATGATGACCTAGCAAAGGCTACAAAAGATTCAAATAAAGATGAGGACAAGGTGAAGAAAATAGACCAAAAGGTTGTGAAGCTAGATATCGACATTGACCTAACAACTCTATCCATCTTTTGTCAAGATATTTGCTCTATGATCATACATCTACTAGTTTCCCACTACAACGAGACTATGTAGTTGTTGAGCACTTACACCCTTCCGCGAGTTGAGGGAGGTATGTTGGTCAGAGCTACTAAGAGAATCATTCATGGGATATAGTTCATTAGCATGGAGGATTTTGCTAGTAGTGGGTTGACAAATTTGCATTTAATTTGTTGTAGTTAGTGACAATAAAATAGGTTAAGCTTTCAACTATAGTGTGATGGATTAGGTGCATACGAGTGTGGCATGTTAGAGGTTTCAAACATCCCTTAATCATTTGGTTTTATTAAATTTTAATATATATTTTGATGTCTTTAAATTATTTAACTTCTTTCTCTTTTTGATCCACTACACCCTTACATATAAGCCATCATTATTAATTGTTTTGTTATATTTCTTAAAATAACATTTCATGTTGGAACCTTAAACAAAACCCCATATAACTATCTAAAAGTAAGGAAAGCTAATTACAAACATATTAACACATTTATAAATTCTTCCATTAAAACAATTAAAAAATAAATAAAAAATTGATTTAAAACTAAACATTTGATAAAAGTTGCATGGTATTATATTATCTTGTCATGATATTAAAAGATAAGTTTTAATTAAGATGAGTTATTCTAAAAATCTGTATTGCATTGCTATGAAAAATAAAGCAGCCGTCCTAATATTTTAGGTTGACAGATGTTTCTAGAATATAAGAAAAGAGAAGGATTTTTACAATATAAGATAAAAATTTCATTTTTTAAAATTTCTAAAAATTATTTTAGATTTTAAAAGCAAGATGGAATTTAGATAATAGATAATAAAAGATAATTAAATATTTTAATTAAATAAAATCTTTTTGAGAATAAGATAAGATTTTTTATTATAATACAAGAAAAATGAGTCCTCGTAATGATATCTATCGACGTCTTTTATAGACACTTTTCTAAAGATAGGTATTGCTAATTTAAATGTTCAAAAAACTTATGATAATTCCATTTTTTTTTTAAATATTATCTAATTACTAATCCTTCTTGTGGGATTATACAAGTATTTTGTTAAAAAAGATGTAAAACAGCATTTTTAGCATTTTTAGCATTTTTAAGGGTACGAGAAGCTTACAATTAAATAACCTCTATTATTGTGAAGGAAAATAAACTTTAGATTAATTAATAACAATGGGAAATAATAATTCAGAATAGAAAGTCTTAAGATAAAATTTAATGAAAAAAATAGATATAGTGGAATATTAGTTATATAGAATTCTGTACAAAATTGTAGCCATATCTTAGTCGACTCTGCAGTTGGATCAATTCTGCACCATGTAGATCTGATCCTTGACACACAGTCCTAATCCAGCAGTGTGCACTTTTGTGATCCAATTCATTGTACTCTCTACATCTCGATAATTCTAAAAGATTAATGGTATTTAAAAATACCTTGGGGAAATTGTCAAATCATAAAGGCCAAGTACTCCTAAGTCGACCTGCTTGATTGGACTAGCTTCACGATCATAACAAAGATCAACAAATAGAAAGAAAACATGCAAGTGACCTAGATGTCGATTCTAATGTAAAATATTGGTCCTTTTAAAGCTCCAAATCAAAATGTGCCTATTGAATGCTCCTTGCATACTCTAAGATCCAGAATGATCAGATGTGCTCACTCAAATGAATGTGTCACTAAATGCTAAAACATAACAATTCATCACACAAATGCATACCAAAGCTCCCGCAAGCTCTGTGCAAACGGCAAGGATCATTTGAATTTTCAAATTTTGATTTTTTGGTAAAATCCACACTGCAGGATTGACTATGCCAGCCACAAAAATGACTCGAGATGGGGAATGTGAAAAATGGAGAGAAAGGATGAATGTATGGGAATCAAGACTAATAAATGGCATGAATATATGGATATAAGTGCAGATAGGGTAGGGGTTAAGGACGAATGCATTGGAATGTGTATCAAGTGGTAATGGATAGGGATCAAGGCAGAAGCCTATCTTAGTACATATAAATGCAGATAGGGTAGGGGTAAGGACGAATGCATTGGAATGTATATCAAGTGGTAATGGATAGGGATCAAGGAAGAAGCCTATCTTAGCACAGAAGTGTGCTGCAGGTCATTATGTACCATTTTAGGACATTCTCTCCAAATGGACCCAAAACTAAATGGATAATCAGAATGTATATGCAAATTTCCCCATTACAACTGTATTGGTAATTATCACAGGTTGGCCCATTTACAGAGTTGCATAGATGTCCCTTGACCCTGGTATTGCCAGTGACAAGGGCTCCACTGACCGGGTGAGCTAGTAGTTGCAGAATTTCAATGATATTTAGTCTTTTACATAAGGTATAAATGGCACGGGGATATTTTAGGTCCCAGCTTTAAAACATAAAACTTTTACAAATGCTTTAGATTAAGTTAATTTATCTTCATTGCATCCATTTTTGGTCAGCACAGCCTGGGAAGGAGAGATCCACTTGGGACTAGTAATCACAAGCAAATCTGAATACAAATATGGCTCTTGCTGAAGAAAGCAAGTCCCTTAACCAGTTCTCATCCTCTGTTGACATTTTCATTACATCTTTTAGCATTGTGACATGATTGTATTTTTCATGCTAACACATCAAATACAGTGTTTCAATGTGAATGATTTCAAGGATTTGTTTCTAGGTGAATGAAAAATTAAACTAAGCTCTACATTGTGTTGTTTGGTTTATTTCCAGCACCCATAGTTATCCAATAGAAAGTATTGAGTGCAATGAAGGATTAAGTATCCTACTTTGTACCGGTCAAACACACTAGGTTTACTGTCCAAAACAGGAAAATACATTAGCACTCTGGAAGATAGTTGCAACGAAAGTTGCAAGGACCTGTACTTATAAACCAACCTCTGGTAAAAGACTGGTATTCTGAAGAGATGCTTCAAGTATGCCAAAATATGACAATCTGACAGGCAAACATTTAAAGAACTAACGCAGGATGTGATATAAGCTCATAAAGAAAATCGAGAAGATAAAAGGAAACTTGAGGTGATTGCTTATACATCAGAATTATAAAAACCTATAGCAAAAATCCAACTACCATAAGTTTGATTCTGTGTTCTACTTTCCTGCATAAATATGCAACAAAAAGAAACAGAAAATTACTGTTACTTGTAAACTTGCCAGGGTAAATTTTGACTACTCTAGGAATGTAGAAAATATATTTAGCCCCAAATTATGGATGCAAGCAGTTAGCTAGCTTACCTTTTCACCCTCAAAAGAGCAGAGCAACCACAACTAGCTAAGGTCAATGTTTTCCAGAGGTCCACTGCGTTTGAAAATTTACATTTGCATGTGAGAAAATTATATTAATGTCTGCAAATAGCCAAATTAGGTATGGGATTTGAGAGTATAGCAAGTTACAGTAACAAATCAGGAGTGCCAAGGGTTTCCAACAACCAAAAATTTAAAATTTTAAAAAAAAATCTATATTTAGATATAGAAAACAAGAAAATTCAGAAAGGGCAACCTAAATGTGTAAACCTTTATCAAGTTGTATATATAAAGCCACGTGATACAAAACAAAACCTGGAAAGGGTTCTCATGCTAAAAGAGAACCACTAAACACCAGTTTGCATTACATCATTGTCAATCCCCACAAAAAGGCCAATATAGAGTTTGACTTTTGTCAAATAAATTATGTCATCTCCCACAAACTACGCTATCATAAGAAAGCATTTGGGAGTGCCAGATGCCAATGCCAGTAAAGTTAAGCTACTATTGAAGGTATTTATGAGTTCCAGTTGCCCACACTGATCACACCCAAACTTACCAACAGGCCTTGTTACTGAATATGAAAGATGCTTGTTGGGAGAACAATCACTCTTTCTTTTAACTGTGTGATCATTGAAAGGGCCGTGTATCATTTCTAGTAAATCAATTAATCCATAACAGGAAAGCAGATCTCATAACTTCAATATCCAGACAGGATACTTTCTCTATAGGCTTGACTTTCACTGGAGAGGAACGAATTCTAATAGCTTTGACAGCTGAGGTCTTTGAAAATTGAGTTTCTCTCATACAAAGTTTGTCAACAGGTGGAGTTAGGATGCCCATGTAGGTAGAACAGGTTGGACTTACTTAAAATTTAAATTGTGAGAATGGGCTATGTATGATGAACTAACATCAAACCCAATTTGCTAGTTGATGGTATGAAATGTGTATCCAGACTGATTAAACTTTTCTACCGAAGTTTTAAAATGAGAAAAGCAACTTCATAAGAAAAACTCACCAGATATAAGCAGATAATTTTTTTAAGTTTGTTCACCTAGTTTTAGATCCCTTGCTACAACTACTCTTTACAAAACAAGATCTAATGTATTGGGGGTGAATATAGGGAAGGGAGCAGTGGAGATTATCCAAATAGCCTTTGTTTAAAAAACATTTAATTTTACAAGATCCAGTTAGAGAAAATGGTACTCTACGGACAGAGGGCATTGACCCCTAAGGGTCAGCATTATATACAACAGCAAGATACGTCCTCTATTTGACAACCCTGCATTTTTTGCCAGGTATCATTTGACTATATATCAGAACTTCCAGACAAAGAAAGTCCAAGCCCCATCTGCAATTCACACATTTGTCGGTGATCTGTGGAATTAACATCTATTTGGTTGACCATTGACTGTTCATCACATCTGCTGCGCTTTAGACTTGGCATTTCAACATCTGTTGCTTGGTTGATTGCGTGTCTGTTGACACATTGACCTATATTTTCCCTTGGAAGAGCCTCTGGGAAATCAAAACCTGAACTAAGAGAAGGGGAAAAACAATGAAAATCCTGATTTGATTCAGAACCAGAACCAAAAGAATCATTCACCTTTAAATTTTCTAGAGGCTGATCTTCTACTTGAGCTTTTGCTCTAGAATTACTTGATTCTAAATCTTCAATGTCATAGCGTCCACTGGTTGCAATGTGAAAACATGGATTTGATGAGGGGCCCAATCTTAAATGTAGGTCACACGCATCTTCAGAAGCTGTTTTGCAGTCCACTTCTGCAGATGAATCTCTTTCTACACTGCTTTGAAAGCTTTTGTATGTACCATGTGTGCCATCCAAAGAGCGCAATTCTGTTGTGTATTTTGCAGAATTGGACCCATTGTGGAAGCTACTTTTTGACACTACTGGATGCACTTGAAATTGCATTTCAGAATCCATGCAAGGAGTTGGTAATTCAGCTACTACAGGACTTAATATAGCATGAGAAGGGAAACCAATAGAAGGCCTGTTTGAAACATCTGGTTGGAATGAAGGTGTTACACACCAGGGGGTTGGCATTGCATTGCACGTGGATGCAGAAGACAGAGACCATGGAACAGGCATGCAAAGAAGCCTTGTATCAAACCTCTTTTGAAGTTCAAGAGGATGCACAACCGATCCTTTTTCATTTGTATGAGAAAATGGCTGTTGTTGAGATGGTCCATTCCATGCTGAAGGAATTCCTTGGTTAAAACTCATACAATTTATGTTGCCTGTTGAACATGGATTTAAAATAGAGAAGATTGCATCATTGGTGGAAGGTATTCTGTCAACTCTAGGAGTGCAGACGACTGAACTTGGATGGCCAGGTGTGGCATGGATGGGCATTATAGAATACTGTTCACAACATAAAGAAGATGAAACTCCAGCACAATATTCTGCATTAGTAAATCTAGTCTCCTGCGTGTTTCCTTGACTAACCAATGAAGACCCCTCATAATCATTGCACTTGCCTATCAAAGGGGTGGCAGAGGATGTAGCCAATGATTGGCTGCTACCCACACAGAATCTTGAAATGTGCCTCTGGCTCCTGGGTGCTTTCTTTGGTGGGCATCCTACATATAGCGCCGCTGCAAAAAATAAAGCAAAAAAAATTATGAATATTCTTTGAGGTAAATGGTCAGTGCAGGCATCAAAAATATTCATCAGCTAATGCTCACTAGTATCAAAGTTACCAAAAATACTCATCGGCTAATGCTCAGTAGTATCAATTATCAAAAAAGTGCAGAATTAGTAGTATGTTCCTTTTTCCAGTCTGGTGTCAGAAGTAAGTTATTTTCTTACAAGTCAAAGTATTGAAGATAGGTTATTCATCACTGCAAAATATAGCTGACAAACAATAAAAGTATCACCAACAATGACATACAGCAGTGCCACAATATACCTTCCACACAAGGTTCCAAAAATTGACCATTCTCAGTGCTTTCATCTCTTCGAATCATAATATTTACAGCATCCTCTATTCGGAACCGCAATGTTTTCAAATCCATATATTCTGCCTGCAATCACTCATACACATTCAAATGATATTTGATTTACTAAAAAAATTAATCCTTTATCACAATCCACTAAAAGATAAATCAGTTCCTCAGGTATGACAGATGAAAAGCTACCACCAACGCAATATTCAAATTCAATTGCATTCGAAACTAACAGAGATGATAGAAATTTAGGTACTTCTGAGTTTGCTTTGGAGTATAATATCTCCTCTGCACGCAAGACCACCAAAGGCAGCTTCTTTTGCCATTCTTTATTTCTTCTTGTAGTTTGATTGTGAATCTCATCTGCAATTCTGAAAAAAAAAAACAACTCAAATCAATGCCTTCGGCACACATGTAACCAAATGAGGGATGAAAGCTTTAGAGAAGACCAAAAAAATACTTTCTTTCTGATATGAATCATTGGCAAGTCTGTCCTAATGCCAACTTCATGCTGAAACCAATTAAGCACATGCCTTCTCACAACTACAGGTTCGACCAAAACATAACTGGCATATACTCATGGCTTATAGCAACCATCATGTTTAATGGTTTGATCTTGAAACCCTTTCGATAAATATGCTTAGTACCCAAGAAGGTCATCATAGATATAATATACTTTATAAATAAACACTAAATTGTGATTATTACTATTTAATTTATTATTAAAATAATTTCAACTGAAAAAATAATAAATAATCACCATTTAAAAGTTTATTCAATCGGAAAAAATATTATTAGCTGATTGACGATTTTTAATGTCTAATTGTTAGCATTTTAATTTGTCTTTCGCAAGACAACACAAAACGTAACAAAGCGTACAATAGAACTGTTCTTCAAATTATGAGGAGAAGCTCCCTGAGATCCAACTAAACTAAACAGACCCTAAACTAAAACTGTAGGCAAGATGTACAAGTATCCACACTATAGAAGATTTCATCAAGGGAGGTTTGCATAAATGAAAATGACTAAGTGTCTATGTTTTTCTCCTATATATATGCACCAATTCATTAACAATGATGCCTTGCAATGATAATTTCAAATATTAAGGAAAAAAACTATCTAAACACAAACAAACACAGCTTCCTATTGACTTAAATAAAGACTGGTATTCTGCTGCAAACGAGATTTGAAGAAATATCAATTTGAACACATAATTCCAGGAGTTGAAAGGCTATGTTGCACACAAAGCTACAACCTAGATGGACAAATATCATCAATACAAAGCCTAACTCAATCAAATTCAAGAAATTATAATCATAGGTTCCACAATAACTTCAGTTTAACAATTTTTCCAACATAAGCTTCCCTTCAACTATCATTCATAAAATATTCTTGTGCCCAAAGCACTTATTTATAAGTTAAATTGAATAGCTTTTAGGGATTTGAGAATAATAATTAAGTACCCAAAAAGATTGTTTTACAGCAAATCTTTCCTAAAACAACCTAAAATAGGCCCTCATCAACTGCTCGGAATAGAACATGATAAAAAATGACAACTATGTGATATAGCCATTACTAAAAATAGCAATTAGTAGGAGTCTCTATGATTCTAAAGCAACTTTTGATCTGAAATCTGTGAATTCTCCAAATCCTTTAAAGAAAACTAAAACCCTAGCACCACAAATCTATAGACAACTTCATCAACCTGATCTAATGTTCCCCATGAAAAGCAAAAAAAAAAGGTGTTCCAAACCCTAAATTCTTTGTCAATGATCAAAAAACATCATGAGACAAATCATCCTCGACTTACTGGAAACTCTATCTATCCATCCATCGACTGAGAAATACTTCCTAGGTTTTGTCAACACTGAAGACTGTAGATGAAAACAACACCCTCAAAAGCTTTAAAAACCCCTCTTCGATCTTATCACCCATCTTCAAATCCAAGATATTTATGTGAACAAGTAAGGTATCCCATAAATTGTGTGAAGCATTCCAGAACACCATTCAGGCTTCTTATCACATGCTTGTGCAGCTCCATTGCTGAAAAGTTACATCTTCACTGTTCCAAGGTTTTAGGAAGGAGAAACTGAACAATCAGCCTGCTGGAAAGTAAAAACAGCCACTCGGAAGAGAGGAAACTCAGTCCACAACTGTATAGCAGTAGAAAAAAAGGCTATAAGAATGGAAGAATAGGAAAGGATGCTGCTTAAATATTTTTTAGCACAACTGCTGCTCTTGATAACTATAATTGAAAAAAAAAACTCCTTCACAATAGTACAGAAAACCTCCTATAGGCCTACAAAAATAAGAACCAAAAGACTTGTTTCTGTGCTGAATAACAAGGGCGGATTGTTTTGCAAATTGCAAAGGTTAACAACATTCTTCTATAGATGTTAGATACAAGCTTTCACCCTTGTTTTTTCCTTATAGGCCAACTGATGATTTCGGGAGAAATTAGGAGAGGCATTGCCAAGGGAAAAGTGCACCTCTTTTTGGTGTTTTCAATGCTCTTAACATAGGCACAAATACTTGATGGCTTGGCCATCAGAAAAATGAATTGGCAGAAGATTTTGTGGGTTTTGCCATCTAAAATATGCACTTAGACTTTGCTTTTATTGCCCAAAAGATAGGCGTAAATCACTAATGTGTTGGGCATTTTATAATTGACTGGGCAGAGTTAACTCATGGTTGAACCCACTAACATGTGCAACTAGGTGGAGAAGAGAACTGTCTTGGGCATGTTTCTTTATGTAAGGTGAAGGTTTTAATTGGCAAAGCCACTTCTAGCATGTGCCTGAATAACTTAAGCCCATTTTTCTAAAAACTTGGCAATAAAATTCATGGGTTTTACCATCTAATATGTGCACTCGATGGAATTTACTAACACATTTGCCATTATCTCTGATTTTGGCAGAGAAAACCCATAGCTTAGCCATCTAAAAATGCAGACTCTGACTTCCTTAGCAAGGATTCTTCAGACAAACATTTTTTTATCATGTTGGCAGAGAATCAAGCAGAACTTGCACTCTCTGTTGCCATTTCCTATGAAAGCCTTCATGCCTTGGCCATTTTCATTATCCTACTTTACATTTGCAACAGCTGCATCCTTGAACATTCTGCAAGGGTTGTTAGTTGAAACACAAGACCATAACATGACAAGTTCACAATTTGAAAAGGGAAGACTACAAGTGACTTGGATTAACATGCAAAACATGATCAATTGACAACAAAACAGAGTAGTACAAAAGTTAAATTCCTATGGGTACAACATATATAAAACAAGCAATGGGAAGTCCTATTCTAAATATATATTTTTATACAGTAAAAATTAAATCATTCTTTACCAACCAATTATTATTAATGAATACCGTAAAAAGGTTTATTATTACCTATTGGCATTTCAATTCGCACCTCTGGTGTGCGTATTGGAAACGGACAGCTATGCACAGATAAACTGCTCTTCAAATTAGGTGGGGAAGCTCCCTCTTTTGCTGATTATGCATAAAAAGTAAAGTAAATTCAATTCCTATCTTTTTATCTCAGCTGAGAGCACTAGTGTATAAAACTCTTTGCATTGCAGCTGGGGTTTTCTCTGGTTTCGTAATCTCAACTACAACTAGGCCTAAACTTATAACGCTTCTATCTCCTCGAGTAAATTCGGAGCAAGAGGATTTAGAAGTAAACAGGGAATGATTTTGGCTAACTCTAAACTTAGACAAACTTGCTCTCAGAACACATCCGAAGGCTCATTGCTCTTTCAGATATATGCTGAAATAAAGTTTATGAAAGTATAACATCAAATGATAAACTAGATCTCAAGATTCCCTCGAAGGCTCATTGCTCTTTCGAGGTGTAGGCTGAAATAAAGATTATAAGAACAGAACATCAAACGATAAATTTGATCTCAAAATTCCCTCAAAGGTTCATTGCTCTTTTTGAGGTGTAGATCGAAATAAAGATTATAGAAAGTGAAACAACAATATTGAAAGATCTTGAGAGTTTGGATCAAAGACTCATTGTACTTTTGATTTATTTCCTCAAACTCAATCACTGATTACACGTTTTGGGATAGCAAATTGTATGAAGAAGACAAACATACAACATACGATCAACCAAAATACACTTGAACAAAGTGAACATATATCGACTAGCAAAGCTTGAAGGCATAAGGGCGCAGCAATTTTGTATAGTAATAATGGTTAAAATACAATGAGCAAGGTTGCTCTTATTTATAGACACTCAAAAGGAGTAGGGAACCCTAAAATCTCTTTGAGTTAACAAATAGTTCTTGCCAATCTGCAAGATTTATTCCTGTCTAAACAAAGGTAACTAACAGTTAACTGGAAAGACTACATCAATTAACTGATTCTCAAACTAAAAAGAACTCCATTGTACAATAGGTGTCTCCAAAAATAGACATGCATGAAAGGTGGGACAGCGAATTAACTTGGAAAAAGCGTCAATTTTAACTGTTGTTTTAAATGCTATCATTGGAAAAGGTAGGAAGTCCCAACTGGTAGTTCACTGGTTGCCATCTTGAACAATCATCTCCTCCAGGAAGTTGTTAACTGCCTCATCATCTGGAGATTGACACATGCATCAACTGTCAGTTTACTGCTTGTCAGCAACTTGAGCAATCCTGGAAATATCTGCACACTTCAATTAGCAATTCACTGATTGGTAACTTTGGCGGCTCTATAACTGGAGTGATGGCCTCTGTTTCTTCTGCAGCTTTATGTTTTTGATGCTTTTCTTGATTTTTTTTAATGGAAGAGTGTTGCATGATGAAACCGTGAAGTTTGACTATGAACACTCTAGCTGTGAGAAATGCTCATGAACTAGCTACACACTCAGAGTTCCAACAGTATTCAACCCTCTAAATTGGCCTTGAAAGGCTATCAGATATACGAGGTATGAAACCATATGGAATTCGTGGACTTTGAGTGTCTACGCCTATCAAATTGTCCAACTCAACCACCGGATTCCCTTGATGTAAGTCGGTGTCAAGTGTTCTTATGAAATCGTGAATCAAGACTGATTAGATCTTGAATTTGACTTGAGAGAACTACATACTGAAAATCTGGAAAAATGACTATGCACTCGACTATGCTTGAACAACTTTTTTTTGCATAGGCTAAAAATAGCTTCACCGAGAGGCAGTTTTTATGAAAAATTTTAAAACGTGGGATTTGTTGAGAAAATTTTTTGAATGGACCTCGAATGTCAAATTTTCGAAAAAATGACTTGTCCTCAGACATGCAACAACCCCTCAGAGGCAGAAGCAACGAGGCAATTTTTTTCCAAAAAAATTCTAAGACATGGGTATTGTAGGCGCCTCTGTGCTAAGCAAACCCAGAATGTCAGTTTCTGAAAAAGGTGACTTTTTCAGAAACCCTAAAAATTGGAGGCAACAAGGTAATTTTTCTGGAATAATCTGGCATGTGGGTTTTGTGGCCAAACTTGTGCAAAATGAACCCAAAAGGTCAGATCTGTGAAAAGATTGATTTTGCTCCAACATGCAAGAAAACCTAAGACAGAAGTAGAAGAAATCGTGAGAAAAAATTTCAATCTTGGAAAAGATTGAAAAAGAAGAGAACCCAAAATGCTAGAATCTGAAGATTATGAACTGTTGCCTCTGAAAAATGATGCCTAGAGATATGAACTCTAGAAAAATGTCCTATGCAACTTGTTCTTGAAAATACAAAGAACGTTGAAAACCCCTGTCGTTTGATCCTCCAAATGCCGTAGAGAATAAAATTATGTGTTTGGCATTTGGAGTCAACCTGCAGAAATAATGTGAAAGGACACCTAGATTCTTGATAATATCATTTGGAGGTGGAAGCATTAGTTAGGGCGTCCAAACCCTGATTGAGGAGTTATCTGGTATGATTGACAATTAATTGGAAGAATCCCCAAAATTTTGGGACGCCTTGGGGAAGAGAAAGTCTTCAAAATCTATAATTGGGAGTTGACTTTGGACGCCACCTTGCCAGTGTTAGGATATTTTTGAAGATTTTCAAATTTTCTTTGATAAACTGCCTTCGTTTCACCCTTGATTCCAGATGCCTAATTGATCCTGAGGTTTGGCTGATAGATTCACTACAAAGTTGGATCAACTCTGAAGAGATGTTACTAGAGACCGCAGACCCTGGAAATGACTTTTGGTGGCTTGAATTCTAGGCGCCCTTTTGAGATTAGGTGTTTTTTCTTGCCAATAACCAGTTTTTAAATGGTTTTCAATTTCTACAATTTTGACCTCTCGTGCTTCGATCAGCAGTTGTCGGTGATTGATGATCCCCATGGACTGGATGTTGAATCCATCACGAAGCTAGAAGAATCCCAGAAAGGATGAATGGTTGTGCAAGCTTTGAAAACTAATTCAGGAGGGTCAAATTCCTAGGCGCCCTTGTGGCCTGCAGGGGCGCTTTTGTGTTTCTGAGACACAATTTCCACTTTGCAATACTTGGCAAAATGCTCCAATTTGACCTTTTTTGTTGGATGTTTAATTGCTATGGTGAATCTGCTAACGGGATCGTCGCGAACCCTAATCAAAACAGAGAAGTTCTTGGGAGTTGCAAAACACGAAAGTTGCATCTGATGCTCCAAAAAGTTAGGCACCTTTTGCTAGAAGGGTGCTTTTTGCTCTATACTTAACTAATTTTCCATGGCTTTCAACTTCATTTGACTTTTAGCATCTCGTGCTTGATCTTCGTTTGTGAGCGTTTGACAAGTCCCATGATCTAGCTGCTAGATTCATCGCGAAGCTGGAAGGATTCTAAGAAGATGTCTAGGAGACGACAGCTGCTAAAAACCACATTTGATTGCCCAAAATGTTGGGCACCCCTGGCCAACAAGGGCGCTTTTGCTCTAATGAACTTCAATTTATCCTCTGTTTCATGTGCTCGTTTGATCAACAACTATTGTCGTTTGATAGGTCCTCTGAGCTGGCGAACAGATTCATTGCGAAGCTGGGCTAAAGCTGGGAAGATCATCTAGAGATAACTAATCCAAAGATTGACTTCTGAATGGTTTCTTTTTTGGGCGCCCTTGGCTTGCAGGGGCACTTTTCCCTTGATAAACTGTCAATTTCAGATGTCTCTTGACTTTCAGCATCTTCCGCCTCTACCTTCATTTGCCAGTGTTTGATGAATCTATTGAATTTGCTTGACGATCCGTCGAAAAGCTAGCAAAATTCTAAAGAAGACCCCCAACACTACAAAATTTAACAACAGTATTTAACCTCTTGAATTCTTGGGCGCCCTGGCTAGCAGGGGTGCTTTTGGCTCCAGTGATAGTCATTTTCTGATGATTTTACTCTCCTTGCACTTCACGTTCACCGTGTTGCTTGACTGGGTTGACCATGTTATCAACGACGTGACCACGTTCACCGTTGTGATTGCTTGTATCACTTCACATGCATGGGCATTGAAAAGTTGACTAAGGCGTTGACTGCAAAGGCATCTCCCTTGTGACAAGGCGTGCGTCTTCCGAATAATTTATTTTTTGCATTTTTTAACTTTTGAAATTCCCCTCCATCGTTGAGCATCTTTTGCCATAGATTCTTCTGTGGAGCGTTTGAAGCTTAGATCTTGATACCTGGTACTGGCCATCTACCATTGATGACCTCAGAGGTCCTAACTTTTCTCCTGAAAAAGTGGAATAGACCCACCAGAGCAAAATTGACTTTTTGATGATTCTAGCTTGATAAATGCAATCATGACAAAGAATTAACCTATCAAAATCATTTCGAGTCATTTATGGAAAGATCCTAAAACCCTAATTTCAAAATTTTCAAAATTTTCAAAATTTTACGAGTATCCTCTTGACATAAAACCCAAAAAAACCTCATGCTTCATTTCTCGTTTAGAAATTTCTAAGAATAGACAATTGCTATTTTCAAAGACTTAAGACTTTTTTTGACTTTTGACAACAAATTTACAAGATTTTGATGATTTTTACCAAAATGCCTTATTGAAGCAATTTTTTTTATTTTGGGTACAACATTACTATTAACCCTTTTACCTCCAACAATGCATTTATTAGTGCATGGGCAAGTAAGAAATAAATTAACGTGAAGGAAAGAAGTTTGACTAAAGAATTTATTTGAAATAATTAACCACTTTACTGGACAGCTAATGTATTAAGGTCATTGCAACAACATTCAAAAGGCATGGACTAATTAAAAATGATGTCATAGAAGTTTGGTAGACAGAGAGGAGGTGATGACTGGAATTGTCAAGTGAAAAGCACAAGCAATAATATGCGGGAGGGGTGGCAGGGGCAAAGAAGATTAAAAGGGAAACAAGAAAGAGAGGATTTTTGCTAGACAACTCAATTATAAAAGGCATGGCAATACCATTTAAAAGGTATGGACTAATTAAAAATGATATGTTTGAAGTCTGGTGGACAGAGAGGGGATGATGTCCAGAATTGTCAGGTGAAAAAATAAAACAATGAAGAGAGGACATTTTTTGAGGAGCCACAGACAGTGGGTAAAAAGAAGTAATAGGAAGATTTGGCTGAAGACAGACTGCATTGTCTAAAATGTCTAGGTCACTACATTCATTTAAAGGAAAGCTAAGATAGCATTTAATCTAAATCCATCTCCTTCTCCATTCAAGGCATATGCTAATGAGAAGCCTTGTTAAACCACAAAGTTCATTTCATAACAACAAAAATCTCTCGAGAATAATTTGGAATACCAAAAGATGAAGATTTTTCAATTTATCAGGAAAATATTGGGTTAAAGGAAAAACTTAGAATTCAAAAAAACCAAAAATGAAACAACGAACCCTAACTCTAACCCATTAACAATTTTTTGGAATATTGCAATTGTTTCCACAATTTTATCAATCAAAAAATTGGCTTGACTGATTTTATACAGAATTGCTATCAGGCAATGGGCAAGAAATGATTTATCCCAAATTTTAAAAGATCTTTGCTTCTATGGTTTATTTATTACAAGTAGTTAACAAATCAGCATGCATCCATGCAGATTGAAGCAAGCTTTTCAAATCTTTCAGTATGAAAAATACTCTAGCAACAAAGCATTTTGTGAAAGTGTAGGCATGGAATGAACTTTATGCTCAAAGATATCTCATAATGCATATCTCATAATGCAAAGGATATTTGAAGCTAAAATGAACAAACTTAACATAAGCAATCTCAAATAAAACTAGCATAGAAAGAGAGAAATATATTGAGGAATTGTTACTGTGTTATTCAAGTCTTTTTAGAGAATTCCAACTAAAAAGGAGAATTAAGTTGAAATCCAAATTTAATTCTAGAAAATTTTCCATGATTATTTATCTATTGAATAAATTGTAATGTCCCGGAAAAATTGGTTTGAGCCTTGAATAATTGGAATTAATTCTTTTATGGCTCAATTATTTTTATTTGGCTTGGTGCAATTGGAGAATATTTTGCCATGATTTATTATTAATTTTGTTGGCACCAAAATATTTTTTTAATTTTTCTGTGAGGCTGGGCGACCCCTTTTGGAGGCTGAGGGAAGAAATAATAGATAAATAATATTTAATTCATGGAGTGGGATGACCCATTTGGAAAATAAAAGAATTAAAATTTGAAAGGTGAATTTGGGCACCCAAGTTGGGTAGGCCAAATTGGAGGGAAAAGGGTATGATATAAATACAAGATCATTAAGGAGGCATTTCATCATCATGCATATTATCTTCAGTTTGATTCAACAACTTGTTGCATCTATTCCAAGGACGAAAACCTTTGTGAATTGTGGGTGAGTTGGACGAAAACCAAGCTCATCTTGGGAGGACTTCATGACGAAGGTCTACTTGTGCTTCAATGGCGTTTTGCAAAGGATTAAGGGCTAGAGAGAATACTCAAATTTGCAGATCAAATTGAGCAACATTTTTAAGGCAGAATTGCATATGTTTGCCCTAGGGTTTCACCCTAGAGTGGAGCACATCATTAGGTCTTGGAGGTGCAATTTGGCATTTCGAGATCATTTGTGAGCTTTGCAAGGGTTTCAAACCCTCATATTTGGACCAGCAGGCCAGCACACCTTTTTGGTAGGGTTTTGGAGGCATCTACATTCACATTTTGCATCTTTTTTGGCATATTTGCAGAGCTGGAGTAGTTTGCCCAACTAGGGAATATTTGGAGCATCATTTTCATGCATTTTGGCATGTATTTAGACCTGATTTGTAGCAGCAAACTTCTAGGTTAATTATAGGCATGTTTGAGCCCATTTTGTAATGTACCTTGCATGGACAATAATTCTGATTTGTAGCAGCAGTTGGGAGTCCATAGTTGAACTTCTCGCGAGTTTTTTTGCAAAACGAGTTTTTACGAAAAAAACTCGACGAGTTTTTTTGCAAAACGAGTTTTTACGAAAAAAACTTGACGAGTTTTTCCAAAAAGTCAACTAGTTTTTAAAAAAAACTCGCGCGATCTATGTATGAAGACCTTCGACAGCAAAAAAGGCATTTTACTTCAATTTTCTGAGTGTTTTCACTCTTGGCAAAGCAAAAACCCAATCCAAAGCATTTTGCACCATTTTTCAGTGATTTTGCATGGAGGAGACGAGATTTGAAGGAGATTTTCATCGGATTTCGAAGGCAAATAGGATTTCCAAGTAGGTTTTCTAATTTTTCTTGTTCTTTCTTTTTCTTTCATTTTTTCTTCATTTTTGTTGATTGTATGTTCAAAAAACATCATGAATGAACTATAAAATAAATTTAAATGCATTTGTATTGTTGAAAAGAATATTTAGATTCATCAAAACAAGAATTTGTGACACTTTTTTCTGATTTTTTACATATTTTGCTGATTTTTTCATTTTTTTTAAATTTTCTTCAAACCCTAGTTATTT
This sequence comes from Sequoiadendron giganteum, assembly GCA_007115665.2. Classification (NCBI taxonomy): domain Eukaryota; kingdom Viridiplantae; phylum Streptophyta; class Pinopsida; order Cupressales; family Cupressaceae; genus Sequoiadendron; species Sequoiadendron giganteum. The sequence goes on from CM021101.1 coordinate 689,060,369, forward strand.
TTTTTATTTTGATTCTTCTTGTTTGTTGAAAACATGTTTAAAATTATATATTAGCTTAATTTGTTACTAATTTAAAGTAGTTTTCTGATTTTTACATTTTTTTCACATTTTTTTGTAACCCTAGTTTATTATTTTCTTTTTTTAATCCATTTGTTTTTTTATGAAAATGTTTAGAATCTTATATTAGTTTAGATTTTGCTAATTTAAAGTAATCTATTCTCAATTTTCATTTAATCTAATTTAGCTTGTTTTTAAATTTTCTATCAAAAAACTAACAAGTTGTGCTTTCACTTTGTGTGTGTAGGTTAATTGATAATGGCTTCTGAATCCACTTTTACCCCTACCTCAACCCCATCTGTGCCTGGGAGTGGGGAATATGTAGGCACTCGTCCAGCAAGAGCTAGAGATCTTGCTTGGAAATATGCATATGAAGGACCAGAACCTGGATCAATGTATCGCATTAGATGTAAAAATGTATACCGTGGAGGCATCAATCGCCTCAAATACCACATTGCAGGCATCCCTAGACGTGATGCTAAGGCTTGCACAAACACCAATGAGGAAATAAAAAGACAAATGAATGCAATACTTTCCATTGCAAAAGAAAAAAAGGTGCAAAGAGCGAAGGCAAAAACAGCAATGCAAGCTACCATAGCTTCTTCTCAAGGTGTTGCAGTCAACCTTGAGTCATGTTGTGACCTATTTCACACATCGCCCCATCGCAAATGGGGACCCCCAAGTTTGGTTCCGCCCTCTGCGCAACGTCTTTGAGAGTCTTTAATTTGGGTAAATTTTGAAAGTCAGTCCGGCTAAGTTGGGATTTTGAACCCGTTTTTGTGCCTTAACATCATAGAAGTGCTTAGAAGACCCGGTAGACGAAGATCGCCATTGCTTTCGGTCGTTTCTAACACTTCCTATTTTTTAGGGATTCTGCTTTTTTGCTTTTTGCTTTTTTGATTTTTGGCATTTTTAGGCCATTCTGGAGTTCCTATTTTTTAGGGATGCTTTTTGCTTTTTCTATTTTTGGAAAGTTTCTATTTTTGGATCCTACAGAGCAGAAAATCAACATGTCTCCAGAAATCAAGAAAATCAAGGTAAAATGAAAAAAAGTTTGAAAGATGGCAAAAATTTTGGAAAAATGCTTAAGTCTGAGAATGGCGCCCTCAAGAAAGAAGATGGCATGAGGAAGCTAAAGTCCGCCATAGGCAAGAGGCACATGAAGTCCGCCCAAGATGTTTGGGAATGGCGCATGGCTTGAGGAAGCCAAAGTCCGCCCTTGGCACAAGAAGTTCAAAGTCCGCCCCTAGAGAAAAATGGCATAAAACTCAAAGTCCGCCCAGCCTAGGGAAAAATGGCAAGAGGCACATGAAGTCTGCCCCAAGAAGTGTGGAGGAAGGTAAAATATGAAGGGGTGCGCTCCAAGATGTTTGGAAAGGGGTGAAATTACAAGGGAATTCACTAGAAATTGAATCAAATGGTTGGAACAAATGAAATTTCCCATTGGACAAGGCACGAATAAAATTCGCCATGGCAAGAAAAGTGTGAAGTTCGCCTAAGACAAATGGAGAATAAAATACGCCATAGGCAATAAATTATAAGAGATTCGTCCAAACTTTGGAAGGAAAATTATTCTAAGGCATGAAAAACGAAGAAATGTCTAGAGGAAGAAGAGGTTTGGCCGGCATAAAAATCACGCCTCGGCACAACGGAATGAAATTCTTTGGCACAAAATGAAGAGTGTTTGGCAGAGCAAGCATGAAGTCCGCCCCTCTCAGCTTGGAAAATTCCTAAGGCACTAGTAAAAAAATGGCAAAGTGGCAGAGATCTCCAAGTTCGCCCAACCTAGAAGATGAATCGTTTGGCTAAATAAAAATGTCCAAAGAGGTCAGAACTCCGCCTAGAAAGTTGAAATTTGGCAGATGAGCTATTGAGCATATTTTGGCTAGGCAGACAATTTGAAAAGAGATATTTTTGCCTCTGACGAACAAACTTAGCCATGTATCAAGGTTAAACGGGTTGGAATTTAATATTTTAATATTTTTAATTATTTCCCTGACACTTAGGGAATTTTAATTAAAAATTCAAAAACCGGAGATTATTTGGAAGATTAAACTATTCTGCCTTAGATAAATTTAACTTTGCCATGATTCGAAGATTTAAAATACGTTGGAAAATTAATTTTAAACGATTAATTTAATATCTTTTCCAACACTTAGGCAATTTTTGAGAGAATTCAAAAATCTCAAGCAAAGACAGCACAGAGATGAAAATTAGAAACTTGCCTCGATAACTGAAAGTGAAATTAGAAGTTTGCCAATTTGAGAAGAAAACGTTTCTAAAAATTGGAAGAAAATCAGAGGAAAGAAAACAATGCCTTGAAGAAAATCGCACTTCTCAGCCATAAAATGAGTTTCAGCAACTCATTTCTTCACAATTCCGGCTGAGAAGTAGCTATCTCTCTCGAATCTTCAGGAAATCGTTCGCAAAGGAGAAATTTATAAGAATAATACTGTTGTGATAATCGAGGTAGCATTTTCTTATTGACAAGTGTGATTTTTTTGAGAAAAGTAATTTATTTCTTTGCTGAAATCGCACTTCCAGCATATTGGCGCACTTCTTCTGGCAGATTTCTGAATTTTTAAATTCATTCGCAGCTAGAACACGATCTTCGAAGTTTGGAAGCTAATCAACAATGTGTTTGCACTGTGTATCTATCTTCTACTTCGTTTCCGGCACGAATTTCATTCGTAGATAGGCGAATTTAATTACTTTCAGCTTGCTTTTTGACAGAAATTTTAATTCAATAGGCTGAAAGTGCGATTTTTGTCCAAGCTACACCCCGGAACAAGTTAATTTTAAATGATCTTGTATTAATGTTAAGAATTTTGTGCTTACAGGTTGACGATCGATCAAAGGGAAACATCCACGCAGGCACAGATGAAGTTTGCAAGTAAAGGATCGCAGCCAGAGACCAGAATAAAGTCAAAGTGGAAAGATGTCTCAGACACTGATCTTGGCCATATCGACCTTGAGGAATTCAAGAAGAGAGTATATGGGCATAACGGACCTTTACCAACACCTGCCGCTAGAAGGATGGTGAGAAACGGCATATTTCAAGCTGCCGGATTCCCACCTGCGCTTGGCTGTGCTGAACTTATGGTGGAGTGCGCACTTCACTATGATGCTGAGTTGAGGCAAAGTGTGGCACCCGATGGGAGAGTGTTGGCACATCTGACAGAGTTGGCCATTCAGGAGGCCTTCGGCATTTCGGCATATCCTAAAACTGTCTACAAGACCAAGGAAGATGCTTAGAAGTTATATGATGAAAATCCTAGCCTTTGTGCCGTCAACATTAACAAGTCGTGGCTGGACAAGCCTAGGCCGTCGGTCAAGAAGATGCCCAAGAAATTGACACGCACGGACTTCAAGGAAGACTATGGAGATATTATTATCTTGCTGAACAGAGTGGCAGGCAATCCCTCAGGAGCACCCTTCGAGTCGTGGATGTATTACTTCATTGAGGACCTCACAGAAGGTGTCAAGATGTTCAACTGGGCGAGAATGATAAGCAATAATCTTCACCACCAGCTTATCAACTTAGAGAAAACCAAAACATTTTACATGAGTTCTTACGTCATCTATATGTTGGCCAGAACTTACAAGTATGCAGGCTTGATATGCAAGGGCACGATCGGCGGTAGATCAAACGAGCTAAAGGCGTACGACTGCTATCCACAATTGCAGTTGAAGGAAAAGGCGCACTTCCGGCGAGCTCATGACGCCTTCCTCATGTATATCACCAGAATACTCCAGGGAGGGACGCATCAACAGCTGACTCCCGAGGCCAAGAAGCTGATTGGTAAATATGGGTCATGGTTTATCCAGTATCCCCGATTTACGTACATCAGAATCCAGGGATTCACCGGGAGCCCGTACCGTCTGCCCATCTTCCCCACAAATAAGATGGTCCTGCTCGAAGTGCTGAGGCAATTAGAAGAGTTCCAAGGTCTCCAACGGACAAAACAAAAGGCGGCAGTTACTTTTCCCTTCTTTATAGGGAACATGCTGGAGTCTTGCCCATCATCACAGGCAGCTGACAGTGCCAGAATCGAGATACAACATTACCCTTTTTCCCCATATCCGGCCAGAAATCATTACGACCCCCATCACCACATCAAGACGGTGGATGGAAGGAGATACAAGCATAGGGTCGAACTGGAGGACTATTGGGCAAATGCTGTAGATGAATTTGAGTTCAGATGGAAGATGTGGTCCAGATTGCCGCTCAGTCTGATCAGGGCAACAAAATTTTGTCACGTGCCAGATCAATTGGAGGAGGACGAAAACCAGACGCAACCGCGCTTCGATGAGAATTCGGCTTTGCCCGCCGTCCAGTGGTCAGAAGCAGAGCATGCTGACTTGAACGTCTTGATGAGGCCTGTCATCAAGTTTACTCAGTGGTGGGTTGATCAACGAGTTCAAGAATTAAGGCACCAAAAGATAACCCTGACCTATGACATGCTAAGCGAGGCAGAGTCTTATTTTTCCAACGCGGGCGCATCCCAGGACGTACAAGTGATGGAGACCACCACTTCTAGGAAGAGGAAAGAAATAGCTACAGGAAAGGAGCCAGTCCAAAAGCAAGCCAAGATAAAACCTTCTCAATCGGCCGCCTCTAGGAATATTGAGGAGATATTAGCTACTGCCAATGCTTCACTGGCAGACATGAGGGATCCTTCTCCGGTTCCTGAAGACAACACAGAGCCTCAGCCAGATGACGATGCACCGCCTTCTCCCACGGGCACTGAAATATTGGAGTCAGATGACGACAATGTGGGCGCCCAAGATGAGGATTTCCAGGAAGGGATGATTTCAGCCCTTAGGGGAATTGTGGATGTTCCTGACAGAGAAGGCGTGCCGGAGGAGGACGGTGTTGAGCAGCTTACGATCCCGGAATGGCTGAAGGAAAGGCTAAAAATACAAGTGCCGGTAGATGAACCAGAAGAGGATGATACGGCAGACTTTTTGGCCAGACTATCTCAAACCGTGGCCAAAAAGCCGGCGAAGAAATTCTCCAGCATACAAAGAGACGAGGCCGGCAACAGGACAGTGCATATCGCGATGCCTACAGTGGACAAGCCGCAGGAGGATATGGCCCCACAGGATTACGCCATCACGACCGTTGACTTGGGTCCAACCACTAAGGGCCAGGAAATGGAAGATTTGGATAATTATGTGTCTGCCATCAAATCAAGGTTGGTGAAGGAGGTAGCCAAAAGAAAGGAGTGCCAATTAGAGATTGAGCGCTTAAGAGAGTACATCCAGCACTTGATCAAGCCACTTGATCAAGATACTACGGCAGCTCCTCTACTTCCGAACTCTTCGCAGGAGGTCATTAAAGAGATAGAAGAAAAGAGGCTCACGGTTCAGGAGACCAAAGAATGGATAGCAGCCAAGGGGATTGAAGCTGAGGCATTCGTGGAAAGATTAACTTTGGTTTATGGTCAGGCCACTGCCTTACTTTCTAGGTTGGCTGCTTTGGCAGAAGTATGGGATAACCTTCCGGATGTGCAAAATAGGATAATCCCTTGCCTTAAGATTCTAAAAGGAGTTCCTAAGCAAGAATTGATAGAGGGAGGTGTCATCGCAGCGGGAGCAGCCTATGACTTCCACACTTGGTATTGGGCCTTGACGGCACGAGGTGAAGTCTTGGAGAGGGTAAAGGTTGACGGCATCAGATTGGAGGAACAGGTCAAGGAAGTTCAGGCCAGAATCCTCAACATAATTGCTGATATCCTGGATAAAGAGGCTCTGCGAGAGAATGACCTGCAATTAGAAGTTTTGAAGGAAAGTGTCCAGGAAAATATCTTTGACATCACTGGACCCATCTTGAGGCAGGACTGGGCCAAGTTGGCGAACTTCCTGAGTATCCGAGAGTCCTTTGAAAAGACTGAACCAGAGTGGGAGGAGACCTTCGCCAGATGCACTGAGAGCATGGATGGGCTGGAATTTAGAATCGGCATGCTTCCACAGGTTACCATGGATGAAGTTGCCTTGATCGTATCCAGATTCAGTGAATACACGGCGGCTCGAGAGGATCAGGATGTGGTCCCTTGAAAATAGCTCTGAATGCCAACTCATTGTTGTTCATTGCCAGTTAACTGAAGTCATTTTGGGAAACCCTAATTAGGGTTTCGGTTGTTAAATCTTGACCGTCGGCTCATGTTTAATCTGAGCCATTTATTCAATTTATGGAACTCTATATAAACTCTTGGACCCTCATTTGTAATTTGTGAAGTGAGTAATAAAAAATTGTTGCGACGAAACTATTTCCGTTTATAAAAGCTCTTGTGCATGATTTGCTAAGAACAACTTTTATTTTCAAGTAGTATGCAAGGTTTAATATTTCTCCTTCAACACTTAGAGTAGAATTAGAATAGCATTTCATTACATGTTGGTTAGATGAATGATAGATTTGATTGCAGTGCCGGATAAAATTTTGCTCATACTTTTGTCAAGTGGATGATTTGCACTCGATGTGTAAAGTTAGTCTGAGCCATTAAATCATGGATGCTTAACTTCTGTTTGTCTTGATTATCAATTCGAACATGAAAACCATTATCACCTCCGTTGAAGATTGCACCCGCTTCGCGTAGTTGTCCAAAGGAGGCGAAAGGAAGTGTGGTTACCCATTTTGTCTAATCGTTGTTGTCTCTTGAATTCTTAGGTGTAGTTTAGATCTCTGAACCCTTATCCTTTTGCCTTTTTTTTGAAAATTTGAAATACCCATCAAAGAGAGCCCTCGAGGATAAAACCGTCTAAGTCCCCAACGTGCAAAAGAATTTCACGTAAGTCCCCTTTGTGATTACCAGCAAATCACAACGCCCGCTGACCTTGTCCATATGTCATAACCTGGCCAAAAGAAACAATGGAGTCATTGTATTATCTTTTAGGTATTTACGATTACTTTTCAATAGGTATTTACGATTACTTTTCAAGAGAGGATAAAGTGTCCTTGGGCATTTTATTCTGTGTATGGTGGCGTATTCAAAACACACACCAACAAGTCACTGTCAAATGATGATGATGTAGCAACCGGCAGTGGGCTCTCTTTGTGGTCCACGTGTGCAAAGGCAACCCACCACCACCTCCATCCCTTCATCTACCTCTAGTAGAGTACCAGGGGCAAGATCAACACAGACACCTACAGCCACGAGTTCACACATTGGTGATTTTTTTGTGCCTAGAAACACACCTGGTGCACAACCTTCTTTAGAGGCAACTGAGTGGAATAAGGAGGTGCATGAGCATGTAGATGTTGCTTGTGCCGATTTTTGGTACTTCAACAACATCCCTTTCAATGTGGCAAGCTCACCTTACTAGGAAAATTTGGTGACTGCATTGACAATTGCAAGGAAAGGCTACAAGGTGCCTTCATCTTCGTGCAAAGACTTGAGTGGGAGGTTAGTTTATGTTCTTTAATTTTATTTTTTGAGTTTAATTTATGATTAATTTAAGTTATTTTTCTGTTTACAAATTAAAATTGTGTACTTAATTTCACTTTGTACTTGTAGGTTGCTTTCTAATGCAACTGAAAAGGCAAGGGTAGCAATAGAAGAACAAAAAGAAGAATGGCAAAAATATGGCTGCACTATTCTTTCTAATGAGTGGACAGATGGAAAAAACTGTACCATCATTAAGTTTTTGGTTTCTTGCAAAAATGAGGTGGTGTTCTTGAAATCCATGGGTGCCTCCAACATAGTAAAAAATGCAAAAAATTTGGCTAGAATGTTGGAGCAAGTGTGCATGGAGGTTGGGCTTGAAAATGTGGTGCAAATCGTAAATGACAATGTAGTGGCATATGTGGCAACAGGAAGAATCCTCCAAGATAGACACCACACAATTTTTTGGACACCATGTGCTGCCCATGTCCTTGACCTTCTTTTGGACATAGGCAAATTAGATTGGGTCACACCGATTGTAGAGGATGGAAGGAGGATCACTAAATATATCTACAATCACCCTTGGGTTCTTAACTTGATGAGGGAGCACAGCAAAGGGAGAGAATTGGTGAGACCTAGTGTGACAAGGTTTGCAACGGTTTTCTTAACGTTGCAAAGCGTTCTTGGTGCATTGACAGCTTTGAAACAAATGTTTGTGAGTCAAGCATGGATAGACTCACCTTATTCAAAGAAGTCAGAAGGAGAAAGAGTTCAAAACATTGTCTTCGAGCCCCTCTTTGCACAAAGAGCAACAGAGATTGTAAAGGTAACTTCAAAACTTTGAGTTTGAATATAAATTCAAATTGAACATTTTTCTTAAAGTTAATGTCTTTCATTGTAAATTTGTAAATTACTAGATTGTAACTCTAATCTTTTTTTGCATTTTTAAATTTTTATTGTAGGTGTTAGAGCCCCTAGTTAGAGTGCTTTGTTTGGTGGATGGGGATCAAACCCCAATGGGATATCTTTATGAGGCCATGGATAGGGCCAAGGAGGCTATTAGAAATTATTATAAGGGGGACAGCCTCAAGAGGTGGAACAATCAACTCCACCAACCTATCCATGCAGCAGGGTACTTCTTGAACCCCCGTTTCATCCATTCAGGCACCTATGCAGATCCTACTGGAGAAGTTATGGAGGGCTTCACTACTTGCATTCAGCGGATGACATCCACGCCTGACGAGGCAGACTGCATTGTTAATGAATTGCAAAGTTACAAGGAAAAAAGGGGTGCACTCTTCTCTTCAAACTTGGCAAAGAGAGCAATAACAAGGCTGCCACCAGGTATAAAATTTGAAATTTACAAGTTACAAAAATGAAAAATTGATAATTAGTAATTACAAGTTACAACTTATAATTTTCTAACTCTTTCTTTTTTTTTGTAGATGTTTGATGGACAAATTAGGGTGGAAAAACCCTAAATCTTCAAAAATTTGCCCTTCGTGTCTTGAGTGAGCCTTGTAGTTCGTCCAATTGTGAGCGCAATTGGAGCTTGTTTGAGGCCATCCACACAAAGAAGAGGAACAAACTTGCTCAAAAACGCCTCAATGACCTTGTCTATGTGCAATATAATCTTCGATTGCGCATAAGAAAGGTAGAGGAGATATCATATGATGATCCAATTGATTTGGATGAGATAGATCCATACAGTGATTGGGCAGGGCGAGAGAGCAGCCTCCATTGTTTACCAAGGATGAGCTTTATGATTTAGAGCGACAGGCAATGGAGGAGGGTGGATTTACATTCTCATCGGATGACCTTGAGGATGACCCTGAGGAGGAGTCATTGCCAATGCCACCACCAACAGCTACAGGAGGATCTACATCTAGGATGGAGGTTGAGGAGCCACAGGCACAGCAAGAGCAGAGTCTTACGATTATACGCTCTTCCGGTCCCTTACTAAGATCTAGACATGGGAAGAGGAAGATGTGATTCATGTGAATTTGTAAAAACTGAAATATATTAATGTTTATGTAGTTTTTACTTTCAGTTTTACAAAAGCAATTTGCTATTTTCATTTTGTTTCAGACTATTATCATATCAGCGCATTGAGCATTCCACATGAGGATGCCATTTTGTATCCAATTTTCTTTCAAATTAGTCAAATACAGCTTGTTTCTTATATGTACTCATTTATTGACTCATTGGATGCATCTTATCTTTGAATTTTGCAAAAAAAATGCATTTTTAGTGAAGTTTAAGCAATTTTTTAAGTTCCTGAGTGTTTTGCCAAGCTTTTTCCGAGCCGAGTTTTTCAGGCTTGCCGAGTACTTGCAAATGGCGAGTATTCCAACTATGGTTGGGACAATTTAAAATCAGACTTCTTTCATGTGTTTGTGATCATTCTTTTGTTGCTCATTGCTGGCTATGATCATGAATGAAAAGATAAATATATTTGCTTTATTGTTGAGTATTTAGAAGCATATATGTTCGTTGTTCATGCTTGTTTGAAATCAGAAAATTCAAATCTTTTGAGCAGAAAATTAGGGCAGAATTCTGAGTTTTGAAATCAGATTTCTAGGGCAAATCCTATGTGGGATATTTCATAGATAGATCGTCTGTCCACATTTTTCTTGGTCTTTTCCTGTTTCCAAAATCTATGGAATTGCATTCTTGCTTTACACCAAGTCTCTTATTTTCAGGCAGATACTACCATGGAAGCAGAAATGAGCAATCTATTTCTTATACTTGAAACTTAATTAATGCTTTATTCCACTCTTTAGGGATGAAAATGTTAAGTCCGTAAATCTTTGTAGGACTTTCGTTAATGAAGATTTTAAAACTAATCCCTACACTATTTCAAGCCAAGAAGTATCTAAAACATCCCAATAAGTTTTCAAAAGAATTATGCCATTAACATATCGCTTGCAACAAGAAAAATCTAAAATAATATATTACTTGCAGCAAGTGTTGCTTATCATAAAAAGAAAAATTACAGATTGAAGGAAAGTACCATAAAACAATTCAGATGTTGGCATCCAAATACACTTGCATAAAGAGCAATATGGGATGAATATATATAGACTAAAAACAGACCTAAAAGTCCCTAAAATCAGTAAAAGATAGTGTGCTGATTTATTCCTAAAATCAGAAATTAAACTAAAATAAAACATCTATCTTGCAGCCATAGGAAAAGGCTAATTTGCAATAAAGTGCTGTTGAAGTAACATCAAAACAGCAACTAACTACTTCTAAGAACAATAATTAGAAAATATAAATAAGTACCAACTGCAGGAAACAATGTCTCAGATCAACAACAATGAATCTGGCCAAAAATTTTGCCGTATGTAAACTGTATGACGAAATTCTAGCACCCTATTTTATTGACCTGATTTTATTCCACAAATAATGGAAACTTGTAGGTGACATATAAGACTCCTTACAGCATCATGTAGGCACTTACAGCATCACTTATTCAACATGCTCCCCCTTGATGCTAAGCAGACTAAAAAGATTTGAGCTAGGTACTTGGCCAATTTGATTGTGCTCATCTTATCACAAAAATATAATTATAGGCTGATTTGTTCCTCACCAATTTCTTCTAAAACTTTGTGGAGCCATAATGCTTCTGTACCTACTGAAGTAGCTGCAACACATTCTGATGTTGTAGATGAAAGGGCTATTGAACCTTGCTTCTTTGAGGTCCATGTAATCAATCAGATGTCAAATGTTGACTTCTGATCGTCCAAAGTTCAAACTATCTCTCCAATCAGAATCGCTAAAACAAACGAGTTGAAACTTTTGCAGTCATAATAATGAATATCAAAATTGATAGTGCCTTTCATATACCAAAATATTTTCATTTCATATGGATTTTAGATGGATCATTCATATACTTTGAAACAAGAGAAACTAAATAAGAAATATCTGGTCTTGTGTGAGTAAGAAATATCAAGCTGCCTACAATATTTCTCCATGATGTCCCATCAAATTTTTCAATTCAATCTTCTCTATATAAGACAACTTCATGAAAAATTGGAGTGAAGACTAGTTGACATTCAACCATGCTGAATTTCTCCGACATTACCTTTGCATATTTTGTTCGACAAATAAAGATTTCATCCTCATTTTGATGAACCTTCATTCCTAGAAAATATTGCATAAGACCTAAATTCTGCATTTCAAATGTGTTCATCATAGCAATTTTGAATTCCTCTTTCATTCTAGAAGTGCAGCCTGTATACATCAAGTCATCAACATATAGACATATAAGAAAAATGTCATTTCTTTCTTGCTTGTAGTAAAGAGTAGACTCAATTTAACTTCTATTAAAGCCATTTTGTTGAATGTACACATCAATTCAGGCATATCGTGCTCTTGGTGTTAGTTTAAGACCATACACAGCCTTCAACTTGTAGACTTAGTCTTCTTTACATTGGACTTCATAACATTGTGACCATTGTACACAAACTTCCTCTTCTACGTACACATTCAAGAAGGAATTGTTCACATCCAAATTATGTATGCTCCATTTCTTTTGTGTTGAAAGTGAAACCACCATTAGAAGGGTGTCTTGTGTTGTCACTTATGCAAATGTTTCTTCATAATCTATGTCATGCCTTTGAGTGAAGACTTTTGCAACGAGCCATGCCTTATGTCTTTCAACACTATCATCACTCTTGCACTTAGTCCTAGAGAAATTTTTTTGTCATGTGGAAGTTCTGCAAGCTCCCAAGTGTCATTCTCATTAATTGAACTTATTTGTTCTTCCATTGCTTGCACCCAAACATCATTAGTACATGCATCTTCAAAACATAATGGTTCAAAATCAATTTGTGAAATTAAACCTTGGCTTATTGTAAACCTTTTGTCAAAATTTGTATCCAAAATTAGGCTTTAAGGATGAGATGAAAGAATCCTCTTACACTTCTTGGTTGTAGAACTAGATGAATTGTTGCTTGGTGGACTTGGTTGAGGAATTGAAACATTAGTCAGCTATTGATTAGCCATACCATCATTATCAACAATTTTAGATTTATCAACTTGGTCTTTTTGATGACCATCAACTCCTCATTATCAAAAATCACATCTCTTGCCACAATAATGTTGTGAGGGGATTGTAAAGCCTATAAGCATTGCTATGGTCACTATACCCAACAAAAATACAAGACTCACTCTTTGGATCTAAATTTTTTTTTCTGATCAGCTACATGAATATAGGATAGACCATAAATGGCAGTCACCGACTACTTGTTGAGACAAACAAAGGGCGAGACTTAGCACCATTTACTCACTAGAAAGACTTGCCAACTTCCTGGTGAGTACTCGCCGAATATTTGGCAAGTACTAGCCAGAAAGTCGGTGAGTCCGACTCAAAAACTCGGCCGCGTCAGAATAAAAGGTTGTCGGGTCAAAAAATGGCCCCAAAAAACTAAATTACAGGTTCTATTTGTTGATCAAGCAAAGCACTAACCCTCCAACGCTGCTGCCACCTGAAACACACCATTTTCAGCACGTTTGCATTGAAGAGAGAGGATTCAAAAGGATTTTTTGGCGAAGTTGGAAGGCAGATTTGAAGCACAGGTCAATTTTTTGGTTTTTGGTTTTTGTTTTTTGTTTCTTTAAGATATTTTACTTCATTGTGGCTGCAAAATCCAACATCTAGGTTAGAATAAATCATCATATGCTAAAACTAAGTAGTATTTTTGCGATTAAATTCCAAAAAAATGGATTCATCACCTTTTTCTTTGATGATTTTTTTCTGATTTTTTTACTATTTTCACTGTCTTTTGCATATACAACTTATCTTTTAGAATCTTTAGATTATATTAAATTTTTATTGATTTAAACTAAATTTACGCAGATTTTTAGTGATTTATGTATAATTTAGGTTTTTTTTTGTACTAAAAAATTAATACGTTGTGCTTTCACTTTGTATGTGTAGGTTAAGTACATCATATAATGGCAACTAGAGAAGCATGTGGATCAAGTTCAACCTCAAGCTCCGCCCCATCGATGTCACTGCCAATTACAGGCACTCATCCTGCAAGAGCTAGAGACCCTTCTTGGAAATATTGTTGAACATAGGTTGTCATTGATGTCAAATTGTTGCAAACTGATTGTTGCTAACAGTGGTTATCAAAGGGTGTCAAGGTTGTCAAATGTGAAGGTTGTCAAAGATGAAAGGGATTGTAGGGGTACTAGAATTGTCATTTGACTTAAGATCCCAGAAGCATGTTGTTTATCAGTGTGTAGACTGTCTAATCGATCATATCCTATATCAAGTAACATGGATCAAGTTGTGTTGAGGCGTGACTGCCTTCAAATAGTTAGTGTATTTATTATACCATGTTGGGTATGCAGTCAGCATGAGTGTGGTGGTCCAAAAGGACATCTTTTGGGCAAAGAGATTTCTAAATATGGTTGGCATTTCTGAAATGCAATGTTGCTTTACGGTTTGGAAGGAGAGTATGTCTACACTAGTTTTGAACTTCTATCTATTTCCTGAGTTCCCAAAGGTGAGGCTCAATGTGCAAGAAGTTCAAAGTGTCAGAAGATCTATCAAGCTATTCAAAGCTCGAGGCATGTGCGGTAACGACTAGTAGCATGTGGAATTCAAATATTGCATGTGGAGTGAGGATGGGACATGTTTAAGGTTCCTATGGTGGCACAAGGTGTCAAGTTCTTTTGGCAGCAAGAAATTTGTGTTTGGACCGTTGTATTACATGTTTCATGTAATTTGAATTTAGGTCCACCTTATGTCGTCTGGATTATGGGTGGATCCTTGGCTGACATGGAAGAGCATTAATATAATGTTATGTATATATTTCAAATGTTCAGATGCATTGTAAGTGTAACGAATGGAAGGTATGTAAGCGAATGGGTTGCATGTTTAGGCTGTGAGTATAGAAGTGTGAAGAAAAGAGGGAGCACCAGTATCAGAAGATTATTCTCAGAATGGGAGAGTATCAGCTATGTCACAAGTGCATATTAGAGTGAAATTTTAAATCCGCCATTATTTTTGTAATCTGGTAGGACTGGTGTTCTACTTGTTGTATTGTTTTGGTAGGTATTGATGTCTCTTTTTGTTGGAGATTGTTGTCTCCAGTAGGTTGGTGCCCACAGATTCATTTGGGGATTGGAGTCTTCGGTAGGTTGGTGCCTATATCACATTGTAAAATTCACTTATTATATTCCTGCTTGTGGGATTTCTCACCGTGATTTTTCCCATCTTGGGTTTCCACATACATCTTGTGTTGTGTGTTATCTTGTGTTGTGTTTTGAATAATTGGTTGTGGTCCAATGCTCTCCATGTTGAAAATCTATATAATAATTGTAAAAGTAAAGGTTTCTGGAATTGTTTTGATCTACTGATTCACGCCCCCCCACCCCCTCTCTCTGTAGATCGTGTGCCCTTCAATCAATATCAAAGCTAAGTTCCTTTGAAGAAGTCTAACAGCTTAGGGTAGATCAGAGATGGCACAGGAAAGTTCATCAAGAAACAAAGTACTAGTTTTTGATGGATCCAATTTTGCTTTTTGGAAAGTTAGGATAGAGTCCTATTTGATGGCTTTAGGAATGGACATCTGGATGTTAGTTATAGAAAGATGAGCCTCCTAAAAACCTCCCTCCTAGGGATCGAGCTAGAAAGAGGGCTCTTGAACTCAATGCTAAGGCTAAGAATGCTCTTTTATGTGGACTGACTAATTCTAAATTTGTGAAAGTAATGCAATGCAAAAGAAACAAAGGACATTTGGGACAAACTGGAAACAATCTATGAAGGTGATGATAAAGTCAAAGAGGCAAAGTTGTAGACTTATAGAGCTTAGTTTGAAGGTCTGAAGATGAAAGAAGATGAGAACATTGCTACATTCATGCTCAGGGTTGATGAAGTTGTCAACCATATCCGAGGTCTTGGTGAAAGCTTGGAAGAGAAGATTGTTGTGAAGAAGGTACTCAGATCTCTCCCTAGAAGGTTTGATCCTAAAATCTCTACTATTGAAAAAGCTAAAGATATGAATACTTTAAGGCTGATTGAATTGCGTGGAACATTAACTGCATTTGAAATAAGATTTGAAAGTGAAGATTCTATAAGGAAAGAGGTTGCTTTAAAAATGTCTAAGAAGTAGGTTGATGTAGATACTAATTGTGGATCAAATTTGGAGGAAGCAAATTTTGTTAGGAAACTATGAAGAGCTCCAATAAGAAAAAATAATTGTCATTTGCACCTTTGTACAATTTTAGTATCATTTGTTTCAAGTGCAACAATTTTAGACACATTGCAAAGAACTGCAGAAGTAATTTTGTGAGTTCTCCGTTATCGAAAAATGGAAAAAGTGATGTTCTGGAAAAGGTCTGGAAGAAGATTCCTAAGGAAAATAAGTCAGAAAAATCAATGATTGCTCAAACTGCATTGCATGCTTAGAAGGAGATGAGCTTGTGGATTATTGACAGCGGTTGCTCTAGTCATATGACTAGAGATAAAAGTAAGTTCATGAATTTGAAGAAATTTGAAGGTGGTTTTGTTACCCTCGGAAACAATTCAATTGCCAAAATTTCTAGTAAGGGTACTTTAAGTCTTGATGGAGGTAAAACAAAGACACATAATGTTTTGTATGTTGAAGGCCTAAAGCATAATTTGTTGAGTGTTAGTAAAATGTGTGATAAAGGCTACAAGTTATCCTTTAGTGTTGAAGGTTGTGAAATCAGAGAATCAAGTATCGGTGAGCTGATTGCGGAAGGAAGCAAAACAAGCAGTGATATTTATCATCTCGGTGAGTTGAACGGGCAAAGTTGTCTCACTACACAAAAGGATGAAAGCTAGCTTTGGCACAAAAGGTTAGGACACATGAATTTTGATGATATTGTGAAGATTTGTTCAAAAGGGTTGATCTGAGATATGCTAAGAAACTTCAATCAACCAGTTGCAAGCCATGTCATGAAGGCAAGCAAACAAGAAGAAAATATCCTGCTAAGGAGTATTCCACATCAAAACTATTAGATTTGGTACATACAAATATGTACAAACCAATGAGGACTAAGAGTCCACAAGGAGACAGGTATTTTATGATGTTGATTGATGACTATACTAGAATGACTTGGATAATATTTCTAAAAGAGAAGTCAGAGGCTTTTGGAAAGTTTAAGGCATTCAAGGCATTGGTATAAAATGAACCCGGAAGGACGATCAAAGTTCTACGATTAGATAGAGGTGGAGAATTTACTATTGAGAAGTATGAGAGATTTTGTGAAGAGCATAGGATCCGGAGGCAATTTTCTACCCATAGAACTCCGCAACAAAATGGAGTTGCAAAAAGAAAGAACCAGACTGTATAAGAGATGGCAAGCAAATCTACCGAATATGTATTAGAGAGAAATAACACAAACAATTGTGTATATTCTTAGCAGAGTTCAGATCAAGCGTAAGACAATGAAGACTCCATATGAGCTAAGGAAAGGAAGACCGGCATCAATAAGGCACCTTAGAACATTTGAAAGCAAATGCTACATCAAGAGAGATGAAGAAAATTTGGGTAAGTTTGATTCTAGATTGGATGAGGGAATTTTTCTTGGTTATTCCTTAAGAAGTAAAGCTTACAGATGTTATAATAAAATATTGAAGAAGATAGTTGAAAGTGCAAATGTGAAGGTTGATGATCATGAGACTATTCAGTCTACTAGCATTCTGAAAGTAGAAGATGATGAAGAATCAATATATAGCAGCATTGAAGACTTAGAAGTTGTTACAAAAACTCCAGCAAAGTATGTTCAAAAATATCACTCTACAGATCAGATCATAGGTGACAAAGATAGTGGGGTTCAAACCCAGAAGAAACTAGAAAGATCAGGTGAACAAGTACATTTTGCTTTACTATCAAAGATAGAGCCTAAGTCATACAAAGAAGCAAGCAAAGAACAAGGATGGATAGAAGCTATGGAGGAAGAACTAAATCAGATCATGAAGAACGAAATTTGGGAACTTGTTCCAAGACCTAAAAACAAGAATGTGATTGGAACAAAGTGGGTATTCAGAAACAAGTTGAAGGAAGAAGGTGAACTGATCTAGAACAAAGCAAGATTTGTGTGTAAAGGGTATGCTCAAGTTGAAGGTATAGACTTTGAGAAAAAAATTGCTCCAGTGGCAAGACTGAAGGCAATCAAGATGTTCTTAGCTCTTTCAACATTCAAGAATTTCAATGTGTATCAAATGGATGTGAAGTCAGCAATCTTGAATGGACAACTTGAAGAAGAGGTTTATATTGAACAACCAGAAGGATTTCAATGTACTAACAATCCGGATTATGTTTGCAAACTAAAGAAGGCTTTGTATGGACTCAACAAGGTCCTAGAGCTTGGTATTCAAGGTTGGATGGACACTTGCAACAACAAGGATTTCGGAGAGGCTATGCAAACAGTAATAGTTGTGGTTTATGTAGATGATATCATTTTTGGAGGTAGCAGTGAAGAAATGTGCAATAACTTTCAGAAGGCTATGCAGAATGAATTTGAGAAGTCTATGTTAGGAGAATTATCTTTCTTCTTGGGGTTGCAGATTGTACAATCAAACAAAGGGATTTTTATTTCATAGCAAAAATACATAAAGGAGATGTTAAGCAAGTTCAAAATGGAAGATTGCAAACCAATTGCAACACCTATGGTTACCAGATGTAAGTAAAGATGATGAATGGAAGATCAAACTTTGTACAAGTCCATGATTGGCAGTTTGCTATATGTGACAACATCTAAACCAAATATTATGCAAGCAGTTGGAATGGTCGCCAAATTGCAAGTAACACCTAAAGAGACTCATGTTAAGGCGGTGAAAAGGATATTCAAGTATTTGAAGGCTACTAAAGATTTTTCTCTATGGTATCCAAAGAGTGAAAATTTCACTCTGACTACATATACAAATGCAAATTGGGCAAGATGTGTGGATGACCGGAAGAGCACAAGTGGTGGTGCATTCTTCCTTGGAGATAGTCTAGTGTCATGGTTAAGTAAGAAGCAAGAATCAATTTCTTTATCTACAGCAGAAGTAAAATACATTGTTGCAGCATCCTACTACACTCAAGTGCTTTGGATGAAGCAGAATTTGAAAGAAATGAAGATTGAGTTTGAAGATCCTGTCACTATTCTTTGTGATAACACCAATGCAATAAACCTATGCTCCACGAAGTTTCAGGGACGGGGATGGTAGGGGACGACGGGACGATTTTTTGGTACAGGGGTACATTTGGGCCATTTTTTAGGGGATGGCAAGGGTCAGCTGATAAAAAAAATAGGAAATTTTAAAAGTATAGAGAGACTTAAAATATTCATATCATAACATTGATAAAGCATTCATCATAGACATTGTAGAAGATTAATACATAACATTAGACTTGAGTTGAGATTTCACATGAGAATCAACAAACAAATTAACAAAATTCAAATGCTTTCATTGTCAATGTGCATACATATTAAATAAGAATTGTAACAAAATGCTCAAGGGCTCCAAGTTTCAACTATAAAATGACAAAAACATAAAGAATATATGGTTGTCCCTAATCAACAGATGCAACTGGCAAGTTAGTATCAAAATTGGAGCTCAAGTTTGAGTCACCGTCAGATGCAACAACAGGTGGGAAGTTTCTGAGGAGTCCCCGAAACGTTTTCGGGACGGGGACAAGGGTACTAGGGCAGGGGACAAGTCCCCATGGAGCACTGCAATAAACATTTCAAAGAATTCGATGATGCACTCAAAAACAAGACGCATTGCAATCAAATATCATTTCTTGAGGGAGAAGGTTGCAGAGAAAGAAGTAAGATTGGAATATGTGGACACAAAGGAGCAAGTTGCAAATATTTTCACGAAACCACTTCCTACGGAGACATTTGAGTTTCACCGACAGAAGTTGGGAGTTGTTGCTCCCTCCTCTTGAATCAAGCGATAGCACGGGGTGAGAAGAATCTTGGTCTCCCTATTGCAAGAAGGGTTGGTGCTCTTGCGGAAAGCTTTTTCAGAGGTAGTGAAGCATGGACTCAAGGGGAGTCTATCCAGGAAACAAGTTTCTGAATGGTGCAATGTACCGATAGTATGTGGGTGTCAGCACAGATGGTGTTGACCCTTTGCCATCGATGTCAAAGGGGGAGAAAGTGGGCTCAAAATGTTGAATTGCTCAGAAAGAATAATCTCAAAATATCATGTCTTCCATGTTTGGTGGCCCTAGCATTTTGGTGCTTGCCATTAATGACAAAGGGGAGATTGTTGAACATAGGTTGTCATTGATGTCAGAAAGAATAATCTCAAAATATCATGTCTTCCATGTTTGGTGGCCCCAGCACTTTGCTGCTTGCCATTAATGACAAAAGGGAGATTGTTGAACATAGGTTGTCATTGATGTCAAATTGTTGTCAAAGTGATTGTTGCTAACAATGGTTATCAAAGGGGGTCAAGGTTGTCAAAGATGAAAGAGATTGTAGGAGTACTAGAGTTGTCATTTCACTTAAGGTCCCAGAAGCATGTTGTTTATCAGTGTGTATACTATCTAATCAATCATATCCTAAATCAAGTAACATGGATCAAGTTGTGTTGAGGCGTGACTGCCTTAAGATAGTTTATTTATTATACCATGTCAGGTATGCAGTCAACAAGAGTGTGGTGGTTCGGAAGGACATCTTTTGGACAAAGAGATTTATGAATATGGTTGCCATTTCTTTCAAAATTGCAGTGTTGCTCTACAGTTTGGAAGTAGAGTATGTCTACACTAGTTCTAAACTTCTATCTGTTTAGTTTTTGAAGGTGAGGCTCAGTGTTGAAGAAGTTTGAAGTGTCAGAAGATCTATCAAGCTATTCAAAGTTTGAAGTGTCAGAAGATCTATCAAGCTATTCAAAGTTTGAGGCATGTGTGGTAATGGCTAGTAGCATGCGAAATTCAAATCTTGCATGTGGAGTGAGGATAGGACCTGTTTAAGGTTCCTGTGGTGGCGCAAGGCGTCAAGTTCTTTTGGCAGCAAGAAATTTGTGTTTGGACCATTGTATTACACATTTCATGTAATTTGAATTTAGGTCCACCTTATGTCATTCAGGTTATGTGTGGATCCCTAGCCAACATGGAAGAGTGTTAATATAGTGTCATGTATATATTTCAAATGTTTCAGATGCATTGTAATTGTAACAAATGGAAGGTATGTAAGCGAATGGGTTACATGTTTAGCCAATGAGTACAAAAGTGTGAAGAAATGAGGGAGTGTCAGCATCAAAAGATCGTTCTCAGTGTGGGAGAGTGGCAGCTGCGTCTCTGGTGCATATCAGAGTTAAATTTCAAATCCACCATTATTTTTGTAATCCGGTAGGACTAGTGTTCTACTTGTATTGTTCCAATAGGGATTGGTGTCTCTTTCCAATGGGGATTGTTGTCTCCAATAGGTTGGTGCCTACAAATACATTTGGGTATTGGTGTCTCCGATAGGTTGGTGCCTACATTACATTCTAAAATTCACTTATTATATTCCTGATTGTGAGATTTCTCATCGTGGTTTTTCCCATTTTGGGTTTCCACGTACATCTTGTGTTGTGCTTTGAATAATTGGTTGTGGTTCAATGCTCTTCATGTTGAAAATCTATATAATAGTTGTAAAAGTAAAGGTTTCTAGAATTGTTTTGATCTACTGATTCACCCCCCCCCTCTTAGTAGATTGTGTGCCCTTCAAATATGCCTAGCAAGGACCAGAACTTGGGACAATTTTTTGCATTAGATGCACAAGATTATATCATGGAGGCATAAATCGCCTCAAATACCATCTTGCAAGCATTACTCATTGTGATGCCAAGCCCTATACCAACACCACCAAAGAGATAAAAAGAGAGATGAATGCCCTACTTCCAATCGTAGAAGAGAAAAAATTGCAAAAGGAGAGGGCAAGTGCAACCATAGCAACATCCATAGCTAGTGGTCATAGTGCTCAAGTCCAACCAAAATTGCATGAAGATACAGCATGTCAAGGCATAATGGACTCTCTTCATGGTCCACGCATCTAAAAAAAATCCACCTCCACTTCATCTACTTGAAGTAGAGTGCCAGCAACAATGCCTACACCTACATGCATGCCACATAAGTTTTTTGTGCCCAAAAACACACCTAGAGCAAGGAGGTGCATGAACATGCAAATATGGCATGTGTTGATATTTGGTACTTCAACAACATTCCTTTCAATGTAGTGAGTAGTCCTTATTGAGAGAATTTGGTAATTGCATTGACAGTTGCAGGAAAAGGCTACAAGGTGCCTTCTCGCTAAGACTTGAGTGGGAGGTTAATTAATTTAATTTTTTGCTAATTTATACTTATAGTAATTTATGTTGAATTTTAGGTTAAATTTATGTTCATTAATTTATACTAATTTATGTTGAATTTTAGATTAAAAATGATCATTAATTTATAGTAATTTATGTTGAATTTAGGTAATTTTTTGTGTTTAAAAATTAAAATTTTGTACTTTCACTTTGTACTTGTAGGTTGCTCATGAACGCAATTGAAAGGGCAAGGCTAATAGTGGAAGAACAAAAGAAGGAATGGAAAAAGCTGCACTATTTTTTCATATGGCTGGATGGATGGGAAAAACCACACCATTATCAATTTTTTGATAACTTCAAATGGTGAGGTGATTTTTTTGAAATCAGTGGATGCCTCTAACAAAGTCAAAAATGCAAAAACATTGTATCTAATGTAGGAGGAAGTTGTCACGGAGATGGGCATAGAAAATGTGGTGTAAATCATAACTGATAATGCAGCAACATATGTGGTGGTTGGGAGATTGCTCCAAGACAAACATAAGCACTTTTTCGACACCTTGTGCAACACATTGCCTTGACCTTCTTTTGGAGGAGGCAAACTTGATTGGGTGACATCAATTGTAGATGATGCAAGGAGCATCACAAAATTTATCTACAATCACCCTTGGGTTCTTTATTTGATGAGGGATCACATCCAAGGGAAAGAGTTGGTAATATCGAGTGTCACAAGGTTTGCAACGGCTTTCCTAATGTTGCAAAGCATTATTGGTTCAATGACTACTTTGAAACAAATGTTTGTGAGTCAAGCATAGCTATTCAAAGAAGCCTAAAGGAGAGAGGGTTGCAAGCATAGTCTTTAACAACCTTTTTGCACAAAGAGCTACAAAGATCGTGAAGGTAACCTCAAAACTTTAAAATTAAATTCAAATTGAATATTTTTTTTTAATTTAAGTCTTTCATTATAAATTTGTAACTTTAATTTTTTTGTATTTGTAAATTGTAGGCGTTGGAGCCCTTGGTTAGAGTTCTTCATTTGGTAGATGAGGATCAAAACCCAATGGGGTAGGGCCAAAGAGTCCATCAAAGATTATTGCAAGGGGGACAATCTCAAATTTGATCCCATATGGGGGATTATTGATAGGAGGTGGAACAATCAACTCCACCAACCCATCCATGCAACAGGGTACTTCCTGAACCCCTATTTTTTCTATTGAGATACCTTCTCGGATCCTAATGGAGAGGTTATGGAGGGCCTCACAACATGCATTTAGAGGATGACACCCCAAGTTGAGGTGAGAGACCTCATCATCCAAGAATTGGAAAGTTACAAGGTTGGAAGTGGGTAGGCTCTTTTCTTCATAGGAACAACTGTACATAAACTATACATTGTTTATCACCAAACACAATCTTATAATTCTTTTCATGTAGTTGTCCAACACTCTAACAAATTGTACTTTAAATTTGGAGTGTAATAAATATCATTGACAAATTTCTACTTCCATTTGTGTTTACCTCCATTGCTTCTTTTATGGCGACCTTCAAAGGTTTGTCATCACTAAGCTTGATCTTAGTCTTGAAACTTATGTCCATTATAGAAAACAACTCATTATTGCCTAACATGTGATTGGAATGGCCAGAATCTAAGTGCCAAACATTGTAGCCGGTTGAGAGTGTACTTGGTCAGCCGTGAGTCGATGTAATCGACCGAGAGTGTACTTGGTCGACAGTGGCTCATGAGTAAATAAGACTTTAGTTAATATTAATAATCCATATACTTATGTTATGTACGTGTCACGTTAGTTAGTTGTCTCGGGAATCAAGTTCCTAACGAAGTAATTAGTTATAATGAAGGGACGCGACAGTTGGTACCTCAACCACCGCCAACGTACTATATGTACTTGAGTCATGTAGTCGGGAAACATTATGGTTCTACTATGCTATGCTATGTTCTGTCTGGAGACATTATGATGTAAGTGTCGAATAATGAATAAAGCAATACATCTATGTTTTGTGCAATTGCCATGTGATTATTATATGTTACCAATGTTATTTTATATTTCTGTTTACTCTGTACGTCACTGTAGCATAGCGAGTAAACAAACTTCTTGAGGACTATTTTCAACCTTGCCATATAAAAAAAATAAGTTACTCAATGAAGCCTCCTCATTTTCATTAGCATAATTAGCTCTTCTACCTTCATTATCAGTTTTTAATCAACATTATCTTCAAAATGCCCACATACGTTGCAACAATAATGTTCAATATTTCTTTTATCAAATCTGCCCCTTCCTCTTGTAGCTGAACCTTCCCTTCTTCCTCTTTTTCCTCTTGAAAATTTCTGATTTTAAAATTTGCCTTCTCCTTGGCTGCTTGTTTGGCACCTTCGAGCTTTGAGATCGTCAATTTGAGACAAAAGCCTTCTCTTCACTTTCTCCAAAAGTGTCTCTTAGTCTCTCTTCAAGGAAACTAAAAGAACCAACAAGTTCATTAAACTCAATAGTTGTCAAATAGTTTCTCTCTTCAATTATGATGGCAACATGGTTCTATCTTGGTGTTATTCCTTAACACCTCCTTCATAACGTTCTATCCGTTCATGATTTCTCCAAGAGTAATCATTTTATTAACCACATCCTTAACTCTTACATGATGATTAATTACAGCTTCAACTTCTTGCATTCTTCGATTTTCAAAATTTCTCTTCCAGGTCTGCAACTTAACCACTTTAACTTTGTCACTTTCTTGGTAAGTCTCTTAAAGAGTCTTTCAGACATACTTGGCTGACTTTGCACCCACAATTCTTGGAAATAAGCTCCTGCCTAGCAATCCAAATGTGATACAACGCCTGTGAATTCTTCTTCGTGGCTTCCTTCCTAGCTTGTCTGTCACTGACTGGAACAACGGCCCAATCTGTTGGCTCTACATAACCAAATAAAATTAATCTCCTGTAAAAAAAAACTGTCAATAGAGTCATCATCATTATACTTTAGTAATATTCTATCCACTAAATCCTGGAAAGGATTGAGAGTTTAAGTTTGCTGGGTTCAATTATTAGAGAGATCTACAGCAAAAAATCCACAACCCAAAAAACCCCAAAACTTATCCAAATGCTCTGATATTAAATGAAGATTTTAACACCAACACCTCTGTTGTTTCAAGCCAAGAAGTATCTAAAACATACCAATGAGTTTTCAACAGAATTCTGACATTAAAATATTACTTGTAGCAAGTGAAATCTGAATTAATATATTACTTGCAACAACTGTTATTTATCATGAAAGGAAAATTACAGCTTGAAGAAGAGAAATTCAAATTGTAGCATTGAAATATACTTGCATAAACAACAATTTGGGGCGACTTTATATAGACTAAAACAAACCTAAAACTTCCTTAAAATCAGCAAAAGAAAGCGTGTTGATTCATCCCTGAAAACAGAAATAAAACACCTAAATCTTGCAGCCATAGAGAAAGGCTAATTTAAAGCATTAAAACAGCAATAAAGTGCTGTTAGAGTACTGCTAAAACAGCAACTAGTTACCACGTAGAACTACTAATAGAACCAATTGCTGGAAAAAGCATTTCAGATCAGCAACAACATATCTGGACCAAAACATTGCTGCATGCAAAGTATATCATGAAATTCCAACACCGTATTTTTTACCTCATTTTATTTCACAAATTATGGCTACCTGTAACTGACATGCATGATTACTTGCAGCATTATGTAGACACTCCAAGCATCACTTATCCAACAATTAAGTTTTACCTTTTTTACTTTTTTCTTTTATTAGCCTAAAATCATTTGTACACACTAAGCCTCTTCAATTTGTTGCAGCCTTGAGGAAATCCCTGCACAATACTGAGAAAGGAAGAGCCATGAAGTTATGCCAATCATCTCATCACCTCCACTGGTATTTTACTATCATGATGCTAAAAGCCAAGCCAATGGTTCGCCAACACTATTCTAAATGGTTCCTATTCCTAATAGTGATGTCACAAACTTTCTAAAAGAAATGGGAAGAAAATAACTAAGTGGTTGTCTTATTGGATGTGAAGCATCCCCCTCATGATATTAAGGTGTCACTGAAAATGCTTATACTTGATTTCTTTCCAAACACAAAACAAAGCTTGTGAAAAATTCATACAAGGATCAAGCAAACCTCTAAAGAAATAAGAAAAATATGGAGATAAATGGAGCCTAAAAAGATACTCTCCTGTTCCTGCTGAAGTTTTCTGAATACAGCCCTTTCCTAACATTGGTATTGTTGTTACAAGTCCTAATGCCAGATTATGGAGCTTTGATTACTCACTTCAAAACTGCGGATAGGTCTGCCTAAACTTAACTAATGTGATGCTTTAGCTTCGATTCTTTATCACAATCCTAGCTAGGAAGAACCAAATCAACCTCACTAGCATCTTCTGATAAGAGCAATGTGGATAAATTAATGTAATTCAATTTATACTTGATCAATTCTTCAGCCTTTCTAATCTATTTCGACCCACTATTCACTTCCACGTAATTCCATTTCTACATATCTATAAACACCTTCCATTAAATGTTCTAAAACTAATAGTCTGTATCTTAATTTCAGCAAGCAGAAAGTAATCGATCAACTTTACTTGATCTCATATGTTTTGAGGATTTTTACAAACTGAAACTAGTGGAGAACAGATCTTTTCAGTCAAGTTAAATAAATGAAATACTAATATGGGATTATTTGTATTGGAAACATAGCTAGGTTAAGATTTGTAGTTCCTTCACCCCTCTGTAGGTTAAGGTTTTGGTCAGACATAAATCAAATCATCTTTGAGTCAAAGTCTGCAACTTTTTAAGTTGCTTCCAACTTACTTTCAAAATTACCTTTAAAATTTTTTACATTAAATCAAAAAATATTGCCTTGCTTGACTGTCTGTGGCAGACTTTACTTAGTGCCCCAACTTTCTACACAGGATCTCACCCAGCACTGTGATAAAAGAAAGGAAAACAAGAAAAGGGGCCAGTTCGCAGATTCCAACTAATTGCCATATTAAAGTGGATTTATGCTAGTAACAGCGATCTGCTATGCTCAGCATAAATTTCAGCAATTTAATGTAAATTATGCATATTCTAAAAATACTCATCAAACTGCTTTTATAATCCTATTTTAATAAATCCTAACAATATATTTCATTGTAATTAATCTGCTGCACTAGTCACAAGTGTAACATGGCTCTTAGTCCAACTTTAATAATTTTTCATCAAAGATATTTAAATCCAAACGAAAATTAGAATAAGCCTATCTGAATTTGTTCTAATTTCTATCAGGCTCTGCAAAAGTAGCCCTATTCTTTGGCATCACATACAAAAATGCAATTCAAAATAACTGCATAGGATCGAAACATTCTTCATATGTATAACTCTGTAATGTGTTAGAAGTAGAATATCAGGTTTCTATCTGTTTAGTTCAAATTATATTTTTGGCATATTTTAGGGTCAAGCATAATCTTCTTCCTCTTGTCAAATGTTTTGAAGCTTTAATCAAACAACTAAAAGTCCTCCAAATAGTCTGCAACATGTTTGGGCTGATGGTAAATATTAATAAAATCCAAATCATGATAGTTAAATCTTAGAAAACACTAACCCTGCAATTTTCTTGAATATACATAGACCATATCCATTAGATTCTAAATATTTATACTAAGACCTAGGGCTTGCTTTCAATCATGAATTGATTTGGAACATTAGAATTAATCTCAAGCATAATCTAAACTACAATCATAGTAAAATTTATAAAGAGTTTATGCACGTTGGAAGGCCTATTATAGTTTAGAAAACAGCTGTAAGAATGCTGAGCTATAGACTGAGATAAAAAGAAAGCATTATTATATGGCATTATAACATGGCTGTCCCCTCCAGCTGCAAATTGTGGAACATGCGGATATCTCCTATTCCCCACACGGAAGAATGAATGATACCCATTAAAAGGATTATACATTATACAAACATTAGTTGACCTAGGACAGGACAGTCCTCTTTACTTCGGATCATATATTATACAAACATAAACCGACTGAGTAAGGACAGGGCAGGCTGTTTTTATATCCCAACAAGTGTGTATAACCCGTCTCTGACTGAAAAGAACGTTAAAAAAAAAAGATTTGAATAATGGTTTAAACTTGGAAAACCGGGACATCTGGGTAGATCTGACTTTGACAAATTTGAACCACTTAAAAATCAAACATCCAAACCAAAATGGTTGACGGTATTTTAAACATCAACAAAATTAAAGACAAAGAAGAACAATGATGCTAGAAAAATATCAGCAACCCTAAACTAGAGAACATCAAGTAACCAGCCACAAAACCAAGAACCAAGTAACACAAATCACATATAGAAACCAGTAGACGGACTCACCCAAAAATACGTTGGAGCAAAACTTTCCAAAAGGTGTGCATTGCAGATGAAATTGAAGATTGAGACACATTTCCTCTTAACCTCCCACTTTATAATGATACTAAATACAATTACACAGTTATTTTCAGTCAGAGCTTAGTACATGAAATCTTAATCAAAGACAAACTAACAGAACATCATGAAAATATTTTAAAACTATATATTCAAAGAGACGATCCTCCAAACAAGTAAATGCACTTAAATATCCTATAAGCCATTTTGGCCTAAAGGACATTCTAAAATTATAGACAGAGAGAATATTAAATTAATATCCTCTTTTTGTCATTGGTAAAACAAAAACAGATCAATATATAATTATACGTGCACACAAATACACATTGATATGATTCTCTGCTTATGTTCAAAATTGTAAAAGATGTCTTTAAGCTAGAACCTAACTGGAACCTTCATCAACTGAATGACTTACGGGAGAGTTCAGAGAAAAAGGGAAATGGGTGCCCAAAGAACTCAGCGACTTGAAACTTTCTACTCAGTGGCACAACAACACGAGGTAAAAAAATACCTGAATATCTCCTGTATCAACCTGCCCCTTAAGGGATGGTGTCTGTCACTGTGCCATGCCCTTCTAATGCATTCGTATGGCCTTGGCCCTGGCCTTGGCATTATTCTCTATATTCCCGCGCGCTCTCTGCCTACAATTTCGCAGCTGGACCAATAACCTCAAACCAAACGTACCCAATACTCTTAGTGCAATGCAGAACCCCACATATGAGGCAGAATTGCAACTTGTCTGTAATTGGTAGTGCAATGCCAATTGGGTGTTGTCAGAAATGGAATTGGAAGCGCTCCAAATTTCGAAACATAAGAACGTATACTGATTTATCTGGTGTGGTTTACTAGCTCAGTGTACAACCAGGGAAGAAAAAGATAAAAAATTGGTCAGCCTTCGGTCATTGCCCACTCTCTCTCTCCCTCACTGCCTCTGATATGACTCAATCACATCGAAATGAGATGACAGGAAATCAGATTTCATGTGGAGGAGCTTCGCTTCATAATGAAGTACACCCTTCCATCAAAATCTCATGGTCCCCCATATCCCCCTATTCGCCCCTCACCCCATTTGCCTTTCATGGTGGGACAACTTCAAATTTTTCACTGTCAAAGGTCTTTCATCAGAGTGTGGACCATTCTACTTTTTTCCTAGCTCTACAGTTTGAAATAGCTACTCCAGCTTTTCTCAAATCCATAACGGTACATATTTATCTTTCGATGTGGTAAAAAAGTCCCACTATCAATACTTTTATGTATATAAATTGTTTTTTTTTCGCCTGTTTATGTGTGTCTCTCTAAAGTGGATTTCTCCTATGCCTTCCAATGGGGGACTAAACAGCTGGGAGGGCTCGCCACTTCTCCCTAAAGTGACAAATATAGAGGCAAATGATGCAAGTGGCCTGCCTTATAATAAAGTTTGAAAGGCCTTGAATACTTCAAGAGGAGAAAGGGCCCCACAGCAATTCTCTTTTATCTGCAATTGCACTTATGCCAACATATTTGTCCCTTCATGCATGCTACCTGGGATGCATATTCATGCATTTGTGGCTTTCTATTCAACTTACTTTTTCTAATTCAAATTATAGTGTGCTTATGCATAAAACATGTAGTTTTACAAAATAGAATTTACTACTAATACTAAAAAAAGCTTAAATACATAACTAATTATTTTTAAAATAGATGGTATTGAATAAAATAGTTCTATTCATCATGACTTGAATTAAAGAAGTTTTTTAATCTAAGATATAAAATTAAATATATTTTAGATTTTAAAGTAAAGAAATTAGAAAGGGTTGTTCTTTGAAAATAAAAGAAACAAGTGTCAAGTAGTGAGAGTACTTACATTTTTAGTATTGTAAAAGAATTATTAAGTAATATACTTAATATCAATTTGTTTGTTATTCTAATCTTAATTTAATTAAAATATATATAATTATAATTGAAACTTAATCTATATAATGATAATTATAATAATAAACTTAATCTATATGGGATTCAACAAGTTAATCTAGTTTCTCATCTGAGGGAAGACGTCAAATGGTCCCCTCCAAATGAAGGGTGGGTCAAGATAAATTTTGATGGGGTTTCACGTGGGAACCCTGGAGAAGTTGGAGCTTGGTGCATTATAAGAAATCGGGACGGAAAAGTTTTATTGGTGGTAGCAAAGAAATTGGGGTGAGCAACAAATAATGAGGTTGAATTTCGCACAACTTTATTAGGTTTGAAGATGGGGAAATTTTTGAATTTTAAAAATATTCATTTAGAAGGGGACTCCCAAAACATTTATATAATGTCATTCGAAAAAATCACTCCCCAAATAGGAAACTGAATAAATGGTTGTGGTAGATCCCAGAGTTGTTAAAAAGTTGTAATGATTTCAAACTAACCCATGTGTACATGGAATGAAATGAGGTGGCAGACAAGGATGCAAAGGTGGTGGTTGCCATGAATCCTAGCAAAGTCATATTAGATTCGGCAGAAGCCTGACACGTTTCCACAGCTCAAGGAGTGGGAAGGAGAAGTAAATTGTATGTGGTTAAATGTGAAAGGACAAGTGCAAATAATGAAAGATTAAGGCAAGAGTGTAGAGGTGCATAAGCTTATTTAGAAATAATTGTAGTTTGTCTTTAAAGGAGGCAATGGACGACATTTGCACACACAATATTCTGGTAATTCGTAAAGCCAAAATGGATACCACGGTGTGCTTAAAGGCCAAGAAAAGGATAATGGCCTTTCTAGGGGAG
>CM021101.1:689091368-689144295 GCA_007115665.2 Sequoiadendron giganteum
TGACGACAATGTGGGCACCCAAGATGAGGATTTTCAGGAAGGGATGATTTCAGCCCTTAGGGGAATTGTGGATGTTCCTGACAGAGAAGGCGTGCCGGAGGAAGACGGTGTTGAGCAGCTTACGATCCCGGAATGGCTGAAGGAAAGGCTAAAAATACAAGTGCCGGCAGATGAACCAGAAGAGGATGATATGGCAGACTTTTTGGCCAGACTGTCTCAAACCGTGGCCAAAAAGCTGGCGAAGAAATTCTCCAGCATACAGAGAGACGAGGCCGGCAACAGGACAGTGCATATCGCCGTGCCTACAGTGGACAAGCCGCAGGAGGATATGGCCCCACAGGATTACGCCATCACGACCGTTGACTTGGGGTCCAACCACTAAGGGCCAGGAAATGGAAGATTTGGATAATTCTGTGTCTGCCATCAAATCAAGGTTGGCGAAGGAGGTAGCCAAAAGAAAGGAGTGCCAATTAGAGATTGAGCGCTTAAGAGAGTACATCCAGCACTTGATCAGGACACTACGGCAGCTCCTCTACTTCCGAACTCTTCGCAGGAGGCCATTAAAGAGATAGAAGAAAACAGGCTCACAGTTCAGGAGGCCAAAGAATGGATAGCAGCCAAGGGGATTGAAGCTGAGGCATTCGTGGAAAGATTAACTTTGGTTTATGGTCGGGCCATTGCCTTACTTTCTAGGTTGGCTGCTTTGGCAGAAGTATGGGATAACCTTCCGGATTTGCAAGATAGGATAATCCCTTGCCTTAGGATTTTGAAAGGAGTTCCTAAGCAAGAATTGATAGAGGGAGGTGTCATCGCAGCGGGAGCAGCCTATGACTTCCACACTTGGTATTGGGCCTTGACGGCACGAGGTGAAGTCTTGGAGAGGGTAAAGGTTGAGAGCATCAAATTGGAGGAACAGGTCAAGGAAGTTCAGGCCAGAATCCTCAACATAATTGCTGATATCCTGGATAAAGAGGCTCTGCGAGAGAATGACCTGCAATTGGAAGTTTTGAAGGAAAGTGTCCAGGAAAATATCTTTGACATCACTGGACCCATCTTGAGGCAGGACTGGGACAAGTTGGCGAACTTCCTGAGTATCCGAGAGTCCTTTGAAAAGACTGAACCAGAGTGGGAGGAGACCTTCGCCAGATGCGCTGAGAGCATGGATGGGCTGGAATTTAGAATCGGCATGCTTCCACAGGTTACCATGGAGGAAGTTGCCTTGATCGTGTCCAGATTCGGTGAATACACGGTGGCTCGAGAGGATCAGAATGTAGTCCCTTGAAAATAGCTCCGAATGCCAACTCATTGCTGTTCACTGCCAGTTAACTGAAGTCATTTTGGGAAACCCTAATTAGGGTTTCGTTTGTTAAATCTTGACCGTCGGCTCATGTTTAATCTGAGCCATTTATTCAATTTATGGAACTCTATATAAACTCTTGGACCCTCATTTGTAATTTGTGAAGTGAGTAATAAAAAATTGTTGCGACGAAACTATTTCCATTTATAAAAGCTCTTATGCATGATTTGCTAAGAACAACTTTTATTTTCAAGTAGTATGCAAGGTTTAATATTTCTCCTTCAACACTTAGAGTAGAATTAGAATAGCATTTCATTACATGTTGGTTAGATGAATGATAGATTTGATTGCAGTGCCGGATAAAATTTTGCTCATACTTTTGTCAAGTGGATGATTTGCACTCGATGTGTAAAGTTAGTCTGAGCCATTAAATCATGGATGCTTAACTTCTGTTTGTCTTGATTATCAATTCGAACATGAAAACCATTATCACCTCCGTTGAAGATTGCACCCGCTTCGCGTAGTTGTCCAAAGGAGGCGAAAGGAAGTGTGGTTACCCATTTTGTCTAATCGTTGTTGTCTCTTGAATTCTTAGGTGTAGTTTAGATCTCTGAACCCTTATCCTTTTGCCTTTTTTTTGAAAATTTGAAATACCCATCAAAGAGAGCCCTCGAGGATAAAACCGTCTAAGTCCCCAACGTGCAAAAGAATTTCACGTAAGTCCCCTTTGTGATTACCAGCAAATCACAACGCCCGCTGACCTTGTCCATATGTCATAACCTGGCCAAAAGAAACAATGGAGTCATTGTATTATCTTTTAGGTATTTACGATTACTTTTCAATAGGTATTTACGATTACTTTTCAAGAGAGGATAAAGTGTCCTTGGGCATTTTATTCTGTGTATGGTGGCGTATTCAAAACACACACCAACAAGTCACTGTCAAATGATGATGATGTAGCAACCGGCAGTGGGCTCTCTTTGTGGTCCACGTGTGCAAAGGCAACCCACCACCACCTCCATCCCTTCATCTACCTCTAGTAGAGTACCAGGGGCAAGATCAACACAGACACCTACAGCCACGAGTTCACACATTGGTGATTTTTTTGTGCCTAGAAACACACCTGGTGCACAACCTTCTTTAGAGGCAACTGAGTGGAATAAGGAGGTGCATGAGCATGTAGATGTTGCTTGTGCCGATTTTTGGTACTTCAACAACATCCCTTTCAATGTGGCAAGCTCACCTTACTAGGAAAATTTGGTGACTGCATTGACAATTGCAAGGAAAGGCTACAAGGTGCCTTCATCTTCGTGCAAAGACTTGAGTGGGAGGTTAGTTTATGTTCTTTAATTTTATTTTTTGAGTTTAATTTATGATTAATTTAAGTTATTTTTCTGTTTACAAATTAAAATTGTGTACTTAATTTCACTTTGTACTTGTAGGTTGCTTTCTAATGCAACTGAAAAGGCAAGGGTAGCAATAGAAGAACAAAAAGAAGAATGGCAAAAATATGGCTGCACTATTCTTTCTAATGAGTGGACAGATGGAAAAAACTGTACCATCATTAAGTTTTTGGTTTCTTGCAAAAATGAGGTGGTGTTCTTGAAATCCATGGGTGCCTCCAACATAGTAAAAAATGCAAAAAATTTGGCTAGAATGTTGGAGCAAGTGTGCATGGAGGTTGGGCTTGAAAATGTGGTGCAAATCGTAAATGACAATGTAGTGGCATATGTGGCAACAGGAAGAATCCTCCAAGATAGACACCACACAATTTTTTGGACACCATGTGCTGCCCATGTCCTTGACCTTCTTTTGGACATAGGCAAATTAGATTGGGTCACACCGATTGTAGAGGATGGAAGGAGGATCACTAAATATATCTACAATCACCCTTGGGTTCTTAACTTGATGAGGGAGCACAGCAAAGGGAGAGAATTGGTGAGACCTAGTGTGACAAGGTTTGCAACGGTTTTCTTAACGTTGCAAAGCGTTCTTGGTGCATTGACAGCTTTGAAACAAATGTTTGTGAGTCAAGCATGGATAGACTCACCTTATTCAAAGAAGTCAGAAGGAGAAAGAGTTCAAAACATTGTCTTCGAGCCCCTCTTTGCACAAAGAGCAACAGAGATTGTAAAGGTAACTTCAAAACTTTGAGTTTGAATATAAATTCAAATTGAACATTTTTCTTAAAGTTAATGTCTTTCATTGTAAATTTGTAAATTACTAGATTGTAACTCTAATCTTTTTTTGCATTTTTAAATTTTTATTGTAGGTGTTAGAGCCCCTAGTTAGAGTGCTTTGTTTGGTGGATGGGGATCAAACCCCAATGGGATATCTTTATGAGGCCATGGATAGGGCCAAGGAGGCTATTAGAAATTATTATAAGGGGGACAGCCTCAAGAGGTGGAACAATCAACTCCACCAACCTATCCATGCAGCAGGGTACTTCTTGAACCCCCGTTTCATCCATTCAGGCACCTATGCAGATCCTACTGGAGAAGTTATGGAGGGCTTCACTACTTGCATTCAGCGGATGACATCCACGCCTGACGAGGCAGACTGCATTGTTAATGAATTGCAAAGTTACAAGGAAAAAAGGGGTGCACTCTTCTCTTCAAACTTGGCAAAGAGAGCAATAACAAGGCTGCCACCAGGTATAAAATTTGAAATTTACAAGTTACAAAAATGAAAAATTGATAATTAGTAATTACAAGTTACAACTTATAATTTTCTAACTCTTTCTTTTTTTTTGTAGATGTTTGATGGACAAATTAGGGTGGAAAAACCCTAAATCTTCAAAAATTTGCCCTTCGTGTCTTGAGTGAGCCTTGTAGTTCGTCCAATTGTGAGCGCAATTGGAGCTTGTTTGAGGCCATCCACACAAAGAAGAGGAACAAACTTGCTCAAAAACGCCTCAATGACCTTGTCTATGTGCAATATAATCTTCGATTGCGCATAAGAAAGGTAGAGGAGATATCATATGATGATCCAATTGATTTGGATGAGATAGATCCATACAGTGATTGGGCAGGGCGAGAGAGCAGCCTCCATTGTTTACCAAGGATGAGCTTTATGATTTAGAGCGACAGGCAATGGAGGAGGGTGGATTTACATTCTCATCGGATGACCTTGAGGATGACCCTGAGGAGGAGTCATTGCCAATGCCACCACCAACAGCTACAGGAGGATCTACATCTAGGATGGAGGTTGAGGAGCCACAGGCACAGCAAGAGCAGAGTCTTACGATTATACGCTCTTCCGGTCCCTTACTAAGATCTAGACATGGGAAGAGGAAGATGTGATTCATGTGAATTTGTAAAAACTGAAATATATTAATGTTTATGTAGTTTTTACTTTCAGTTTTACAAAAGCAATTTGCTATTTTCATTTTGTTTCAGACTATTATCATATCAGCGCATTGAGCATTCCACATGAGGATGCCATTTTGTATCCAATTTTCTTTCAAATTAGTCAAATACAGCTTGTTTCTTATATGTACTCATTTATTGACTCATTGGATGCATCTTATCTTTGAATTTTGCAAAAAAAATGCATTTTTAGTGAAGTTTAAGCAATTTTTTAAGTTCCTGAGTGTTTTGCCAAGCTTTTTCCGAGCCGAGTTTTTCAGGCTTGCCGAGTACTTGCAAATGGCGAGTATTCCAACTATGGTTGGGACAATTTAAAATCAGACTTCTTTCATGTGTTTGTGATCATTCTTTTGTTGCTCATTGCTGGCTATGATCATGAATGAAAAGATAAATATATTTGCTTTATTGTTGAGTATTTAGAAGCATATATGTTCGTTGTTCATGCTTGTTTGAAATCAGAAAATTCAAATCTTTTGAGCAGAAAATTAGGGCAGAATTCTGAGTTTTGAAATCAGATTTCTAGGGCAAATCCTATGTGGGATATTTCATAGATAGATCGTCTGTCCACATTTTTCTTGGTCTTTTCCTGTTTCCAAAATCTATGGAATTGCATTCTTGCTTTACACCAAGTCTCTTATTTTCAGGCAGATACTACCATGGAAGCAGAAATGAGCAATCTATTTCTTATACTTGAAACTTAATTAATGCTTTATTCCACTCTTTAGGGATGAAAATGTTAAGTCCGTAAATCTTTGTAGGACTTTCGTTAATGAAGATTTTAAAACTAATCCCTACACTATTTCAAGCCAAGAAGTATCTAAAACATCCCAATAAGTTTTCAAAAGAATTATGCCATTAACATATCGCTTGCAACAAGAAAAATCTAAAATAATATATTACTTGCAGCAAGTGTTGCTTATCATAAAAAGAAAAATTACAGATTGAAGGAAAGTACCATAAAACAATTCAGATGTTGGCATCCAAATACACTTGCATAAAGAGCAATATGGGATGAATATATATAGACTAAAAACAGACCTAAAAGTCCCTAAAATCAGTAAAAGATAGTGTGCTGATTTATTCCTAAAATCAGAAATTAAACTAAAATAAAACATCTATCTTGCAGCCATAGGAAAAGGCTAATTTGCAATAAAGTGCTGTTGAAGTAACATCAAAACAGCAACTAACTACTTCTAAGAACAATAATTAGAAAATATAAATAAGTACCAACTGCAGGAAACAATGTCTCAGATCAACAACAATGAATCTGGCCAAAAATTTTGCCGTATGTAAACTGTATGACGAAATTCTAGCACCCTATTTTATTGACCTGATTTTATTCCACAAATAATGGAAACTTGTAGGTGACATATAAGACTCCTTACAGCATCATGTAGGCACTTACAGCATCACTTATTCAACATGCTCCCCCTTGATGCTAAGCAGACTAAAAAGATTTGAGCTAGGTACTTGGCCAATTTGATTGTGCTCATCTTATCACAAAAATATAATTATAGGCTGATTTGTTCCTCACCAATTTCTTCTAAAACTTTGTGGAGCCATAATGCTTCTGTACCTACTGAAGTAGCTGCAACACATTCTGATGTTGTAGATGAAAGGGCTATTGAACCTTGCTTCTTTGAGGTCCATGTAATCAATCAGATGTCAAATGTTGACTTCTGATCGTCCAAAGTTCAAACTATCTCTCCAATCAGAATCGCTAAAACAAACGAGTTGAAACTTTTGCAGTCATAATAATGAATATCAAAATTGATAGTGCCTTTCATATACCAAAATATTTTCATTTCATATGGATTTTAGATGGATCATTCATATACTTTGAAACAAGAGAAACTAAATAAGAAATATCTGGTCTTGTGTGAGTAAGAAATATCAAGCTGCCTACAATATTTCTCCATGATGTCCCATCAAATTTTTCAATTCAATCTTCTCTATATAAGACAACTTCATGAAAAATTGGAGTGAAGACTAGTTGACATTCAACCATGCTGAATTTCTCCGACATTACCTTTGCATATTTTGTTCGACAAATAAAGATTTCATCCTCATTTTGATGAACCTTCATTCCTAGAAAATATTGCATAAGACCTAAATTCTGCATTTCAAATGTGTTCATCATAGCAATTTTGAATTCCTCTTTCATTCTAGAAGTGCAGCCTGTATACATCAAGTCATCAACATATAGACATATAAGAAAAATGTCATTTCTTTCTTGCTTGTAGTAAAGAGTAGACTCAATTTAACTTCTATTAAAGCCATTTTGTTGAATGTACACATCAATTCAGGCATATCGTGCTCTTGGTGTTAGTTTAAGACCATACACAGCCTTCAACTTGTAGACTTAGTCTTCTTTACATTGGACTTCATAACATTGTGACCATTGTACACAAACTTCCTCTTCTACGTACACATTCAAGAAGGAATTGTTCACATCCAAATTATGTATGCTCCATTTCTTTTGTGTTGAAAGTGAAACCACCATTAGAAGGGTGTCTTGTGTTGTCACTTATGCAAATGTTTCTTCATAATCTATGTCATGCCTTTGAGTGAAGACTTTTGCAACGAGCCATGCCTTATGTCTTTCAACACTATCATCACTCTTGCACTTAGTCCTAGAGAAATTTTTTTGTCATGTGGAAGTTCTGCAAGCTCCCAAGTGTCATTCTCATTAATTGAACTTATTTGTTCTTCCATTGCTTGCACCCAAACATCATTAGTACATGCATCTTCAAAACATAATGGTTCAAAATCAATTTGTGAAATTAAACCTTGGCTTATTGTAAACCTTTTGTCAAAATTTGTATCCAAAATTAGGCTTTAAGGATGAGATGAAAGAATCCTCTTACACTTCTTGGTTGTAGAACTAGATGAATTGTTGCTTGGTGGACTTGGTTGAGGAATTGAAACATTAGTCAGCTATTGATTAGCCATACCATCATTATCAACAATTTTAGATTTATCAACTTGGTCTTTTTGATGACCATCAACTCCTCATTATCAAAAATCACATCTCTTGCCACAATAATGTTGTGAGGGGATTGTAAAGCCTATAAGCATTGCTATGGTCACTATACCCAACAAAAATACAAGACTCACTCTTTGGATCTAAATTTTTTTTTCTGATCAGCTACATGAATATAGGATAGACCATAAATGGCAGTCACCGACTACTTGTTGAGACAAACAAAGGGCGAGACTTAGCACCATTTACTCACTAGAAAGACTTGCCAACTTCCTGGTGAGTACTCGCCGAATATTTGGCAAGTACTAGCCAGAAAGTCGGTGAGTCCGACTCAAAAACTCGGCCGCGTCAGAATAAAAGGTTGTCGGGTCAAAAAATGGCCCCAAAAAACTAAATTACAGGTTCTATTTGTTGATCAAGCAAAGCACTAACCCTCCAACGCTGCTGCCACCTGAAACACACCATTTTCAGCACGTTTGCATTGAAGAGAGAGGATTCAAAAGGATTTTTTGGCGAAGTTGGAAGGCAGATTTGAAGCACAGGTCAATTTTTTGGTTTTTGGTTTTTGTTTTTTGTTTCTTTAAGATATTTTACTTCATTGTGGCTGCAAAATCCAACATCTAGGTTAGAATAAATCATCATATGCTAAAACTAAGTAGTATTTTTGCGATTAAATTCCAAAAAAATGGATTCATCACCTTTTTCTTTGATGATTTTTTTCTGATTTTTTTACTATTTTCACTGTCTTTTGCATATACAACTTATCTTTTAGAATCTTTAGATTATATTAAATTTTTATTGATTTAAACTAAATTTACGCAGATTTTTAGTGATTTATGTATAATTTAGGTTTTTTTTTGTACTAAAAAATTAATACGTTGTGCTTTCACTTTGTATGTGTAGGTTAAGTACATCATATAATGGCAACTAGAGAAGCATGTGGATCAAGTTCAACCTCAAGCTCCGCCCCATCGATGTCACTGCCAATTACAGGCACTCATCCTGCAAGAGCTAGAGACCCTTCTTGGAAATATTGTTGAACATAGGTTGTCATTGATGTCAAATTGTTGCAAACTGATTGTTGCTAACAGTGGTTATCAAAGGGTGTCAAGGTTGTCAAATGTGAAGGTTGTCAAAGATGAAAGGGATTGTAGGGGTACTAGAATTGTCATTTGACTTAAGATCCCAGAAGCATGTTGTTTATCAGT
The DNA here is from genome assembly GCA_007115665.2 of Sequoiadendron giganteum. NCBI lineage: Eukaryota > Viridiplantae > Streptophyta > Pinopsida > Cupressales > Cupressaceae > Sequoiadendron > Sequoiadendron giganteum. Next base: position 689,100,225 of record CM021101.1, read on the forward strand.
GTGTAGACTGTCTAATCGATCATATCCTATATCAAGTAACATGGATCAAGTTGTGTTGAGGCGTGACTGCCTTCAAATAGTTAGTGTATTTATTATACCATGTTGGGTATGCAGTCAGCATGAGTGTGGTGGTCCAAAAGGACATCTTTTGGGCAAAGAGATTTCTAAATATGGTTGGCATTTCTGAAATGCAATGTTGCTTTACGGTTTGGAAGGAGAGTATGTCTACACTAGTTTTGAACTTCTATCTATTTCCTGAGTTCCCAAAGGTGAGGCTCAATGTGCAAGAAGTTCAAAGTGTCAGAAGATCTATCAAGCTATTCAAAGCTCGAGGCATGTGCGGTAACGACTAGTAGCATGTGGAATTCAAATATTGCATGTGGAGTGAGGATGGGACATGTTTAAGGTTCCTATGGTGGCACAAGGTGTCAAGTTCTTTTGGCAGCAAGAAATTTGTGTTTGGACCGTTGTATTGTCCGTCCGGCATCCATTCCATCCTCCATCCATCCATCCATCCATCCGGCCATCCATTCCATCCATTCCATCCTCCATTCCATCCATCCACGTCCATCCATTCCGTCCGTCCATCCATTCCATTCCATTTCCTTTCCTCCATCCATCCTCCATTCCATCCATTCATCCATCCATCTTCCTCCATCCATCCATTCCTTCCATTCCATCCGTCCATCCGTCCATCCGTCCATTCCACTCCATCCTCCCTCCATTCCATCCATCCATCCATTCCATCCTCCGTCCATCCATCCTTCCGTCCATTCCATTCCATGTCCATCCTTTCCATTTCATCCATCCATCCATCCATCCTTCCAGATCGGCTTTCCTTCCTCCTCCTGTCCATCCTTCCTTCCTTCCTCCATCCTCCGTCGTCCATCCATTCCATCCATCCTTCCATCCATCATCCATCCATCCTTCCATCCATTCCATTTCCATCCGTCCATTCCATCCTGTCCATCCTCCATTCCTTCCTCCGTCCATTCTTTTCATTCCTCTTTCCATTCATTCCTCCATCCATCCATCCATTCCTCCATCCATCCGGCCATCCATCCACTCCATCCATCCGCTCCTTCCATCCTTCCATTCCATCCATCATCTATCCATTCCTCCATCTTTCCTCCATTCCTTGTCCATTCATCCATTCCATTTCAAAGGTACATTTGGGCCATTTTTTAGGGGATGGCAAGGGTCAGCTGATAAAAAAAATAGGAAATTTTAAAAGTATAGAGAGACTTAAAATATTCATATCATAACATTGATAAAGCATTCATCATAGACATTGTAGAAGATTAATACATAACATTAGACTTGAGTTGAGATTTCACATGAGAATCAACAAACAAATTAACAAAATTCAAATGCTTTCATTGTCAATGTGCATACATATTAAATAAGAATTGTAACAAAATGCTCAAGGGCTCCAAGTTTCAACTATAAAATGACAAAAACATAAAGAATATATGGTTGTCCCTAATCAACAGATGCAACTGGCAAGTTAGTATCAAAATTGGAGCTCAAGTTTGAGTCACCGTCAGATGCAACAACAGGTGGGAAGTTTCTGAGGAGTCCCCGAAACGTTTTCGGGACGGGGACAAGGGTACTAGGGCAGGGGACAAGTCCCCATGGAGCACTGCAATAAACATTTCAAAGAATTCGATGATGCACTCAAAAACAAGACGCATTGCAATCAAATATCATTTCTTGAGGGAGAAGGTTGCAGAGAAAGAAGTAAGATTGGAATATGTGGACACAAAGGAGCAAGTTGCAAATATTTTCACGAAACCACTTCCTACGGAGACATTTGAGTTTCACCGACAGAAGTTGGGAGTTGTTGCTCCCTCCTCTTGAATCAAGCGATAGCACGGGGTGAGAAGAATCTTGGTCTCCCTATTGCAAGAAGGGTTGGTGCTCTTGCGGAAAGCTTTTTCAGAGGTAGTGAAGCATGGACTCAAGGGGAGTCTATCCAGGAAACAAGTTTCTGAATGGTGCAATGTACCGATAGTATGTGGGTGTCAGCACAGATGGTGTTGACCCTTTGCCATCGATGTCAAAGGGGGAGAAAGTGGGCTCAAAATGTTGAATTGCTCAGAAAGAATAATCTCAAAATATCATGTCTTCCATGTTTGGTGGCCCTAGCATTTTGGTGCTTGCCATTAATGACAAAGGGGAGATTGTTGAACATAGGTTGTCATTGATGTCAGAAAGAATAATCTCAAAATATCATGTCTTCCATGTTTGGTGGCCCCAGCACTTTGCTGCTTGCCATTAATGACAAAAGGGAGATTGTTGAACATAGGTTGTCATTGATGTCAAATTGTTGTCAAAGTGATTGTTGCTAACAATGGTTATCAAAGGGGGTCAAGGTTGTCAAAGATGAAAGAGATTGTAGGAGTACTAGAGTTGTCATTTCACTTAAGGTCCCAGAAGCATGTTGTTTATCAGTGTGTATACTATCTAATCAATCATATCCTAAATCAAGTAACATGGATCAAGTTGTGTTGAGGCGTGACTGCCTTAAGATAGTTTATTTATTATACCATGTCAGGTATGCAGTCAACAAGAGTGTGGTGGTTCGGAAGGACATCTTTTGGACAAAGAGATTTATGAATATGGTTGCCATTTCTTTCAAAATTGCAGTGTTGCTCTACAGTTTGGAAGTAGAGTATGTCTACACTAGTTCTAAACTTCTATCTGTTTAGTTTTTGAAGGTGAGGCTCAGTGTTGAAGAAGTTTGAAGTGTCAGAAGATCTATCAAGCTATTCAAAGTTTGAAGTGTCAGAAGATCTATCAAGCTATTCAAAGTTTGAGGCATGTGTGGTAATGGCTAGTAGCATGCGAAATTCAAATCTTGCATGTGGAGTGAGGATAGGACCTGTTTAAGGTTCCTGTGGTGGCGCAAGGCGTCAAGTTCTTTTGGCAGCAAGAAATTTGTGTTTGGACCATTGTATTACACATTTCATGTAATTTGAATTTAGGTCCACCTTATGTCATTCAGGTTATGTGTGGATCCCTAGCCAACATGGAAGAGTGTTAATATAGTGTCATGTATATATTTCAAATGTTTCAGATGCATTGTAATTGTAACAAATGGAAGGTATGTAAGCGAATGGGTTACATGTTTAGCCAATGAGTACAAAAGTGTGAAGAAATGAGGGAGTGTCAGCATCAAAAGATCGTTCTCAGTGTGGGAGAGTGGCAGCTGCGTCTCTGGTGCATATCAGAGTTAAATTTCAAATCCACCATTATTTTTGTAATCCGGTAGGACTAGTGTTCTACTTGTATTGTTCCAATAGGGATTGGTGTCTCTTTCCAATGGGGATTGTTGTCTCCAATAGGTTGGTGCCTACAAATACATTTGGGTATTGGTGTCTCCGATAGGTTGGTGCCTACATTACATTCTAAAATTCACTTATTATATTCCTGATTGTGAGATTTCTCATCGTGGTTTTTCCCATTTTGGGTTTCCACGTACATCTTGTGTTGTGCTTTGAATAATTGGTTGTGGTTCAATGCTCTTCATGTTGAAAATCTATATAATAGTTGTAAAAGTAAAGGTTTCTAGAATTGTTTTGATCTACTGATTCACCCCCCCCCTCTTAGTAGATTGTGTGCCCTTCAAATATGCCTAGCAAGGACCAGAACTTGGGACAATTTTTTGCATTAGATGCACAAGATTATATCATGGAGGCATAAATCGCCTCAAATACCATCTTGCAAGCATTACTCATTGTGATGCCAAGCCCTATACCAACACCACCAAAGAGATAAAAAGAGAGATGAATGCCCTACTTCCAATCGTAGAAGAGAAAAAATTGCAAAAGGAGAGGGCAAGTGCAACCATAGCAACATCCATAGCTAGTGGTCATAGTGCTCAAGTCCAACCAAAATTGCATGAAGATACAGCATGTCAAGGCATAATGGACTCTCTTCATGGTCCACGCATCTAAAAAAAATCCACCTCCACTTCATCTACTTGAAGTAGAGTGCCAGCAACAATGCCTACACCTACATGCATGCCACATAAGTTTTTTGTGCCCAAAAACACACCTAGAGCAAGGAGGTGCATGAACATGCAAATATGGCATGTGTTGATATTTGGTACTTCAACAACATTCCTTTCAATGTAGTGAGTAGTCCTTATTGAGAGAATTTGGTAATTGCATTGACAGTTGCAGGAAAAGGCTACAAGGTGCCTTCTCGCTAAGACTTGAGTGGGAGGTTAATTAATTTAATTTTTTGCTAATTTATACTTATAGTAATTTATGTTGAATTTTAGGTTAAATTTATGTTCATTAATTTATACTAATTTATGTTGAATTTTAGATTAAAAATGATCATTAATTTATAGTAATTTATGTTGAATTTAGGTAATTTTTTGTGTTTAAAAATTAAAATTTTGTACTTTCACTTTGTACTTGTAGGTTGCTCATGAACGCAATTGAAAGGGCAAGGCTAATAGTGGAAGAACAAAAGAAGGAATGGAAAAAGCTGCACTATTTTTTCATATGGCTGGATGGATGGGAAAAACCACACCATTATCAATTTTTTGATAACTTCAAATGGTGAGGTGATTTTTTTGAAATCAGTGGATGCCTCTAACAAAGTCAAAAATGCAAAAACATTGTATCTAATGTAGGAGGAAGTTGTCACGGAGATGGGCATAGAAAATGTGGTGTAAATCATAACTGATAATGCAGCAACATATGTGGTGGTTGGGAGATTGCTCCAAGACAAACATAAGCACTTTTTCGACACCTTGTGCAACACATTGCCTTGACCTTCTTTTGGAGGAGGCAAACTTGATTGGGTGACATCAATTGTAGATGATGCAAGGAGCATCACAAAATTTATCTACAATCACCCTTGGGTTCTTTATTTGATGAGGGATCACATCCAAGGGAAAGAGTTGGTAATATCGAGTGTCACAAGGTTTGCAACGGCTTTCCTAATGTTGCAAAGCATTATTGGTTCAATGACTACTTTGAAACAAATGTTTGTGAGTCAAGCATAGCTATTCAAAGAAGCCTAAAGGAGAGAGGGTTGCAAGCATAGTCTTTAACAACCTTTTTGCACAAAGAGCTACAAAGATCGTGAAGGTAACCTCAAAACTTTAAAATTAAATTCAAATTGAATATTTTTTTTTAATTTAAGTCTTTCATTATAAATTTGTAACTTTAATTTTTTTGTATTTGTAAATTGTAGGCGTTGGAGCCCTTGGTTAGAGTTCTTCATTTGGTAGATGAGGATCAAAACCCAATGGGGTAGGGCCAAAGAGTCCATCAAAGATTATTGCAAGGGGGACAATCTCAAATTTGATCCCATATGGGGGATTATTGATAGGAGGTGGAACAATCAACTCCACCAACCCATCCATGCAACAGGGTACTTCCTGAACCCCTATTTTTTCTATTGAGATACCTTCTCGGATCCTAATGGAGAGGTTATGGAGGGCCTCACAACATGCATTTAGAGGATGACACCCCAAGTTGAGGTGAGAGACCTCATCATCCAAGAATTGGAAAGTTACAAGGTTGGAAGTGGGTAGGCTCTTTTCTTCATAGGAACAACTGTACATAAACTATACATTGTTTATCACCAAACACAATCTTATAATTCTTTTCATGTAGTTGTCCAACACTCTAACAAATTGTACTTTAAATTTGGAGTGTAATAAATATCATTGACAAATTTCTACTTCCATTTGTGTTTACCTCCATTGCTTCTTTTATGGCGACCTTCAAAGGTTTGTCATCACTAAGCTTGATCTTAGTCTTGAAACTTATGTCCATTATAGAAAACAACTCATTATTGCCTAACATGTGATTGGAATGGCCAGAATCTAAGTGCCAAACATTGTAGCCGGTTGAGAGTGTACTTGGTCAGCCGTGAGTCGATGTAATCGACCGAGAGTGTACTTGGTCGACAGTGGCTCATGAGTAAATAAGACTTTAGTTAATATTAATAATCCATATACTTATGTTATGTACGTGTCACGTTAGTTAGTTGTCTCGGGAATCAAGTTCCTAACGAAGTAATTAGTTATAATGAAGGGACGCGACAGTTGGTACCTCAACCACCGCCAACGTACTATATGTACTTGAGTCATGTAGTCGGGAAACATTATGGTTCTACTATGCTATGCTATGTTCTGTCTGGAGACATTATGATGTAAGTGTCGAATAATGAATAAAGCAATACATCTATGTTTTGTGCAATTGCCATGTGATTATTATATGTTACCAATGTTATTTTATATTTCTGTTTACTCTGTACGTCACTGTAGCATAGCGAGTAAACAAACTTCTTGAGGACTATTTTCAACCTTGCCATATAAAAAAAATAAGTTACTCAATGAAGCCTCCTCATTTTCATTAGCATAATTAGCTCTTCTACCTTCATTATCAGTTTTTAATCAACATTATCTTCAAAATGCCCACATACGTTGCAACAATAATGTTCAATATTTCTTTTATCAAATCTGCCCCTTCCTCTTGTAGCTGAACCTTCCCTTCTTCCTCTTTTTCCTCTTGAAAATTTCTGATTTTAAAATTTGCCTTCTCCTTGGCTGCTTGTTTGGCACCTTCGAGCTTTGAGATCGTCAATTTGAGACAAAAGCCTTCTCTTCACTTTCTCCAAAAGTGTCTCTTAGTCTCTCTTCAAGGAAACTAAAAGAACCAACAAGTTCATTAAACTCAATAGTTGTCAAATAGTTTCTCTCTTCAATTATGATGGCAACATGGTTCTATCTTGGTGTTATTCCTTAACACCTCCTTCATAACGTTCTATCCGTTCATGATTTCTCCAAGAGTAATCATTTTATTAACCACATCCTTAACTCTTACATGATGATTAATTACAGCTTCAACTTCTTGCATTCTTCGATTTTCAAAATTTCTCTTCCAGGTCTGCAACTTAACCACTTTAACTTTGTCACTTTCTTGGTAAGTCTCTTAAAGAGTCTTTCAGACATACTTGGCTGACTTTGCACCCACAATTCTTGGAAATAAGCTCCTGCCTAGCAATCCAAATGTGATACAACGCCTGTGAATTCTTCTTCGTGGCTTCCTTCCTAGCTTGTCTGTCACTGACTGGAACAACGGCCCAATCTGTTGGCTCTACATAACCAAATAAAATTAATCTCCTGTAAAAAAAAACTGTCAATAGAGTCATCATCATTATACTTTAGTAATATTCTATCCACTAAATCCTGGAAAGGATTGAGAGTTTAAGTTTGCTGGGTTCAATTATTAGAGAGATCTACAGCAAAAAATCCACAACCCAAAAAACCCCAAAACTTATCCAAATGCTCTGATATTAAATGAAGATTTTAACACCAACACCTCTGTTGTTTCAAGCCAAGAAGTATCTAAAACATACCAATGAGTTTTCAACAGAATTCTGACATTAAAATATTACTTGTAGCAAGTGAAATCTGAATTAATATATTACTTGCAACAACTGTTATTTATCATGAAAGGAAAATTACAGCTTGAAGAAGAGAAATTCAAATTGTAGCATTGAAATATACTTGCATAAACAACAATTTGGGGCGACTTTATATAGACTAAAACAAACCTAAAACTTCCTTAAAATCAGCAAAAGAAAGCGTGTTGATTCATCCCTGAAAACAGAAATAAAACACCTAAATCTTGCAGCCATAGAGAAAGGCTAATTTAAAGCATTAAAACAGCAATAAAGTGCTGTTAGAGTACTGCTAAAACAGCAACTAGTTACCACGTAGAACTACTAATAGAACCAATTGCTGGAAAAAGCATTTCAGATCAGCAACAACATATCTGGACCAAAACATTGCTGCATGCAAAGTATATCATGAAATTCCAACACCGTATTTTTTACCTCATTTTATTTCACAAATTATGGCTACCTGTAACTGACATGCATGATTACTTGCAGCATTATGTAGACACTCCAAGCATCACTTATCCAACAATTAAGTTTTACCTTTTTTACTTTTTTCTTTTATTAGCCTAAAATCATTTGTACACACTAAGCCTCTTCAATTTGTTGCAGCCTTGAGGAAATCCCTGCACAATACTGAGAAAGGAAGAGCCATGAAGTTATGCCAATCATCTCATCACCTCCACTGGTATTTTACTATCATGATGCTAAAAGCCAAGCCAATGGTTCGCCAACACTATTCTAAATGGTTCCTATTCCTAATAGTGATGTCACAAACTTTCTAAAAGAAATGGGAAGAAAATAACTAAGTGGTTGTCTTATTGGATGTGAAGCATCCCCCTCATGATATTAAGGTGTCACTGAAAATGCTTATACTTGATTTCTTTCCAAACACAAAACAAAGCTTGTGAAAAATTCATACAAGGATCAAGCAAACCTCTAAAGAAATAAGAAAAATATGGAGATAAATGGAGCCTAAAAAGATACTCTCCTGTTCCTGCTGAAGTTTTCTGAATACAGCCCTTTCCTAACATTGGTATTGTTGTTACAAGTCCTAATGCCAGATTATGGAGCTTTGATTACTCACTTCAAAACTGCGGATAGGTCTGCCTAAACTTAACTAATGTGATGCTTTAGCTTCGATTCTTTATCACAATCCTAGCTAGGAAGAACCAAATCAACCTCACTAGCATCTTCTGATAAGAGCAATGTGGATAAATTAATGTAATTCAATTTATACTTGATCAATTCTTCAGCCTTTCTAATCTATTTCGACCCACTATTCACTTCCACGTAATTCCATTTCTACATATCTATAAACACCTTCCATTAAATGTTCTAAAACTAATAGTCTGTATCTTAATTTCAGCAAGCAGAAAGTAATCGATCAACTTTACTTGATCTCATATGTTTTGAGGATTTTTACAAACTGAAACTAGTGGAGAACAGATCTTTTCAGTCAAGTTAAATAAATGAAATACTAATATGGGATTATTTGTATTGGAAACATAGCTAGGTTAAGATTTGTAGTTCCTTCACCCCTCTGTAGGTTAAGGTTTTGGTCAGACATAAATCAAATCATCTTTGAGTCAAAGTCTGCAACTTTTTAAGTTGCTTCCAACTTACTTTCAAAATTACCTTTAAAATTTTTTACATTAAATCAAAAAATATTGCCTTGCTTGACTGTCTGTGGCAGACTTTACTTAGTGCCCCAACTTTCTACACAGGATCTCACCCAGCACTGTGATAAAAGAAAGGAAAACAAGAAAAGGGGCCAGTTCGCAGATTCCAACTAATTGCCATATTAAAGTGGATTTATGCTAGTAACAGCGATCTGCTATGCTCAGCATAAATTTCAGCAATTTAATGTAAATTATGCATATTCTAAAAATACTCATCAAACTGCTTTTATAATCCTATTTTAATAAATCCTAACAATATATTTCATTGTAATTAATCTGCTGCACTAGTCACAAGTGTAACATGGCTCTTAGTCCAACTTTAATAATTTTTCATCAAAGATATTTAAATCCAAACGAAAATTAGAATAAGCCTATCTGAATTTGTTCTAATTTCTATCAGGCTCTGCAAAAGTAGCCCTATTCTTTGGCATCACATACAAAAATGCAATTCAAAATAACTGCATAGGATCGAAACATTCTTCATATGTATAACTCTGTAATGTGTTAGAAGTAGAATATCAGGTTTCTATCTGTTTAGTTCAAATTATATTTTTGGCATATTTTAGGGTCAAGCATAATCTTCTTCCTCTTGTCAAATGTTTTGAAGCTTTAATCAAACAACTAAAAGTCCTCCAAATAGTCTGCAACATGTTTGGGCTGATGGTAAATATTAATAAAATCCAAATCATGATAGTTAAATCTTAGAAAACACTAACCCTGCAATTTTCTTGAATATACATAGACCATATCCATTAGATTCTAAATATTTATACTAAGACCTAGGGCTTGCTTTCAATCATGAATTGATTTGGAACATTAGAATTAATCTCAAGCATAATCTAAACTACAATCATAGTAAAATTTATAAAGAGTTTATGCACGTTGGAAGGCCTATTATAGTTTAGAAAACAGCTGTAAGAATGCTGAGCTATAGACTGAGATAAAAAGAAAGCATTATTATATGGCATTATAACATGGCTGTCCCCTCCAGCTGCAAATTGTGGAACATGCGGATATCTCCTATTCCCCACACGGAAGAATGAATGATACCCATTAAAAGGATTATACATTATACAAACATTAGTTGACCTAGGACAGGACAGTCCTCTTTACTTCGGATCATATATTATACAAACATAAACCGACTGAGTAAGGACAGGGCAGGCTGTTTTTATATCCCAACAAGTGTGTATAACCCGTCTCTGACTGAAAAGAACGTTAAAAAAAAAAGATTTGAATAATGGTTTAAACTTGGAAAACCGGGACATCTGGGTAGATCTGACTTTGACAAATTTGAACCACTTAAAAATCAAACATCCAAACCAAAATGGTTGACGGTATTTTAAACATCAACAAAATTAAAGACAAAGAAGAACAATGATGCTAGAAAAATATCAGCAACCCTAAACTAGAGAACATCAAGTAACCAGCCACAAAACCAAGAACCAAGTAACACAAATCACATATAGAAACCAGTAGACGGACTCACCCAAAAATACGTTGGAGCAAAACTTTCCAAAAGGTGTGCATTGCAGATGAAATTGAAGATTGAGACACATTTCCTCTTAACCTCCCACTTTATAATGATACTAAATACAATTACACAGTTATTTTCAGTCAGAGCTTAGTACATGAAATCTTAATCAAAGACAAACTAACAGAACATCATGAAAATATTTTAAAACTATATATTCAAAGAGACGATCCTCCAAACAAGTAAATGCACTTAAATATCCTATAAGCCATTTTGGCCTAAAGGACATTCTAAAATTATAGACAGAGAGAATATTAAATTAATATCCTCTTTTTGTCATTGGTAAAACAAAAACAGATCAATATATAATTATACGTGCACACAAATACACATTGATATGATTCTCTGCTTATGTTCAAAATTGTAAAAGATGTCTTTAAGCTAGAACCTAACTGGAACCTTCATCAACTGAATGACTTACGGGAGAGTTCAGAGAAAAAGGGAAATGGGTGCCCAAAGAACTCAGCGACTTGAAACTTTCTACTCAGTGGCACAACAACACGAGGTAAAAAAATACCTGAATATCTCCTGTATCAACCTGCCCCTTAAGGGATGGTGTCTGTCACTGTGCCATGCCCTTCTAATGCATTCGTATGGCCTTGGCCCTGGCCTTGGCATTATTCTCTATATTCCCGCGCGCTCTCTGCCTACAATTTCGCAGCTGGACCAATAACCTCAAACCAAACGTACCCAATACTCTTAGTGCAATGCAGAACCCCACATATGAGGCAGAATTGCAACTTGTCTGTAATTGGTAGTGCAATGCCAATTGGGTGTTGTCAGAAATGGAATTGGAAGCGCTCCAAATTTCGAAACATAAGAACGTATACTGATTTATCTGGTGTGGTTTACTAGCTCAGTGTACAACCAGGGAAGAAAAAGATAAAAAATTGGTCAGCCTTCGGTCATTGCCCACTCTCTCTCTCCCTCACTGCCTCTGATATGACTCAATCACATCGAAATGAGATGACAGGAAATCAGATTTCATGTGGAGGAGCTTCGCTTCATAATGAAGTACACCCTTCCATCAAAATCTCATGGTCCCCCATATCCCCCTATTCGCCCCTCACCCCATTTGCCTTTCATGGTGGGACAACTTCAAATTTTTCACTGTCAAAGGTCTTTCATCAGAGTGTGGACCATTCTACTTTTTTCCTAGCTCTACAGTTTGAAATAGCTACTCCAGCTTTTCTCAAATCCATAACGGTACATATTTATCTTTCGATGTGGTAAAAAAGTCCCACTATCAATACTTTTATGTATATAAATTGTTTTTTTTTCGCCTGTTTATGTGTGTCTCTCTAAAGTGGATTTCTCCTATGCCTTCCAATGGGGGACTAAACAGCTGGGAGGGCTCGCCACTTCTCCCTAAAGTGACAAATATAGAGGCAAATGATGCAAGTGGCCTGCCTTATAATAAAGTTTGAAAGGCCTTGAATACTTCAAGAGGAGAAAGGGCCCCACAGCAATTCTCTTTTATCTGCAATTGCACTTATGCCAACATATTTGTCCCTTCATGCATGCTACCTGGGATGCATATTCATGCATTTGTGGCTTTCTATTCAACTTACTTTTTCTAATTCAAATTATAGTGTGCTTATGCATAAAACATGTAGTTTTACAAAATAGAATTTACTACTAATACTAAAAAAAGCTTAAATACATAACTAATTATTTTTAAAATAGATGGTATTGAATAAAATAGTTCTATTCATCATGACTTGAATTAAAGAAGTTTTTTAATCTAAGATATAAAATTAAATATATTTTAGATTTTAAAGTAAAGAAATTAGAAAGGGTTGTTCTTTGAAAATAAAAGAAACAAGTGTCAAGTAGTGAGAGTACTTACATTTTTAGTATTGTAAAAGAATTATTAAGTAATATACTTAATATCAATTTGTTTGTTATTCTAATCTTAATTTAATTAAAATATATATAATTATAATTGAAACTTAATCTATATAATGATAATTATAATAATAAACTTAATCTATATGGGATTCAACAAGTTAATCTAGTTTCTCATCTGAGGGAAGACGTCAAATGGTCCCCTCCAAATGAAGGGTGGGTCAAGATAAATTTTGATGGGGTTTCACGTGGGAACCCTGGAGAAGTTGGAGCTTGGTGCATTATAAGAAATCGGGACGGAAAAGTTTTATTGGTGGTAGCAAAGAAATTGGGGTGAGCAACAAATAATGAGGTTGAATTTCGCACAACTTTATTAGGTTTGAAGATGGGGAAATTTTTGAATTTTAAAAATATTCATTTAGAAGGGGACTCCCAAAACATTTATATAATGTCATTCGAAAAAATCACTCCCCAAATAGGAAACTGAATAAATGGTTGTGGTAGATCCCAGAGTTGTTAAAAAGTTGTAATGATTTCAAACTAACCCATGTGTACATGGAATGAAATGAGGTGGCAGACAAGGATGCAAAGGTGGTGGTTGCCATGAATCCTAGCAAAGTCATATTAGATTCGGCAGAAGCCTGACACGTTTCCACAGCTCAAGGAGTGGGAAGGAGAAGTAAATTGTATGTGGTTAAATGTGAAAGGACAAGTGCAAATAATGAAAGATTAAGGCAAGAGTGTAGAGGTGCATAAGCTTATTTAGAAATAATTGTAGTTTGTCTTTAAAGGAGGCAATGGACGACATTTGCACACACAATATTCTGGTAATTCGTAAAGCCAAAATGGATACCACGGTGTGCTTAAAGGCCAAGAAAAGGATAATGGCCTTTCTAGGGGAGATATTAGAGCGAAGGATGATAGTGGCATTTAAAACTAATGATGGGGTGGTGATGCACACATTAAGGAAGGTTTTAGGAGATGTTTACATGAATGAGGTAGCACGCTATCGAGTGAACATAGATGTAGCCTCTATGTTCATGACAATACTACTAGATGCAAGGGAAGAAATGAGGGTAGTGGAGAAGGTAATGGAATGTCTAGTGTGGTCATGTTGGCGATGGGGAATGAAAGGGATTATGCATCGAGCATCGCATGGGGTTGGCCTAGCGCTTGGAGGTGGGCTCTAGTCATAGATTGTAGAAGTAGAGAATGCAACTTGGGTGTCGTTTGTCATTTGGGGGTTGGGGATGGATGTAAGCCAACATCGTCATCATGCTTGTCTTGGTATCAAATTCATCAAAACCCTTATAGGGGAGAATTTTGATAGCGTGGTCAACTAGTTATTCATATTGGTTAATCTACCAACAATGGTGGAAATTAAACAAGGGATGATGAGTAAGTTAAGAGTTTTGGGGGTGTGTTTGTTGGTTATGCATTAGGTTGTTAAGATGATAGTATAGTGTTATGGTAGGGGTGTTGTGCCTAGGCCAGGGGTAGTAGATATAAGGTTTGTTGTGTTACAAGGCAGCACTTTCAAAAGCCATTTTGTGTTTTGGGCTTCATTTTGTACATGGGGAAATTTGAAAAATTGTCACAAGTAGTCCATAAAGGGGCACCTGATGTAATCCTTTTGTTACACTCCATTTCCTAGTTACCGAGTTAATTTTACCTTCGTGAGTGAAAATATTGATAAATGCAAATGGTGACTTTAATATGTTTAGTAGGAGAATGAAATACTAAAATATGTACTGCTTTTAAATGAATGATTATGTTTATATTGATGAAATGTGATTAAAGAATATGTATTACAATGTGAATACATTAATGCTTTGATGATACAAATATATATGTGAACGGCTAACTACCCTTATGTTGTACTAAGTTGAATGCAGGAACAGGTTCAAGCCTCATGAAGAGAGGGGAAATATCACTCAAAAAAATAACTTGGTATGGTAACCCCTAATAAGACCTAAACTGAGCTTTCACACACTCACCTTTGGTTTAGTGAAGTTGAGTCAATAGTTTGGGAAAAGGTAAGTTATCCTTAGACTTGTTTGAGTATGATTTAGAAGACATTATGATCTTATATGTAAATGTTTTGATTCAGGTTACATGCTTGAGTATCTTGTCTTATGTGAGTTCTTCATTATGTGTTTATATTTAATCGATGAGTTACATATATATACACTTTGTGTATATATGAAGATCGATGGAATTGTGAATATGTGTTTAAATATTAAAGTATGATATATATAGTATATGTGTATATATATGTGTATATATATATGTATATGTGTATATATATATGTATATATGTATATATGTATATGTATATGTATATATATATGTATATATATTAATATACGCGTATGTAAAAAAATTAATGGAAACATTCATACAAGTATATTAATATATACATACTGTGATCTCCTAAAATGTTAAGTTCGTAATGTGAGAGATGTTAAACAACTAATGATGCAATAAGAAGAACTAACAAAAAAGAAGACACCTCAATGATTAGCCTAAGGAAAGATAAACATAAAAACAAGATGAAGAATTAAAGTTGATTATACCATCATGCTGCTCTTTCCTTGGTTGGCCCTTTGATCCTTGAAGATTTGTGTGCTCTTTGGATGACAAGTTAAATTGGATGTGCAAAGTGATATGCAAAATGGATGGAGATATGATAATGATGATATGCTAAAAGTTATGGAAGATGAGAGCTCAAATGGCAATTTTGCAAGAATTTTGATAGCAAAAGATTGATTCCCAAAATGAGAGAAATGAAGAGGTATTTATAGGATAATTTGAATTCTCTAGAGAATTCAATGGTTGAGATTGATCCAACAAAGCCAAAATGAAGGGCTATGGTGAGTTGAGGACTCACAAGCCCTCACATCTTGACATGTGGAATGTGAGATGGCCTAGGGTGGGGTGATGTGGAAATGAGGTGGAAGAGAAGTACATGAAGTGGATGAAGGACAAATACCTTGTAGGTACCTTGGGGGATGAAAAGATTCCTTGGAGGAATAAAAGTGAATTAAAAATTCACAATGATTGGAAGAATCTAGTGGATAAGAGAGGGTTTCCAAAAAGGTGGGGATTTACCACATGTGAATGATGTGACAAGTCCAAGGTTCTAAAAGTCCTTGGCATATGTAAAATGACAAGTCAAGCCTTTTAGAACTTGCATGGGGAAGAGAAGATTCCTTGGAGGAATAAAAGTGAATTAAAAATTCACATGGGGAAGAGAGGAGTCTTGGGTGAATAAAAAGGAATTAAAAATTCTTTGGGGGATGGGGAGAGTTGACCAAGTTACTGATTAGGATAATGACCTTGATTAAGGTTGTGCAAACACAGGATTAGGATAATTAATGAGAGATTAGAGGCAAGTGGGATATTATGGAGGATGTGATACTAATCTTGATTAAGTGGTGCACATCATAATTGTGGATTAATTAATTTAATCCAAATTAAAAGAGGATTATGGAGAATGTGACAAGGAGAGAGAAAAAGAGGGATTAAAAATTGGTTTTAATCCAAATAGGTCAAATGACTAAATTAAATAAATTGTCTTATTTATTTAATTTAGAGAAGAAAAGGTGTAAGGTAAAGTATTTAATTATTCAATTACATACTTTAGGAACCTTAGACAGAAAATGAAATAATGATTAAATAAATTATTTAATCACTATTAATGAAATAAATGAATAGAGTAGACGATTTCGATCATATGGAAGTGATCAAATTTAGATGTCTACACATACGTATATATATATGTGTGTGTGTGTGTGTGTGTGTGTGTACACATACATCAATATGTGAAATATGAGAATATGTGTATGTGTATTCGTATATCGAATAATGTATCTTATGAACTTATAAATCGAGGTATATATGCATACATATATATATGTATATAATATATATATTAAATATATATTAATGATTCTATAGAGTGATGCCAAGTTTATTATATAACACAACATGTATAAAGTATAAGCGTTGAAATGTTTACTAAGTGCCTAGCATATTTAACATAGCATATACTATGCATAAAAATGCAACATAAACATATACTACATAGTGCATAAATAAAGGACAGTGGTGCATATATATTTGATCATTAGAGTTTTAATGTTGAAACCTTAGTATATGAGCTTTTTAAGCAGCACATGAAAGGGTAGATAAAGCCACTCATGATGCAGCCCATAAAGAGATATCAAGCAGCATATAAAGTTGTAAATTAAATCTACTAAAGACTTAGTCAGATAAAATGGAGGCAAATTAAATATCAATGCATAAAGGAACTTTGACTTGGTCTTCCAAACAACGACCAAAAGAATAGGGTGCAAAGGGTATAATGTGGCATCAACCTATGAGTAGTATGAACCAATTAGAAGTCTGATTTGCAATACGAATTCCTACACATGAAGCAAATTGAAATAAGAGAATTAGTCAAAGGATAAGTTGGCCAAATAGAGTCAACCTATAAAGGACAATTACCTTACATTTTTTATTAGCATTCTTGTTGTCCAATTAAATAAACGACTCATTCCTCATGGTAAGATCTGGTTGTGTATGTGTTTACTGTGCAATGATTTTAGCTACCACATTTTCTTTTTCTTGTTGAGTCGAACCTTTTGAATTGAGAAGTGTCATCTTTGATATCATGTATCTAGCCTGTAGTTGCTCACCTTTGTGTATAAATAGAAGTTCTTACAACCTCGACAAGGACGCATTATGTACAATTGATGCTTATTTTTTGAGTTGAAGTTATTCTAACTTTCTGAGTTTGAGATTTTGTGAGAGGTATTTTGAGAGTTATTTTTGGAGAGAGAAAGAGAGATAGTTTGGAATTATTGAGCTAGGAATCCAGCTTGATTAGTTGTAGGTTTGCATAAACAGGCATGTTGAATTCTACTCTTTTATGCTATTTACGTTTTGAAAAAGATTCTATGTTCTTTGTTTTCCTTGTTTGGAAATTATGTTTAGTTTATTATCAAAAGGAACTATTATCTTCTTTGGCAAAGTGTGAAAGATTTTTGATGAATCTAGTCTAGGGAATTTGGTTATACTCCACATTAAGGAATAGGTGTTTGCAATTATTATTATATACTATATTAAAGATAAGCTTATGTAGTAGAGGCTTAATTTGTGAAGTTGGGTTATAGAGTTACTTTGAAATATTTAGTGAGAGTGTCATCATTACGATGTTATGCAAACCTTGAATGATAATCATTACTTGATTAAATACTCATGACTCCATGAAATAGAAAGTGAGTCTTAACCCTAGTGTTAGGGTATAAACTTAGAGGTTATATCAATATTCAACGATAGGGTTGAGAGTTGTATTTTATGGTTATGTTGTTATCTTATTTTGAATTAGATTTTATTCATGGAATTCTAGAAGGCAACTCACATGTCGGCAACCCAAATCCATGATGAGTAGAGAACTTGTAGGTGCCAAAGCACAAACCCTTCTCAGGCTTAATCCACCATATTTTATACAAATGTAGCAAACATGAGAATGTTTGTGATGTATTGAAAGAGAGGCTTTTATGATGGTCACTTGATCATTACACTACTTTTTGTTGGAAACCCTAGGTTGGGAATAACCTATTTTGTAGGGTTGTCTATCAGATTATTTATTGAGGAAAATAAGTCGAGATTGACCTATATGATCTAATTGGTCATTCGATTGTTGATTATATTTTCAATTGGAGTCAATTTATTGTTGAGACCATACTTCTGAGTGAGTCCTTTATTGATATGATTATGAAGTCATTTATTGTTGAAGTTTATACTTTTGATTAAGGTCATTTATTAATAAGTTTATACTTTTGATGGGAGTCATTTAATGTTGAGGTATACCATTGATTGGAGACTTTTATAGTTGGGATTATACTTTTGGTAATAGAGTCATTTAATGTTATGTCATTAGGAAATAAATTTGTATGGTTAAACCATGGGAGGGGTGTAACCTAGTTAGTCAAAATTTTATATCGTCGCTTACTTCTTAACAAGAGCTATTAATAGGTTGTTCTTGGGGTTAAGGTTACTCCATGGCGTAAGGGGATAGAATATGTATAGGTTATGAATGGTAAATACAAATCGAGCTAGGAGTGTGGGTGAGTGTGTGATGTCCACTCCATAATTTTTGGTGATGAATACTTTGGCCAAAGTAGTGTAAGTTGCCACTGTTTACACTGTTAGTTTACTGTGATCCAAATTTATGTACTAGACAGGGAATGCCATGTATGAGTAGGTTGTAGCCATTGTGTGACATATCTAGAAACATTTAGGACACACCACCAAGCTCAAGGAAGGTCATTATTATTATGAGGTTACTAAACCAATCTCTTTGTTGAAGGGAGGGCCATCTTACTAGTTAGGTAGATGTGTAGGAGACCGCAATGAGTCTGTGATTGGTGGAAAATTTCTTGAGTGATGCTTCTCCTCATCAGTTGGTGACCAAGATTTGATGGAGGATACTTAGACCATTCGTATGTCTAGTGCAATGAGCTCATGGAAGCTATGCAAGTATTTATGTATCCATTTCTATGGAAGATTGTAAAAGAGAATATATTATCATGAAATTATGTAATATGAAAATCAATACTTTGGAAAGTTGCAATACTTTGTTGTAATGCAATGGGGAAGTTTGGAACAATGTTTATTTCAAATGTGTATATTGTTCTTATAAATATATATTTTATTTTTTATTCCTAAGTGTTGGCATCATATTTTATTTACTTGAGGTTAAAAGCATAGTAAAATTATTGGGTAGAACAATGGGCATGTTACACCTTTTTTCTAAATTAATGAAAAGGGTGTGGCCCCTCATAGCCACTTTTACTAATAAAAAACTTAATCTATGTAACGATAATTATAATAATAAACTTAATCTTCAACCTAATTTTTTAATTAGTGTTATCTTAAGATTGATTTGTACTCACTAATAGAAATCATAAATATTATATCTCTTACTAACCAAAATAATTTCACCATTGAAACAAGCACCATATTATTAGTCGATGGACTACATATAGTATGAGTTTTGAGCCTGAAACAAGTCTCACACCTACATACAATAGTTGAGTCATTAGAAAATAAGTTTCATCTATTGTTTAATGGTAAAAGCCTCAAAAATATCAGGTGGAAGCCTCCAAAATCTCACTTATCATGTAAAAGCCAAATAAATAATGATTTTCTAACTAGATGGGAACATTATATCTCCATTTGCAATGATTTTCCTTTTTCATTTGCATTGCTTTATGTTTTAAATATACATGCAAATATTTCAAAATCAAATAATACCTAATTTATTTGTTTCCTATTGGCACATCCTTGCACCTCCTAAAGTTGCAAATGCTAGTAAATAAATAAAAAACAAAAAAATATTTAAAATAGATGTATTTATTTTTTAAACATTCAGACGTCAAAATTTTACATTTATATTAAGAGAAGCACATATTATGAATAAATAAATTATTTAAAATAGACATTTATTTTTTAAACATAAAGACATCAAATTTTACAATATATTAATATAAAATTATTAAAAATATAAAATATATTATATTTTAAGAAATAACATAAATATAAAATTTGTGTAACTATATAGAAAAATATCTCTTTTAACTTTCAAATATTTCAAACAACTTTAATAATACCCAAAACAAAATAAAAAGAACCTAAAAAATTTAAGTTGTAAATCTTGCATCTCTACTTTAAAAAAAATAATGACTTCATTTATTTACTAGAAAATAATGTATTTACTATAAAATACAAATAACTAATGAATAGAATTGTTCTAATTTTATAATTAATTTTAATCATAATCTTAATTTTAATTCTAATTAATTTTCATGGTAATTAAAATTATTATTTATTTATTTTATAGACAAGTTGCTACCAAAGGCACCCTTTGTATTAGCTTAGGAAAAAGAGTACATAAGTGTTTTTCAGAGTCAGGGCCACAAATTGTCATACAACCCACCCTCCAACCAATTATGGCTTGTCATGAATAATAAAATAAAGGCCTTTTTCTACTTCAAATGGTCTTATGATCTGCTTAGGGGACAAGATTCCACTTTCTACCCATATGTAGTAGTTAAAGGTGTGCATATTGCCTCTTTCCACACCTTCTTGCAATGGTGTGATAGTTTGTTTGTGTTTCTTGCTCCTACAGGTAGTGGCAATGTTAAAATACTAATCAAATTTCCAACCTTTGGTTCCATGTTGAAAGCCCCAACCGTAGTCATTGTCTTTGGCTTCAAATGGGACTTTATGACATTAACTGCGCATTGGTACCACTCCTTCACCTAGAACACCATTGCAAAATTTTCCAGGAAAGTGTTCAAAAGTACATTGGCATGGATGTGAGCACCAGAGAACAGACTGGTGTCAATGACCTTTTTGATTGTCTCCTCATAGACGAACGAGTTTATGTTGAACAAGCGGCGAAGTTACACCAAGTAGACAACCTTTGCACACAGGCATGAGATTCCAAGGACCTCCATTTTGAAGTGTCTTCCAAATTGAAATTTAGAAATTTAAAGACTTCATGAGGCATATTTGAGGTAGTTTGAGATTTTCCATTAAGATGTCATCTTATCTAGAGATCTCACAAAATCCCAAAGCACAGTACTAACTATCAATCTTGCATTAAGATGAATTATGCAGTGAACATTGAAATCACAACATCGACCAATAAAGAGTACTTACTAGCCATTAAAATATAAGAAAAAGTGGTTGTCAAAATGAAGTGAAATAGGAAGACCTAGAAATGAGGGACCTATGCCAAAAATCATAAAAGGGGGTGCCCAGCTAATAAAAAATCCACCTTTTCTTATTTCATTAGGAAGAAGGATAGTGTCACAAGCAATTAGAATTAACCTACAACCCTTAAGGTGAGTCAACTCCAAGTTTTGGGACATTATGTGGTCTTTTCTTCCTTATGAAAGAAAACTATAAAATATGACTGAAAATCAGTTTTGGGAGAAGAATAAAAGTGCATTAACAATCCAATATTTGAGATCTATCACTTAGAATGTGAAGTGTTATAATAAGACTATCAGAAGCAATCCTTAACTAGAAAATTTGAGAAGGTTAAGAAAGTTTGTACCTAGCTTCAAAAATGTCATAAAGTGTCCTATTCAGGTGAACGTGTCCTTGTATCTTTTTTCTAAAAATTCAAAAGTTGATTTTATAGTCCTCAATCTACACTCTACTCTTGTACCTTCAAATATTCAATCTCAATTTCGGATATGTAGCAAAAACTAAAAAAATTGGTTGGTTTGTATGGAGGTTTTCCTCAGTCAAACCCCAAGTTTGGTAATTAAACCTTGATGAAAAGATAAAAATCTGATAAATAATAATGTGTGCAAGCCCTAACCTTAAGTGCATCTTAGGTGTTAATAGCTAAAATGCAAAGAAACCTTATTCAAGCGTATTAGAATAAGATCCCTAAATGAACATAAAAATGACAAAGACCTAATTAGGGAGAGATAAAAATTCCCTAATAGATCTGAAATTTGATTATACCTTACTTTAAGTAGCTATTAGAATGAAGATAGAAGATGGGATAACTTAGAAAAGAAGTCATTAGGTTAGGGAGAATGGCTAGGTGCATGTCCCAAAACCTAGAATCCATCATGATCCACCATAGGCATCAATCTTGAAATCATGAACAATGCTTGATCTAACTTGGAAAAATGAGCTTGAAGACCTACAAAATCAAATGAAATGTTGCACCAAGACTTCAACCTTGCTTGCTTGAATGTTATCCTTGCTCTTGAATGCTAACATTGTGAATATTTTCTCAATTTCTTGTCAACAATTTTGAAATGGTGAAAAAACTAGGCTTTATAGGCTTCCTTTCTAATTTCCTGATTATTAAATCCCAATAGCTGACCTTTGCAACTTAAATTTAGATCAATAAAATGCCGCCAAAAATATATTTCAAATTGGGTTTTGGCACCTAAAGGAGACCCATTCGCCCTTGGGCAAATGGGTCTTGGCCTAAATTGCTAAGACTCATTTATTTCGAGGCCTTTAATTTATTAAATGCATTTGTTCAATGCATGTTGTGGTGTTGAGAAATGATAAAAATGGGCCTTGGGATGCATAATAAAGGGAATTAGGGGCCTATTTTGAAGGGTAAAAATGCATAAAAGGGAGGTCACTAAAATAGGTCCAAATTAACTGTGAAATTGTACTATCACTTAGAAAGGAATATAATTTTCTACACTACACTTAGCCCCCACTTTAGCGGCCATATGACACTAAATGCATATGCAATCTAAAGGACTTAGAAATTAAATTATGCTTTACAAGGATACTCATACGGATTCATTTACAAACAGGGAGAATGAAGCCCCCAATGTAGTCATCTGCAAAACCATAATGTTAGGAACCATATCCTACAAAACTGATTTGTTAGTCATTCAAAATCATCTTATCAAACTTCTATAGAGAATAAAATTTGAGGGTAGATGTATTCCCCTTAATTCACTTGCTTTATGGAGGTGGAATCAAGGTAGCAATCTAACCTCATCGAATTGCTTGGTATGTGATGAGAAATTCTATAGTAGGGTATTGAAAGTATAATACCACATATTGATAAACATTAGATAAAATTAGGGATATAATTACAAATCCAACACAATAAATGACATCAAAAATGGAGTTCAACAACCCCCATTATATTGGTTTGAATGAAATGTACTTAGAAAATATGCTTTCTTTAGTAAACTTTATTATACATAAATGAAAACGATAATTCTAACTATCATTTTAACATTTATCTTTTGAAAATTATAGTTTTGTAGAGAGAAGTAAACATTCCCAACTGATGACCTTACCAACGGCCTATATTGGATGATTTACAAGATGAGGTCACGTGAGATGAGTACCAGCACATAGTAAGTCCATTGTACACTCGCTTTTTATTCATTTTTTAATGTTTTTCATGATTTTCTATGTTTTTCATGATTTTTTATACATTTGCAGAGGTTCTAGGGACCTCGTCCAAAATTATCGCAAAGCATCCCATTTTGGTGCAAATCATCTTGGACCCCCATCCAAAAATGGACCAAGCATCTAGTTTTTGCCAAAGCATCCCAAGATGGATTAATTGTACTTTTAATGGTTTAATTGATTTTTTAGATGTATTACTGATGATTTCTTCCATTTTCTTTAGGTTCACCGAGTGCACGTGAGTGCCTAGGTGGCCATTTGTTTACCCTTCTTTGGGAGCAAGTGACTCGGTTGACCATAGAGGAGGATATATTACAAGAGACAAGCATATTTTGGATTTATCTTATGCCTCCCATGAGGTACTACAATTCCATGTTGTTGCCCCTCGTCGAGAGATGGAATGTCGATACATGCACATTCCACCTACCTATAAGTGAGATGATAATGACACTAGAGGATGTCCATTAGATCCTTAGGATACCCATTCTTGGACATGTAGTTTACTTTGAGGAGGGTTGGGAATATCAACAGATGCAAGCAAATATTCAATATTGTCTCAACCGACCTATAGCTTCAGAGCACGTGGGGCCATGTGTCGAGCTAGAGTGGATGTTGTATTCTCGTGCACCCATATTGTAGCACATTATGATCATCAATGTGGCCTTAGTGTCGGTTCTAAATGGATAGGTCACTCACTTAGATGGAGGCCTTGTACATACTATTCAACACGTGGAGCGACATCAGACCGTGTATTCTTGGGTTCACAATATGCTAACTCATCTCTATTATGATCTTAGGTGATTTTTACATTGAGAGCTCCAGAGCATCATGCACTATACACTTTTACAAGTGTGGCCCTTTGAGAATATCACATGCACGAGGCTGACAAGCTATCCCATGGTAGCGACAATTGGTTACCCTCAGGCATACAACTACTCCTTGAGAAAGATATGGCAGTTTGGGATTTATGGTTTTGGAGGGTTAGATTCAATCAAATAAATGAGGATGACATAGTATGGAGACCCTATAGGACCATACCACAATGGAAAAATTCCACACAATAGCTAATTAGGATGCAGTAGAATAATCTCTTACTAGGGTAGCATGATTATATAGTCTTTCCACTCTACTATGATCATTTCATGCAATAGTTTGGGCAGAGACAAATACCTCCTAGGTCGTGCCCTACGTATCTAATAGTAGCACGGAGTAGTGCCTATCTAAAAGACATTTGTTGACCTACTACTGATTATGTATGTTCTAGTGATTCAGATGAGGATTTTGGCATGCCCTCGACAATAGATTAGGATGACGTAGGTGCCACAATAGCCTATGAGTAGTCTTGGAGGGTAGCGCAACCTACAACAGTCTTCCCTATGCAACACCCTATTGATGATGTTGGACCTCTTTGAGGTCATGGGGAGGAGAGAGGATGGAGCCATGGATGGGGATACAAATGATGAGGACAAAGTAGTTGATATTGCAGATGAGGATGAGGAGTAGCCAATCGAAGATGAGCCTATTGATATTACAAATGCCCCCAAGGAGAGACCTGTGGTTCCTCCTAGAGTCACCTGATCATGGGTAATGAGCACAACAAGCACGATATCCCATGAGCATGGAGGGAGAAGTGGTGTTAGACCCTCTACACTTCCTACCCATCAACATCCTGATCGGTGGGCTAGTGGCCTAGGTAATGATGTATTGTTATTTATGTTTTAAGTTCGAATTATGAATTTCTTATAATATCACGTTCTGATGTATCTTATGGTTTACTTATTATAGGTGATTACTAAGAGTGGCATGATTTTGTTAGATAGATGATAATGGAGATGACCCTTGCCTTGCCCCCACAACAGGCTACACGAGCAAAGCACAGGTCACCGCCTATAGCAGGGCACAATGCAAACTTGTTTGAGCCTTTAGTGCGATGGAGGACAATGTATGAGGAGGCGATGAGGGCCCATGAATATTATAGAGTTTGGGATGAGAAAATGAGTGCTACACTTATAGAGCTTCAGGCTGCCTATGAGGAGCTCTAAGCCACCCGAGCTCTAGTCGAGAGTGAGTTAGTGGTTGTCCTACGGTCGAAGGTTGATAGATTGAAAGGATAGGTTGGTAGACTATAGGAAGATAGGGATCGATTGGAGTAGGAGAGTGTCACACTACTTGTACGTGCAGCTACTATGAAGGGTGAGCTGCAAGGTTTACGAGAGCAGTTTAGTTCCATGAGCCACACACGATCTAGTGTCTCTCGATGAGAGCCACCACTACACCTTGAGGGATCCATATCCACAAGCCCTATTAGATGTACTTATGCTTGTATTATGTGATGGGGATACGAAGTCAGTTCTATCATCAAGATAGACATCTAAGATAATAGTGCCTTAGTGATTTTAATTCAAAGTCACAACAAAGACACAAATAACTATGCCATAAAGTGGAAGTAGTCACAGATGATCCCCCATTGATCCTCTAAGGGAAGTAAATGCAAAGCTTATAACAAATTCAACACAAGCAAGGATTCAAGAACATGAATCAAACAACCATGAAAGACAAAACTATGAACACACAAATTTACATGGGGAAAACCCTTTCGGGTAAAAAACCCCACCCTCCAAAACATTCAACTCACATGTATTATTCAATAACAAAAATGGTTACAATACAAAACCAAAGCTATGCTCTTCAGGAGATTACATCTTGTTCATCTGGAGAAAGAATACTGGCAAGACAAATCAAAATCATCACACAGTTACAATGTCCTTATGACATACTATGTATATTCCCTTCAGCTCCTCACAAATGACTGTCACATCCAGCCTCACGGCCATCCCAACCTCTTGGCCTCACAGGTTCACATCTTATCAGATCTGAGAGTCTAAGTGTTCACGGTGTAACCACTCGAACACACTCAGCCTCTCTCTCTATTCGCTCATCCTCTATATCGATCTGCACACCAGAATACATATACTGTGTGCCAACCTGTTCAACCCATCCCTGCTAGCAACGGTCATCAGGATAATAAATTATCCACCTGCAAGCCTTCCATTTTTGATAACGTGCACCGCTTAATCCGCAAGCATCGAGCCGCACAACATTAAATCTGGTCTCAAACATGTTCGTCAACCTTGTTGTAATAATATAGCTCAATTGCACATCACAAAATAACCAATCGGCCAACCAGATCATAAAGATCTTCCACGTGTCACCATCTCATTCACTGTCGCACTTTGATTGTCGATCTAGCTTGGTCAACCGAGATCCGAGCCCATTTTCCTTCTACCGTGCTACCACTGCCTAGACCAACACGCCTCACGGTATGGTGGTAAGCCATTCGAGCTCCTTCGAGCTCTGGCCCATAGACCGCCACTGCACTACCATCGACCCATTTGGCTCGCCTCGCGGTATGGCAGTAACCGCCTAGCAGACCGTCAGCGGTCATATCGCGCTACCGCAAAGACCGCCAGGTCTCACCGTGGTAGAGCGGTAACTGCTCTGGCAAACCGCCAGTGGTCTTACCGTGGCCACCGTGGTCACTCTGAGCATCGGCCGCGGTAGGGCGGTAACCGTCACCAAACCGTTGGCACCAACCATCAACAATTTACCGCGCCCATCACAGCTTAAGAATATGCCTTTGTGGTAGGGTGGTAACCACTTCCTTTGCCATCTCACCACCACTGCTCCATCCACCATGTTACCTCGCCACCAATCAGACCACCTAGCGGTAAGGTGGTAAGCCTTCATTCCATTACTCAGCCGCTCACCACACAACCGCGCCACCTCCAAGAGACCTCTTTGGTATAGCGATAGCACCACCCAACTGCTAGATAGAGTAAGGTGGCCTACGGTAAAGCGGTAAACCGCACAACCGCGCCACCAAGGAAAGAACAAGCAACGGTATGGCGGTAAAGGCCATAAACATGAAGAAATCGCCTAAGTCTTCAATGGAAAAGACTAGAAAGTTGAGGCAGACTTTCCCAACATTATGCCACATTATGGTGGTGATGTATATAAACTTTTATAATTAATATATAAACATTTTGCTTCTATATGTTTTCTTATGTAGATTAGATGTCAATGTGATCTATTAAACAATCTTGGTATAGATTATTTAATAAAAAAATTCCATGATCTAATTTTATGTATGCAGTCTAACCTAAACACCTATGCTTAAATTAGATGCCACATTTGGATTAAGTGTAATTATGTTAAATTAAATACTTATGATCTAATTATCGAAAATTAATTGCATATAATGATCTAATTTAACACAACACACATGACTTTGAATAGCATGTAAAAGAAAGTAATAATCCAACTAATGAATAATTACTCTATAATTCAAGACACACACAAGGAATGTTTGTAGATAAAATAGAAAATTATCTACGAAATCTAACAACATGCTTTAATATACATACTATTCAAAGGAGATGTTAAGTATAATATATGCACAAATGTGTAGCATTGATAGGTTCTTTAAGAGGTGTATCTTCCATTTCTTTTGATGTATACGCACCAGACCCATAGCTCTCCTAAATGGTGTAAGGGCCTAACCAGTTTGTACTAAACTTTCTAATTTCAATTGGGTTGGCATTAACATTACATTGATTTTCATATAACACTAAGTCATCTTTGTTAAATGAGTGTGAAATCACATTATCATTATAACTGCATTGCATTCTTTTCGAATAGGCTTGAAGATGCTCGAGAGCATTAATGCATTGTTCATCAATAATTTCAAGTTGTTGCAACTATTTTTCTTTATAAGTGGTATCATTATTATGTCCTTGAAGAGCAATTCGCAATGAAGGAGTTTCTAACTCCAACGACATTATTGTGTTAGCGCCATAAACAAGGTTATAAGGTTTATTTCCTATATATGTTTGAATACTAGTACGATAAGCCCACAACGCATACGATAACTAAGTGTGTCAATCCTTATTATGTTTACTTACCATTTTCCACAAGTTTTGTTTGAGTGTTTTATTTGTTTCTTTCGCTTGACCATTAGATTGTAGGTAATAAGGTGTTGAAAATGGTGTTGAATGTGAAATGTTTCCAAAAAATTCTTCACATCATTGTTCTTAAATGGTGTACCATTGTCTGAAACTAATACGAAAGGAAGACCAAAGTGATCAATATTGTGTTCCAATATAAAATGACAAATTGCATCAATTGTTGTGGAATGAAGAGGAGTTGCTTCTACCCATCTTGTGAAATAGTTTTTTGTGTTTATTATAACGTACGTCCAGAAGAAGAGGGAGGAGATATCTTTCCAATGAGATCCAAACCGCGAACTGAAAATGGCCAAATAGGGACTTGGGCATGAAGTTCAAAAGCGAGAGCATGAATCAAATTGCTATGCTCCTGACATTTGTGGCATTTCTTAACATGATCAAAACAATCTTGTTCCATATGTCTCCAATAATATCCTATGTGGATTAATTTTTGAATTAATGATCTTCCTCCAAAATTCCCCCCACAAGCACCAACATGAGCTTCCTCAAGGGCTATAGGGATCTCTAATTTCTTAAGAAATCTAAGTAAAATACCATCAAAGGATTGTATATATAAGACATCTGCTAGGATGACATATCTAGTAGAAATTTTTTGAATACAAGCTCTAATATTCTTAGTGGTTGGTTCAGGAAAGGTACCTTCTTTTAAATAATTAAATATCAATGTGTACCATTCAGTAGAGACTTTAATATTAGTCACTAATGCTTCTTTCACTTTTTCATGTCTATTGATGGTTTGATAATTGTATGGACGACAAATGTGAAATCCGTAGAGGGATCATTAGGAGATACAAGGGAAGTGGCACTTGCCATTGCATCTACATGTCAACTATCCTTTCGAGGAATATTGTCAATGGTATATGATTCAAAGCGTTAAAGCAATTTTATTGTGAGGTTTTATATTGGACTAGTTTGTCATGTTTTGCTTGATAGGATCCATTAATTTGTTTAATGACCAATTGAGAATCACCGAATATGGAAATATGTTGAACACCAAAGGATAAAGTACATACTCCAACAATTAGGGCCTCATACTCTGTAGTATTGTTTGTACATAGGAATTTTAGATGGTAAGATAAGAGAATAGGCTTTCCTAAAGGTGGTTTTAATATAACCCCTTCTCCAGAGCCGGTTCAACACTTGGAACCGTCAAAGTATAATTCCCATGGTTTTTTTTTTCAATTGTCAATGCACTCTCATCAAGGAATGAGTCCATACTAGGTAACGTTAATGAAGAACAACTAAATGGTCGGTCAAGGTTTGTCCTTTGATTACCTTTTGAGTGAGAAATTTAAGATCAAACTTAGTTAACAAAATAACCCATTTAGCTAAGAATCCTGATAAGTTTGTTTGAGTGAAAAGGTGTTTTAGAGGATCAAACTTTGTAACCACATGAAAAACCACATTTAGTAAATAATGTCTCAACTTACTAGTAGCAAACATAAGGGCCAAATATTGTTTTTATATCATTTTGTATCAAGTTTCGTAATCAGTTAAAGTTTGGCTAATGTGATAGACAAGATGTTCTTTACCCTTATCATCTTGTTGAGCCAACAATGCTGCTAGAGCATGGAAAAATGCTAATATATAAAGGATAAATGGTTGAAACGAAGGAGAATAGGGTTATGGGCATCCAAATAGGGGTATGATAAACCTATCTTCCTTATTTCATTAGGAAATGAGATCCACACAAAGGATCGACTTACAACCCTTAGGTGAGTCAACCCAAGGTGTGAATCTGCAAATTCCTAATGACTGAAGGATGGGGGTCAGGTTCACCAGGCACTTTTGGGAGAAAAACTAAAAATAGTAAACTAATCCAATTATGCCAAATTAAACTTAAAATAACAATATTAAACTCAAAATAAGGAAAACCAAAAATTAAATTGCAGATTTGAGAAGGAGAGAACTGTGTTTACCATTCACCAAAAGTGAGTTTTCAAAGGCTGATTGGGACTCATTCAGCCAGGGGCAAATAGGTCCATTGTCAGGGATTTTTTGCAACTTTTAGGAGCCTCTGATAGATCTGAATCTTCCAATTTGTCCAAGTGGCATTATCAGAATGTCAGAAATAAATTCTATAGACGAGTTTCCTGAGATGACAACTTTTATAATTTTTTTTGCTTTGTCAACTTCTTCAATTTCGCTCTTCAAGAGATCTTTAAGATTTTTTCCACCTAGATCTGCAAACACAACATGAAAGAGAATTTATTTTTATTTTTGGTGAATGGGAGTTTGCCTTGGTCAAATCTCGTTTTGGTAATTAAACCTCGAAATGAAATGAAACATGAAAGAGGGAATGAACAATGAACAATGCTATGTTACCACTCAACAAAACCTTGAATAAACCATGGAATGAAAATTTGCAACTTGCATGAAATGGATTCAATGGATGTGGATCTTGACACTTGAATCTTGCTTGAAATAATGCTTTGAATGCTTGATTTGATCATGAAACCTACATCACAATGTTAGCTCCAACAATATGCATGTTGCAAAAAGACTTTGACATCTTGAATGTTGTACTTAAACTTTGATAAATCTTCTCTTGAATGCTTTTGAAAGTGCTCTTGATCATCAAATTTTCTATAGGAATTATCTCTTGAAAATTCTTAGATGAAACATAGTGAAATAATCTTATATTTATAGATATGTATCCTTAATTTCTCAAAATTCAAACATCACAAGCTGACATTGAATCATAGATTTGAAAACATTAAAATACCACCAAAAACATAATTTAAATTTAGGTCCTAAGGTCAAGGGAGGACCCATTCGGCCATGGGCGAATAGGTCCTAGGTCCCCAAACCTAGGACACACATTGCTCAATGAGAAGTGCTATGATTAGGCATTAATGAATGTTGGGTTTCCTCTTCAGAAAATGTAATTAATAGGCTTGAAAAAATGAACTAAAGGGGCCAATTAAGGAAAAAATGAAGCTCAATTACTTAAATGAGCCCTAAATAAGTGTGAAAGTGTAAAGGGATACACTTTACAACACTAAATTAAGGTACAATCAATTCCAATTTAACTAGGAGGGCCCAAACAAATGAGAAAATGTAAAGGGATACATTTTTCATCACTACAATGGTTTTCCTTGAATAATAGGTTGTAAAATAGGAGGGATAGCAAGATACTCTTTAAGACTTTCAAAAGATTGTTTACAATCCTCATTCCATTTAAATTTTGATTCCTTCTTAATAATTTGTGTAAAAGGTAAAGTTTGATCTGCCAATGACACTACAAAATGATGGATACCTTGAATCCTTCCTTGTAAAGTATGTAGTTGAGAAATGTTCTTTGGAGGTGGCATGTTAATGATAGCATCAATATTCTTTTTTTCCACCTCAATGCCTCTGTGGGAAACTATAAAACCTAAAACAAATCCACTATCCACACCAAAGAAACATTTTTTCAAATTCAATCTCATGTTATACTTATGCATTCTTTCAAAGATCTTTCCAAGGATTTTAGTATTATCTTGATGAGTTAAGGATTTAGTTAAAATATAATAAATGTAATCTTCCAAAATTTTATGTATGTAATCATGAAATATCAATTTCATAGCTCTTTGATATGTTGCACCAACATTCTTTAATCCAAAAGAAATGACAACCCAACAAAATGTTCCCCAAGGTGTAGTAAATGTTCTCTTGTATTGATCCTGAGGGTTGATAAATATTTGATTATAGCTTGAAAAACCATCCATGAATGATAATAAGTCATGGCTTGTGGTTGAATCTACTATCATTTCAATATTAGGAAGGGGAAAATTTCCTTTCAAAGATGCTATATTAATATCACGAAAATCCATAAACATCCTAATATGATTGCCAGGCTTTGCCACTACTACAATGTTTGAAATCCATGGTGAAAAATCATCAGGATGAATAAAGCCAACATCTAGGAGCTTCTCAATTTCAACCTTAACCAATAAGTTTATCTTAGGATTCATCTTGCGTATCTTGTGTCTTATCGATTTAGCATCCTGCTCAAGGACAATGGTGTGTGTAACTATCTTACCATCAATACTCGACATATTCGAATAAGTCCAAGAAAAAAATTCAAGAAAGTCATGTAATAATTTTGTATGTTCTTCTTGTTTATCATCATCAAGGCACTTTCCTATTTGAATCACTTCCTCTTTGTTAGATGTGTCCATTGGTATGATAATTTTATCTCCCATAAGTAATGCACTTTGATTTGGAATTTTAAGAATTTCTTCTTCTTTATCTTGTTCAATATCACTTGTTTTCTTTTCTTCACCAAAGTATCCCTTAGTGATTAAGGCATAAGTGAATATTTGTTTGTGGTGATGAGTTGGTAACTTGTCATAAACTCCCAATGTTTCTGCCAAGGCTTCATCATGTTCAAAATAATCCAATGATTCATCACTTGTGGTATCAATTAATTCAAAATGCTTTAATGTGAGAGTTGTCTTAGAACAATCTTGCATAATTGTCTTGATGTTAAGTGGAGGCATTTTTGTTGCTTTTTTTTTAAATCTTAGAAGGGCTATATCCAAGACCATTTTTTGTTTCTTGTATGTTAGGCTCTATAGGGACACAAATGCCTTGTTCTTTCACACCACATCCTTTTCCATTGTAACCAAGTTGCTTCAAGAGTTGATATCCTCTTCCATAAAGAGCTTCCATTGCTTTCAAGGATGGCAGTTTCTCATGATCAACCTCATCATAATTTTTTTTCTAACTTGTGTCTTCTTCTAAAATTGATGGTTCCACCATGCGTTGTGTTGTCATTACTATTTTTCCTATTTATCTTCCTGATTCTTTTGTTGCGATTTTATACTCTCCCATGAACATAGGTGTGAAATCCAATGAACCCCAATCGTCATCCAATAACTTTGTAATTTTTGCAAAAAAATCTCTTTTTCTTCCTCTTGCACAAGTTCTACTTGTGAGGTTGGTATTAATGTTTTCAAAGGACTCTTTATTTTTCTTAGTTTGCAAACAATTTTTTGCTTGGAGGTCAGCTTTGATTGTGTAGAAATTGTTATAAACATACTTCATTAAATGATGAAGGGTTGAAGGGAATCCATTCATTTCATGAATCGAAGGCATGCTCAAAAGAAGATTATATGAGATCTTGTGAGGCATTACATGGATAGGAGTTTGCAAGGTAACTTTTCCAAGTGTCACAAGTAATGTTATCACACCAAGAGGTTGCTTTCCCACATTATCAAATCCATGGATAGACAAGGAATCAAGTTCACTTTTAATATTATCCACTCCAATCTTGTCCAGAAGGTTTACACCACACGCATTAAGGGCCAAACCATTTTCGATGAGAGTTATTTTTATTCCATGTCTATTAATAACAACCAATATTATAAAGGCCTCATTTTGTTTTTGTATCTCTAATGGAGGTAAATCATTTTGATGAAAAATAATATCAATATTGATTGAGTTCATACCTTGGATTAGGGCTGCTCTATCATTTGGTTGTGCACTAGGAGGGACCACTACTTGTAAAGAATTTTGAAGCATGCTATGGTAATCAAGTGATGCTTGAGTGAGATCCCATAAAAAATATTAGTAGGAGTTTTTTGAGGTTGTTTCACAAGATCATACTCCTTTCCACTATGTAAAGGTAAACGAGGAGCACTAGGCACAATCGGTTGAGGAAGTGGTAATGAGGTAGGTATGGTTTGTGGTTGCCTGTTGTTCCTTGTGTTTTATGTATGAGAAACATTATGATAATTAGATTGCTACGAAATATTGTTACTTGTGATTTTCCTTTCATATTTCAAGATACTTCCAACAGGTTTATACTTGTTTTGAGGTGGTCCTATGATAAGCACATGTTGGTTTGAACTTGGTGTTAGTGTGAGGGTGGGTAAATGGTAAGTTGGGGTGTGATTACATTTACTTCCCTTTATTTTGTTTTATCATGACAAACTTTAGTGGATGAACTTTGTGAGATTAAATCCTCAAGGGCTTCATCTAACATGTCAAATTCATCACTACTAAAAGGCTTGAGGGATATGTTAACTTGTAGAAAGGGATCTAACATTGTCAAATAAATATGCTTTCTTCAAGTGTTTTTATTTAGTTTAAGGTTTTTTGTTGGATGTTTTTAGGGTAGTTTTTGGTTTTCAATGATTGTAAAATGAAAATTAATCTATCTAAGCTATGAAATAATGTTGAAAATAAAGTAAATGTATACAAATATGAAACTATCCACAATTGAAACATATAATAATTTTCCCAATTTATCTCAAGATTTAAGAAAAAAGACAACTACCTTTGATATGCAAAATAGATTGTTTTAGAAATCCAATTAAGTGTGAAATTGTACTATCACTTAGAAAGGATTACAATTTTCTACACTACAACCATGAAGATCAGTAGGCATAGGACAACACAAACTATCTAAAATGCTAGCACCCATGAGCCAAGCCTCATGAATTCCAACTTTCCTTTTCATGTCGGGATGTCTTCCCAATTATTGGATTCATCATAAGAAACATCCCCTACATATAATTTACATGGATTATTGGCAAGGAAGTTTGACATTATGTTTCCTTCCCGATAACAATGGGATATTGTGAAGTTCACTATTGTGTCCAATAACCTCTAGATTGACTCTGTAATGTTTTGTAGCTTTCAATTTAAAATGTTTGTGTTCCTAATAGAATTTATACATATTTGTGAGTCGCCTTCTATGTCCACATCTGACAACTAGTTTCCTTGGAAAATTTTAATACCTCTTAAGAGTGCTCTGAATTTAGCCTCATTATTAGACTTGGATGGTAGTTTCTTTGTAATTGACTAAAGAAGTTCACCACTATCATTTTGAATTACAATTCTGGCACCAGATATGTTAGGATTTCCCTTTGTGGCCCCATCAAAATTCATCTTCAAGTGTCCCTGAGGTTGAGGGAACTACTTGACCATAGCTCGTTTGGCCTCATTTGGAGTTTTAGTTTTGAAGCATTATGGGATTTGAAGGTATTTCAAACACTTCATGATCTTCTCATCCCATGAGTTGAACGATCTAGGCTCCAAAGTATGTATTTTAGATCTAACCACCTCACATATGCTTGCCTCAATATTTTTCAATATCAACATCATTGAAAATTCTTTCTCATTAAAGATTTTACTGTCTCTCCTTCCAAATCTCTCATATCAACAATGAGGGGCTCATGACCCAAATTCCTTCCCAAATAGATTGTCTCATTTTTGGAAAACCCATAAAAAGTTGGTGGATGTCACTTGGAGAGGGCCTAGCTAATTAAGGAAATTTTGGAGCCAATGCCAACAAAAGCTAGCAAAGGAGCAATTCATTAATAGATAATCTATAGATTCTTCAATTTCTTTACACATACTGTATCTTGAGAGTCCAAAAATTCCTAGTTCTTCTAGGTGATCAGTAATTAAGATATGTTTATGAATGGAAGATCATGCACATGCCATAGCCTTAGGGAGTGTCCATTTGCTCCAACATAGCTCATTCGACCAATCCACCACTTTCTCAAGTATAGTTTGGGTTTTGTAGCCCATCTTCATTGAGTAACTTTCACTCTTTGATCTAGTTCATATGGCAATGTCCTCCTTTGTGTTTGATACCACGCTATGTTTTCCAAGTTCTTCCATCAATCTAATTTTACTACTAATTAGGATACTTAGTGCTTTTAATTTTAACATATTCTATGGTCCTCAAACAAAATAGGGACTTAAGAAGTCCTTAACCAATGCATTTGAGAAATCTGGTATTTGGTCCATAGTCACATTTATAAATGGTCGACCAGATAACGATGGATGAGAGTTTCATGAGTCCACCCATAATTTCACCTTGGCTCCATTGTTGATTACCCAAGATTTTTGATCTATAATAAGATCTCTACAGTTTGACATGAAATTCCATAAATTTGAGTCACGTGGGGGCTGGTTTTGGTAAGGATTATTCTTGGGCATCATTGTCCATATACTTTTTCCTTAAGATTTGACACCATTTTGCAGATTGATCTTTATACATCCTCTAGACTAGCTTAGCTCCTAGAGCAATATTTTAGTTTTTCAATTTCTTTAATTCCCACTCCACCATTCTCCTTTCACTTACAAATTTTTTTCCATCCAATTAGGGGTATTCTCTTTTCCTCGTTTGAGCACTCCCATAAAAATTTCTTCATTATACTCTCCAACTAGTCCTTAGCTTTCCTTGGAATTTTTGTGCCTGAAAGTCGATAAATAGGAATGAAATATAATATCGCATTAATAATTTGGATTTTCTTGGCAAGTGTGAGTCACTTCCCCAAGTCCACGATGTAGCTTTATTCACACTTTTATCAATTATATCTTCCCATACGTTGGACTTGATTGCTCCTTTTAACAAAGGTACCCCTAGATATTTGCATGGTAATTCTTCTATATTAAAATTCAAGATTGATTTTATTTTCCTTTATGTTGACTATTTGGTATTGAAGAAGAAAATACTTTTCTTTTCCTTTTTTATTATTTCTCCAAATTTTGCAACATAGTTTTCCAAGAGGGTTTGTGTAGGGATTCTCTATTGCTTGATTAACTTGGTGCTATAGGTAGACACACAATTCAGAGGATGGATTCCTAACTGAATAGTTCACCAAACCTTTTACAAGAGGCTACATTTAATTATCAACTAGGGATTCGTAATATTTTGACACTGTTGGCACTATATGTGCATTCATGGATTCTAACACCACCTATATCAATGAGTATAGGTGATTTACACGTGTACAAAAAATGATAAAAAAAATAAAAAAAGAAATGGAACGTTAATAAGCAAAACAAGGGAAATAACATAAATTGTTACTTGTGCTATAGGAACTTATCACTTAAGATTGTAACTACTAACTTGTATGAATGAACTATAATTACTCACTCCAAGCGTATAAAACAAAGCTACATAATCCAATTCAATTATAGAATCACATTTATAAATCCACATGCATGAAACTAGAACTATCTTAATCCAACAATGCATAAACTAATTTAATAATATAAATAGAAGAAAGAGTGGATAACAGTACCTCAAGTAGCCCTTTCTTGAGTTTTTGCTTCCACAATAGATATCAACACTTACTACTTGATCAACCAATCATGATATTGAATTAACTACTTTATTGCATGATAACTCTAAACTCAAACAAGAATCTAATCAAGATTTATCATTCAAAAATACATATTTGTTATTCAACTGATAATAGGAAATTAATAATGATAATTTTTTTGGATAAGTAGTAACTAGATTCGATCCTCACAATAGATCTAACTATATAGGGTTTGTGAGGAGTTTTATTCATCCTAGGAATGAAAACAAAAACATAATGTTTTTGTGCACCCTCCATCAAGAATAGAGAGAGGACTTAGTATTGTAATAAAAAACCATAATTGAAAAGTAGAAGAACACAAACTAACCTAGAACTCTACCCTAACGGTTAACTATAATGACAAATACGTGTTTCATAGGAATTGTCATGTCATAGGTTACTCCTATTCAAAACAAACTCCTCCTTTCAACCATCTTATTCAGTGTGCTTGTAGTGATTCACAGTTGACCATGAAATGGTTGCCTCTATTCTTTTCTAGAGTTGTACACTTTAATCATTCGGGCCACTCCCCTGTAATTTCTTGTGGTCCTTATCTTGCGGGTTAGAAATCCTAGTTGAACTACGGGTTACAGTTCTTCTAGTTGTAAGAGATCAGTTTCATTCTAAAGCACACACATCATTAATAACCATAAATTAAGCATAGAATCATATTGAATTTCATTTTCATACATTCACTCATACAAACATCATCATATCATATTTGTGTTACCACATACTAAATTTTGGTTCAAAGTGCATAAAAGGTATAAAAGATGTATAAGTCTTAGGATTGTCTATGAAATTTGGCAGATTGAAATGATAAAAGACATAAAATTAATTAAAAAAACTAGCCATAAATCAAACCCATCACTCCCCCCAACTAATTTATTGCTTGAACTCAAGAAACTGTAAGGTTGGAGGTTATACTGTAGAGCTATCTCCCTACAATTGGCCACAATGCAAACTCCCTTGACGTGCTTCAAGTAATGGCCTTTTTGGATCAAGAAATTTATCGATCTCTTGTTTTTTGTTGCTTTTTCTTCTCTATGTTTCTTCCCTGACCAATGTGGTACTAGAAACAAGAGGATGGGAGGATGGAAGACAAGTGGAAACCATGCAACTCCATCATCCAATGCAATGTCTATGTACTTGTGAGATATGTGAATCATAGCCACAAAGTTATAAAGAGAGTGTGGCTCCTTTCTTTGCAATTCTGGTGAAAGTTCTTCCCATCTCTTCTAAACAAATTCAAAGGCTTCATTAATAGTCCTTGTGGCTAATCCCTTCATCTTTGCATAATCATGTTTTCTGATACCCATTATTTTCTTTCCAACACCTCTATAATTCAAGAGATCTAACCATTGATCTATGACTACATTAGGATCCACTGATTATTTCCTAAGCTGTAAGGCAATATATTTTTTGTTTTCATGGTATTCTTGTAGAATGGTGTCTCTTTGGTGTTCATTTTTGACATAAGAGGCCAATGCTCTT
Organism: Sequoiadendron giganteum; assembly: GCA_007115665.2. Lineage (NCBI taxonomy): Eukaryota > Viridiplantae > Streptophyta > Pinopsida > Cupressales > Cupressaceae > Sequoiadendron > Sequoiadendron giganteum. Next base: position 689,139,313 of record CM021101.1, read on the forward strand.
ATTTGGAGATCACCTGCAAACATAAATGGATTCCAAGCAGTGACATCTGAAAGAACATAATTGTTTAGATAAAACTCACATAGTTGATCTTGCATGTCTAGTTTGGAATTGAAGAAATTATCTAAAACTAAAAATTTCTTGTTCATTTCTATAGGAAGATCAGTAATCATTTGGATAAACTAAAAACACAAAAAAAATCTTGCAAGAATAAACCATAAACTCTAGCAAGTGGATTGCACTTTTGTAATTGTGATGGTTTATCTGCTATTTCTCCAATGTTTACTTTCAACCATTTTACTTTTGCTTCTTGCTTTTCCAGTGCCCTAGTGTGGTTGGATATTAATTCAGCTCCCCTGCCTATTCTTTCTTTTCCTAGGAGAATTATTTTGTTCTCTTCCATAATTCAACACCTAGGGACACTATAGTTGGTTCAATGGGGGTTTTAATCCGAGGAATTGGGTCTTGGGATATTGGTTCTTTCCCTTATACTTCTACCATGGAAATTTGTACCAATATCTCCAATTTTGACCCATGCTCAAACTTGTGAAGTCTTTCCTCCAATTCTTTGATCCTAACATCCTACTCACTATCCTTTTGTTGTTATGTCTTTAATAACTCCAACTATTTTATTCTCTTCATTGATTCCTGTAACTATTTTCTAGTATTTCTTTCTTCAATGAAGAGTTCTTCATCTTTCTATAAAAACTTCTCATCTCCCATTTCACTTGTATATTTACAACCCTTTGAAATAGGGATTTTTGGAGATCTTCTCCTCTTCTTATTATCTTCAAAAATATCTTCTGAATTTGATTCAAAAGTGCTAGAAAAATATGATGGCTACACAATTGGTGTTTTTGTTTCATTAATAGGGGCATTCCCCTTTGAGTCTTTATCTATTTCCACCATTACAATATCCTCTTCTATATTTCTAATTGATCCTCTCATGGACCCCTTCTTTCTTAGGCGATGTGAGCGCATTTTGGATTGTGTGGGCTTCTTCCACCCTCTTGTAGGTGCAAAATAATAGCTCCACTTTTCCCTTCCTTTGCTTTTGGTGACCTCTTTTACCCCTTTACAGGTGTAGAGGTAGGGGCCCCACCCCTTCTCTTTTTACCTCTTGGTGGCCTCTTAGAAACAAGGGATTCCTAATTGATTTCTATTACGAGCTACTCATCATAGGCTATAGGCTGGGTTTCTTGAAAACCCTCTTCTTTAGGTTCATCCATGCTATGAGTAGGTATTTCAGTAGGGGAACCAAAGGGAATTTATTCCTCTAGATTAGCCATGATAGATTTTTCCATTCTTTGTTCCTGACCTCTATTTTCTTCACTAGGTATATCAATAATATTATTGATATTGTTGCAATTGATAAAATCTTCCCATGACACATTTGGGAACTGAACCCTAAGACTCCTCTTTACCAGTAATGTGACCAAACAAAAATGAGACAATGCTAAATGGTGTCTTTTTATTTTATACCTACTAGACATTATTTTTAACAGATTATACAAAAATTTGGGAATATTTACATGCCTGTCATGGCATAGATGAATCAACAATTTAAAATAGACCATGTTTAACAATGATTGTTTCCCATCACATGTCAAGAATTTGATTATGTAAGAAGCTACTTTATCCCAAAGCCAAGGTAAAGACAATCATTTAGTATCTTGAGAGGAAGAGTACAAATTTTCTCCTGGCAAGGAGAATTCATTTCTTGCTGCAATGATGTTTGCTCTGACTCAAAACTCCTCTCCCATTCTTAGCAATCCAAATACTTCAGCTACAACTGCCTCTGATGCATCTATCTTTAGACCCCTAACAATTGTCTAATCATTTTAAAATTATTTGGTGAATTGTTGAGTCATTAGCTCATTGAATTTTGTAAGCTTTAAGAAATAATCCATCGGATGTTTCCCTTTGTATGATATCACCCCCATCAATGCTTCAGTAATTTATAGCCACTTCTCAATTCTGCTTGCTTCACAATTCTTGCTCTACTTTTTTCTTGTTCTACCACCCAATTATACCACTTCTATTGTTCTTGTATGTTGTATTACTCAAATGAACCCCTTAATTCAATTGCTTAAAATCTCTTTCCTCTTCTCTGAGCTCTATATCTTTTGAAAATGGCAAATGAAACAGTGAGAAGGTTTTACATAAAGTTTTGAAAATTAAGAAAACTAAGAGATAATCATAAATACTCCTCCCCCCAACTAAAGGTTCTAAGTACCCTCACTTAGTGTGTATGGTTTGGGTGGAGATATAATTTTAGAAATAATGGATAATTAAAACATGATATGTGACATGCACAAATCAACTAGAAAGTTGCATAAAATCAATAATCCTCAATATTAATTATGATAAATTAATGTTGAGAGTACCTAGAGGAATGACTTGAATTGAAATTCTCATATGAAGTAGTTATATGCCATCATGAACTTGATTTAAAATGATATGTCGTGGGTGCTATGAATTTTGTGCATCTTAGGATTGAAATCAGTGGTAGCATGTCTATGCCACGTGGTTATGGAAAGTACACTTATGGTGAGGTGAAATTAATTGCATGGTATGATGTAATTGAAAAGGTGGTATGATGGCTATGTGTGGATGGATGAAATAGATTGTGTGTAATGAAGTTGAATATGTATGGTTGCATGTGTGAAAAGATATGCTATGGATTAATGTAAATGTTATTATTACATGTGGTTTTGAAATGATAGATAGAGAAGTGTTATGTGATCATGTAGTAATAGGTCCCTTCTATAGTTTTATCACCTAATGACATGATGTTGCAGGTCCTTGTTGCTTCTATGATTGCTTCAAAAAATGAAGACCACTGAATGTCACATTGCAATGTGCATGTGAAAATTGTTGCAAAATTATACTTGTGAAATCTCAGTAGACAAGCTATGTTTCTCATCTACTAATTCTTCAAAATAACTAATCATTGTTGTCAATGTAATTGGTAGTTGTGGCTAAAATTGATGTTGCAGTGTTAAAATGAGGTCATCCTTCTGTAAAGGTTGTTTTTAAAGCTTTGAACTATGGCCATTAACTAGCAATGGAAATTGGATAGCAACAATTGTTTATAACTAAACCACACCATTTGGGAAGACTATTTTAATCTCATATGGCCCAAGCCATCTAGTGTGTAACTTCCCTTTGTAATATTTGTGCCTTTAATCATGTACAATAAAGTCCAATCACCTGCAGTGAATTCCTTGGATTTTATAAATTGGTCATACCAATGCATCCTTTTTTTCTTGATAAATTTTGTATGATGTATGCCCTCCATTCTTATTTTATCCAATGTATTGAGGTTATGTAACCTCTCCTTTTGTGTTGTTGATAGGCCCATGCCCAATTTGACTATTGTCCTTAGAGTCTTGTACTCAAATTATATTGGAATTACTACCCTTTTATCATACACCAACTCATAAGGTGTAAAACATGTTGTCTTCTAGGTAGTCCCGTAAGCCCAAACAACTTTAGGTAATCTGGGTGCCTAGTCCTTCCTATGTAGTTGGCATTGTCTTTGTGAGGATATTTTCAATTTCTCTATTATTTACCTCTACTTGATCATTTGCTCGAGGGTGATAAGGTGTAGAATTTTTGTGCCTGATTTCATATTCTTGCACTAGTTTTGTGATTAGAATTGATACAAACTGTGGCCCTTGGTATGTAAAAATATCTCTAGGAACACCATATCTTGTGAATATATCTTCATAGAGAAATTTGGGCACATTCCCATCTCTTGCAAATTAAAAATCTTTAACTTCCACCCATTTGGTAAGGTAATCTATACAAACCAGAATGTATTCTTTATTACTTGATGTTGGGGAGATGGGACCAATGAATTCTAGTACCCGTTTATCAAATGGTGCTATTAATAATTGTGGTCATAATGACATCTCATTTGTCTTAGTTTCTCTTCCCATTCTCTGACATCTATCATAACTCTTGGTGTAATTGACTGCATCTTTATGTAGTGCTGGCTAATAATAGCCAATGTTCAAAATCTTAAGAGTTGTCCTCTTGGTTGCAAAGTGTCCCCCATAGGGTTCATCATGGCATGCTCTGAGGATATCATATGCTTCATCTTCTCTAACACATCTTCTCATTATGTTGTCAAGTCTTTTGTAGAATGAATACCCTACTATCCATGAGTAAGGAAAACGTTTTTGAATTAATTTCCTCTTTTCCCATGGTGAGAATTATGGTGGTGTTTTCCCTGCTACCAAATAGTTGGCTATATTTGTATACCAAGGTGTATGCAAAGATAGGGAAAATATATGCTCATCTAGGAATGCACCATCTACATCTTCTTCTAATTTGGTTGGCAATCTAGAGAGGAAATTTTCCACTACATTGGCTTTCCCTGGTTTTTCTACAATAGTAATATCAAATTCTTGAAGCATTAGTAACCACCTCACAATCCTGCCACCAACTATTGGTTTTTCCATTAGATACGTTATTGATATATGGTTAGTATGTATAAAGAAAAAAAATCTGTTATGTAGTGTCTAAATTTGTTCATTGCATGAACCACTGCTAACATCTCCTTCTCAGTTACTATATAGTTGATTTCTACCCCTTGAATATTTTTATTGATATAATAAATTGCATACGCAAGGTTTCCATCTTTCTGGCATGGCATAGCTCCTATTGAAAATTTAGAAGCATCTGTATGGATATGGAAAGGTAAATTCCAAATTTTTCCTCTTAAGATAGGTGTTTTGGTTAATGTTGGCTTTAGAGATTCAAAGGAGTGTTGACAATCAAGTTTCCATTCAAACTCTACATCCTTGGATAATAAGACAGATAGTGGTGTTGCAAGTTTACTAAAATCTTGTATGAATATCCTATAGTAACTAGTATGGCCAAGGAAACTTCTAATATCCTTTTATCTCTAGTGTATAGGCAATGTTGATATTATCTCAATTTTGTTGGGGTCTACTTGGATTCCCTTATTAGACACAA
>CM021101.1:689144395-689256755 GCA_007115665.2 Sequoiadendron giganteum
GTGTTCTATAAAAGGCCAACGAATATCTTTTTTTATTTTAAGTTTAAAATTTGTGGATGTCGGAAGAGCCAAAAATTCTCTAAGTTTTGTTCTTTTTTCTTATTTTCTAAATCATTCTAGACTAAAAACTTGTATGCATGTAGAAATTAATTAATATTAGCACTAATTTGATAGCTAACTATCTCATGAATCTTTTGTAGCCGGGTTTTTTTAGTTTTGTTGAACAAGCGTGTATACTGCGTCGTTTAAGGGTGTATACAGAAACTACTTGGTGTCCAAACAAAACCCTCTCTTTAAAAGCTCACACCGTTTTGTATGTAGATGTGAAGCAATCTAGTGAAGTATAAAGCAGTTTTCTTTCATTTAATTAATTCTTTGGGGCATGCGTGGAGAATAAACGAGAGAACGTTATAATTTCAATATTTTTATGCTTTATTTTAGAATAGATGTTTAAATTCCTTGAAAATGTTCCAAAAATTAGATGAATGAATGGAAATTTATTGAAAATATTTCGTTTTACATAAAAAATTGCTGAATGCTTAAAGCTAAATCTACTTAAGTGATAGCAAAAGAATTTTTTGATGTTCATGAAATATTATTTCAAATCTTTTGATTTCATGACAATTTTTCTTAAAATCCAAATTGAAAACTCAGTGTCTATTATAAAAATCTGAATTAACAAACATATTCCCTTTGAGATTAACAATAAATTCACATCAAACCCTAAAGCGAACCTACTATGATCATGATCTGATTACCAGAGACTTGGGATTGAACTGAGTTGATCTTGATTGTTTTTTTTAGGCAAATTTCCCCTCTCAAGATTTTCTTGTTCCATATCTTTCAAGAAGAATAGGCTTCTTCACGGTCTACCTGTGGAGTTTTTTATTTGACATTGCTGATGTGAGTGAAATCGTTGTCAACAGGAAATGGTGTTAGAAGGAGGGCCATCATTGTTCAAATCTTTTTTTTGACTCGAGTCTTAAAGCTTGTATATTAAAGGCAAAGAAAAGCTAGTAGTTCAGTATAGAAGTTGAGAAACTTGTGAAAATGTTTAATCAAAGGTTATATCCTTTAAGTTTGCTCACTTTTGGTAGGGTCACTAAATGCAGAATTCATGATACAACTAATCACGGTGAACTTGATTGTGAAACTTTCTTAACTAGGGTGAGCTTAGCCATGTGTAAAGTAATTTTGTTAACAAAAGAAGTTCTAACCACTAGAAGAAAGGAAAAGTTAGCGGACATTGTACGCAACCCTAGTAAAACTGAAAATGTTAAAAAATCAATTGACACATCAAAATGGTTAGATAACTGCAATCATTACAATGAAAATCCTAACACGTTGCAATGAAATAAACAAGAATGTCGAGATTTCATAATATTACATTAGAAACAAGGAAATGACATTGATGAGTCATCATTCTCCTTATACATGGAAAACATAAATGAAGAAAAGGAGCGCAAAAATCAAGCAAGAGGTGCGTATATTTTACCCGAAATAAAAAACCTACATGATAAAGAGGGAAATTTCCCTAATTTTATGCAAAATACAGAATATCATTCTTTCACTTTTTCTCTCATTCTTTCGCATTTTCTCTCTCTAATGATAATATAAATTGTGATATATCTTGGTCTAATGAAATGAAAAGTGAAGACAGGGCCGAAGATATGAAGATTCTTGGAGGAGAAAGTCAAAAAATGGACGTAGTCATTCATGGAGATAAATAAAGTACAAAAATGAACCATGAATCAAGGCTGGAAGAAGGTAGAGTATGGTTGCATTAGACGAAGTGTGTGCAATCGACCTTTAATGAGGTCATTTTCATACATATGAGTCAAGTCATTGGTAAGTACTCTTTCGAATTTACGATTGCTAAATGCAAAAAAATTAAAATAATTCTTTGTTGTAATAGGATAGCCAAAATTTTACTAAATGAATTTAAAGATAAACCTGTTGTAATTCGTACCAAAATGACTATGGAAATAATTATAGAAATTAGAATTAGTTCCTTTGTTAGAGTTAATCATTTGTTAGATTAGATGTTTAGTTAGGTTTAGGGTTAGTTAGTTAGTTAGTTTGTTTTTAGGTTTTGTTTTGTTTTGTTTTGTTTTTTTGCTTTTGTCTTTCTTTCTTTTGTCTGACCTCTGAATTTGCAAGTTTTGTTGAACTTATATTGCATACATGAGAGTTAATCTAAAAATTTGTAGAGAAATACAGTAAAATAAAAAAAATGATAAAACCATACATAGTAAATGCATGCTTTGAAAGTACCAAAATTTAGATATATATGTGTGTGTGTGTGTATCACGTATATACATCAGCATTGGAATTCTTGTTTCAAAATAAAAAAGTCAAAAAGAGGAAGCCTAGTTGCAAGTGGTGGTGGCAATAATTTAGTCAATGTGGGAAGCCTCATCTATCAGAGATAAATAACCAATATAGGAAAGTTCTCAATGTGTTTCAAAGTCCTGAATATGGAGGTCTGAGAGAAAAGGCCAAAGAGGAACTATTTCCTCATGCTCTAAAAATCAAGGAATATCATCCATTGAGGGGATTCCAATGGTTGGGTGCGCCATAGATAAAATGGTGTCCAAATTCTCTAGATATTCAGGTCTCACTATCATGTTGGCAATTGAGCAAACATCTTCCACAAAAAACCCTATATCCAGAAGAGACACTACAAAATGAGAAACTGCATCGGAGTAAAAACGATAGTAGCAGTTGGATTCAATATATTTTTCCCTGAGGACTAAGCATAAGTTTGGAATAGTGAAATTGGAGGTCTTAATGAAGAAAATATTTTCAAGACTTTAGGATGTGATACTTCCTAAAAAGACATTATATGACGAGATCAACTTAAACAAATTGGAGTATCCATGGCCTAGAAGAAAACAAAAATAAATAGGACCCAAAATGCAAAATCAACGATGAAAGTTAAGAAGACGTTTGAAGAATTTAGAAGGAAGCAATGAAAAATTTATAGAAATCCATGAGTGAAGTGGAGTACATAGTTTCCTTGAGAGAAATCTTGAAAATTGTAAGCAAGGTGGCAATCGGACATGCGTTTCCTAAGCTGAAGGTTAAATCAAATTAATTCTTTACACATTCTGGGTGATACATTGCTTCAAAGATAAACAGTACGAAGATTGTGAATCAAGAAAGTTGAAGATTTCAAAGTTAATTGTGGTCTTTTCAAATTTCTTTGGACGTATTAATTATGAAGGTGTTGGTATGTGTGGAACGGAAAAAAGGAGTAATCAATTTGATAAGGTAGTACACGCCATCACCTGGATAAGTGAAGAGAAATGATACATGCAAAAATTAGGCGTGTGAATTAAATGAAGAATAATGTGATCGTGTCCCTATGCAATCATGATAATTTTGATCCATTAATGAAGAGAAGTTCTGTCAAATCGGAAGTACTAGTCGAAGTTTTAGCGGTTGCCATAGGAATTTATCGGAAAGGGTGGTAACTAATGTTTCTAAATTTAGATTTAATTTGGTGATTAAATTGTTTGTTGCTAAATTTTAATTTATGCATATCTTTTAACATATAATAGTTTACAGATAGCTAGGATTTGGCATAAGATGGTAAAATTTAGCCAGAAATACACCAACAGGGAATATTTTAAGTGAATTTTTGGGAAATGGTAAATTGATGAAGGGATTTATATTGAATGAAAAATAAAAAGGTAACCTTTGCAACCATTGTAATTCCCAACCTAATAGTGAGCTTCGCTGCCTACAAGTTGAAAATGAGCTATTATTGAAATATCAAAAGTAAAAATAAGCTATCATTGCTATATCTAAAAAAAAAGAGAGAAATCAACTCTTTAGGCTATCCAAATAACTCTACCGGGGCTATAGATTATTGGCTGGCAGTAGAGTTATGTTCGGGGGAATTACATAGATAACCTTGTTGGGGCTATGGTTTCTTGACTGGCAACAAGGCTCTATCCTTGGTTGGCTTTGGAGGATTATCATATTATGTAGTTCAATGTAATGAACTGATTATTTTTATTGAGTTCCGAAAATTGGAATAAATCATAGCACACACGGATGTTTCTGGGGAGAATTTTACCTTTTTTATATTTGAATCTAGGTAAAGGTAAGGGTTATTGTTTTAAATATGTATAAATTTTGATTTACAATAGGTGATTTAATTTCTCAAATTTTGTTTAAATTTGGTTTTATTGGTTACAAGTTGTTGTGTGGTCTCACAACATACCCCAAGACTGTAAGGCTTGGGGACCTAATGTTTTTTAATCTTATGGTATGAGCTAACTATTTGGAAGATCACCGAAAAAGGAAAGGTAAAAGAAATTTTTGATTTAAAAGAATGCTTCATAGTGAAGTGTTTCGAGTGTTAACTACCAGAAACCGGGAATGTTTGGAAGGTGAAAAGGTTATAAAGAAGGGAATTCATGTGTTTTGGTCCGATGATGGAAGCCCGAGATAGATGGAAGTTCGGTGAAACCGAAATTCTGGGAAAGTTTGTGGGTAAAGCTGAATACCGGGTATCGGGTTACGGTTGAATAAGGTTTTGAAAATTTATGATTATCTAATAAGTTTGATAGTCTGGTAATCCGGTATATATGTAGAAGATAATCATACAATAATTTATGATACGATTTGGAAAGAATTTTATTTATGGAAATTAATATTATAATATTTGATTAATGGTTTTGCTTACATGAGATGTTTATAGATGTTTTTTTAAGGGATTTAATATGTGGAATTTGTGATTGCAAGAAATATAGATTGTGATGAAAATTTTGGATATGGATGGTCAGGCAAACTAAGTTTGCAAATGGATCTGATGACATTAACAGGTTCAATGATACTCTTTAGAGGCTCATGATCGGATAAACACATTGCAAAGAAATGTGAGATACTGGAATCTCAAGACTCTGGAGTTTAAGCATGTAGCAGGGGAGTATGTACATTCTAAGAGTTACCTTTTCCTGGAATGTTCAAACCAAGATAGGGCCTGAGGTGTAGAAATTGAATTTCCATTGGATCAACTTCAAAATATATGGGAATTTCCTACACTCGAATGAATGGATTGGTTTGGTTCCATAAAAGAACCCTGACAATAACAAAAGAACTCAGAGAGCTTCAATGAACAATTAAAGTCAATATTCACAGACTTTAATTGTAATTTCTCGATCAATCACTTGTATTCCATGTGCCTTGATGTAATTTGTCCCTTATATTTCCTCTCATGTATTTATTTTATCTTGTTTGTGCCTTGTGTTCTATAAAAGGACGACAAATATCTTTTTTTTAATTTTAAGTTCAAAATTTGTGGATGTCAGAAGAGCCAAAACTTCTTTAAGTTTTGTTCTTTTTTCTTGTTTTTTGAATCATTCCAAACTTAAAACTTGTATGCATGTAGACGTTAATTAATATCAGAGCCAATTTGATAGCTACCTATCTCATGAATCTTTTGTAGTTGGTTTTATTAGTTATGTTGAACAAGCCTATATACTACGTTGTTTAAGGGTGTATACAGAAACTATTCGGTATCCAAACATAACCATCCCTTTAAAAGCTCACACCATTTTGTATGTATTTGTGAAGCAATCTAGTGAAGTATAAAGTGATTTTCTTTGATTCAATTAATTCTTTGGGGAATGTGTGGAGAATAATCGGGAGAACCTTTTAATTTCAATATTTTTATGCTTTATTTTAGAATAGATGTTTAAATTCCTTGAAAATGTTCCAAAAATTAGATGAATGAATGGAAATTTATTGAAAATATTTTGTTTTACATAAAAAATTGTTGAATGCTTAAAGCTAAATCTACTTAAGTGATAGAAAATTAAATTTTTGATGTTCATGAAATATTATTTCAAATCTTTTGATTTCATGATAATTGTTCTTAAAATCCAAATTGAAAACTCAGTGTCTATTATAAAAATCCAAATTAACGAACATATTCCCTTTCACATTAACAACAAATTCACATCAAACCTTGAAGCGAAACTAGTATGATCATGACCTGATTATCAGAGACTTGGGATTGAACTGAGTTGATCTTGATTATTCTATTTAGGTAGATTTCCCCTTTTGAGATTTTCTCGTTCCATATCTTTCAAGAAGAATAGGCTTCTTCGCGGTCTATCTGTGGAGTTTTTTATTCGACACTACTAATGCGAGTGAAATCGTTGTCAACAATATGGAATCATTCGCATAAGCTTTCTAGACATAATTATTATTTAGGTTAGGTGGAGGTTGTGCTGGAAATTGATGTGCTCTTGGTGGAATCAGTCTACTTGTTGAAGGGTTTGGCATTTTGGCTTGCTGATGTGGCTGCAAGGGCTATTATGGTTGCTGATAATTGGAATTTTAATTTTACCAATGCTGACCTCTTTTCCACTAAGGTTTCCATTAATTTTTTTGGGGTGGCCATTGAGAATTACAATTAGGTCCTTGAAATTTTTGTGGCCACATTTTTTGTTGTTTTTGGTGACAATTGGATTGAGGCATTAACCATTGTGCTTTTTGTACATTGGTCCAAGATTTAGGGTTCCAATTAGGGAAAAATTTATTGTTACCAAGAAATGACATGTTATAACTCAATGGATCTTGGGGCATACCTTGTCTTGGCTCTCATGGTTTATGTTGAGCTATGTAGGACACTTGACCATATTCACCTTCCAATGCATGAAATTTTGATGTCCCTTGCTTATCTTCAAAAATACTAGCCACCTTCTTGCATTTGCAATTGATTTTCTTTTGTTGACAATGTGGGTAGTATTCTACAAGGACTACCTCTGCTTCTTACTTTTTATTGATGTGGAGGGTATCTAATTGTGTATCCAAGTGGCTAATGATATCCTCTTTCATGTTGAGACGCCAATGGTTGATTTGTTGATGGAAGATGTCATGTCTCCTCTAACCTTCTTGGTGAAAGACCTTGAATAGTTTCTACATGCTTTGTAGATCTCCTCAAATGGTAACTGTGAGATGCCTCCCACCCCAATGAGTTTAAGTGCATCCATATAGTCCTCATTTATTCCCTTAAGAATACCAATTTTAGGGATTCATCAAAGTCTATTTTGATGAGATTTATTGAGGCATAACTGAAACCTCTCTACATAGTCTTCCAAATATTCATCTTCCTTTTGTGACATCCTAAATATGTCATCCCTCTTTCTATTTATGCCTCTGTAGTAATCCTAGTATTTTTCTAGGAATTTTGTCTTTATTATGTTCCAATTGGGAACAACGTCTCTTCTAAACCATATGAACCATCTTAGAGTAACATCTTTCATTGTTGTTGGAAACAACTTGAGTTTGTGAGCATTTGTGGTGTAATGATAACTCTGGTATAGCACATCAAAATTGAAAATTAAGGTGTCTAGATCTTCTATAACCAACCCATAGAAGACATGTAGTGTTGAAGGAGATATATTCTTCAAAGAAACAACCCTCTCCTAGTTGGTTATAGGGAACTCAAATGTTACATGCTCTAGTGGGTCTTCTACTTCTATATCAACCATGATGTTGATGTGTATGTGAGGAGTCTCCTATATTTCTAGTGTATGTATTGGTGTCAAGTATGATTCTTCTTTAGGAATACGCTCACTTTGTTCATGGTGCTCACTAGTATCCTACAATGCTTCATGTGATGAAGGGAGAAATATTCCCAAAGCATCTCTTTGCCTTCGCATGCAATGTTTGTGAATTTGTGGTTCAATGGTTCTTGCACATTGTTAGTACCTTGTATTGTGTTTCAATGGATTAAAACCTATTTACCCTAATGCTAAAAATGGAATTGTTGAACTAGGAAAGCTTGAAAAGAATTGGAAATACACAAGAGAATATTGAACTTAGAACCATCCCCAACAACAGTGCCAAAAATGTTGGGCTTATCTATTGTTTTATTAACTTGGTGCTACAAGTAGACACATAATTTAGAGGATGGCTTCCTAACTGAATATTTCACCAATTTTTTATAAGAAGATGCATTTAATTATCAACCAAGGCTTTGTAAGCTTTTGATAATGTTGGCACTATATATGCATTCATGAATTCTAATACGACCTATATCAATGAGTATAAGTGATTTAAACGTGTACAAAAAAAAATAAAAACTAGAAAAAGGAAATGGAACGTTAATTGGAAAACCAGGGTAAATAATATAAAATGTTACTTATGTTGCAAGGTGTGCACCCTTGGTCTCCTTGTCTTGTGCACTGTAGTACTCAAGTTCATGACATGGCTTAATTGCCTCATGTGGATTCATTAACTATGGCGGTTGTATTGGGCATTAATAGGTCGATCTTTTGGTGCAACAACAACAATCATCTTTGCTACAATTGGTATCAAAGCCTAAGTCATGAGTTGAAACCCCTTGCTTGCATTAGGGGGATTGTTGGAAGTTGTGATCCCTTGGTCTCCTTGTGTTATGCAGTGCAATGTTTGGGTTCATGACATGGATTAACCACCTCTTGTAGATTCATTAACTCTGGCGGTTGTATCAGACATTAATAGGTTAATCTTTTAGTGCAACAACAATCATCTTTGCAACAACTTGTGTTGCAGGTACTTATCACTTAAGATTGCAACTACTAACTTCTAAGACTAAGTTGTAGCTAATCACTTCAGGAGTATGAAACAAAGCTAAAAAATCTAATTCAATTACAAATCACATTTTTAAATCCACATGCATCAAACTATAACTATTTTAATCCAACAATACATGAACTAATTTAATAACAAAAAAGAAAGAGTGGATAGCAATACCTCAAGTGGCTCTTGCTTGAGTTGCTTCTTCCACAATGGATATCAACACTTACTACTTGATCGACCATCATCTTCTTCTAATTTGGTTGGCATTCTAGAGAGGAAATCTACCACTACACTGGCTTTCCCTGGCTTGTCTACAATAGTAATATCAAATTATTGAAGCATCAATAACCACCTCACAAGCCTACCACCAACTATTGGTTTGTTAAGTAGATACCTTATTTCTATATGGTTAGTATGTATAAAGATAGAATAACTTGTTATGTAGTGGCTAAATTTATTTATTGCATGAACCACCGCTAACATCTCCTTCTCAGTTACTGTATTGTTGAGTTCTACCCCTTGAATATTTTTACTGATATAATAAATGGCATACTCAAGGTTTCCATCCTTCTACCCTAGCACAACTCCTGTTGCAAAATCAAAAACATCTATATGGATATGGAAAGGTAAATTCCAACTTGGTCCTCTTAAGATAGGTGTTTTGATTAATGTTGGATTTAGGGATTCAAAGGAGTGTTGACAATCAGGTTTCCATTAAAACTCTACATCTTTGGACAATAAGACAAATGGTGGTGCTGCAAGTTTACTAAAATCGTGTATGAATCTCCTATAGTAACCAACATGGCCAAGGAAACTTCTAACATCCTTTTTTCTCTAGGGTATAGGTAGTGTTAATATTATCTTGATTTTGTTGGGGTCAACTTGGATTCCCTTATTAGACACAAAATGCCCCAAAACTATTTCCTTAATTATCATCATGAAACATTTTTTATGACTTAGGGATAGGTGATGATCTTGACATATTTTTAATAGTTTCTCCAAATTGGCAAGTGCTTCTATATAAGTATTTCCATAAGTTATAAAATAATCCATGTAAACTTCCATGGAATCATGTGTAAAGTTTAATAATATACTTAGTACCACCCTTTAGAAGGTGGCAGGTGCATTGCATAGCCCAAATGGTAAGATAGAGTAAGCATATGTTCCCCAAGGGAATGTGAATGTTGTCCTGTATTGTTATTTTTAGGTTATCTTAATCTGATTGTACCCACTAAACCCATCCAAAAAGGAAAAGTATTGCTTTCTTTATGGTGAATCTAGTATTTATTCAATGAATGGAAGGGGAAAGTGATCTTTCCTAGTTACTGCATTCAACTCATGGTAGTATACACACACTCTCCATTTCCCTCCTTTCTTAGATATAATTACTAGTGGAAACACCCACTGGCTATCAAATATTGGGTAAATGAATCCTACATCTAACAACTTTTGCAATTCTCCTTTAACTATGTCAAAAAATTCAGGGTTCATTCTCCTTTGGGGTTGCCTAACTAGTTTATAGACTTCATTGATGTAAAATCGTTGCATGCATATGTCTGGGTCTATACCTTTCATTTCATGGTAATCCCATGCAAATAGAGTTGTATGTGCTTGCAACACATTCAACAGTGAGGTCTGTTGTGTAGCAGTCATTTGATTATTTACATTTAGTGTCTTGTTTGGTATAATATCTAAAGTCAAGGATGATATTTGAATAGATGAAATGCCAAGGCTTGATATATTGTTATGTAATGATGTGGCAATAAAGTGTGGAATACATAGGAAATAGACTCAGACGTATTGGCAGGGATGATGTTATGTAGGGGGTCTTGCAAACATGGTAGACAATCATGTTGCTATGGGTCCCTACTATAATTGTTTTGCATGATGTTTTCAATAATTTCATCTTTATCTTGGATTTCTAATAAGGGATTTTGTTCAATAGCTATTAAATCTTGTAAGGAGTATTGGTCTTCCTCATCTAGGGTAGGCCATACAGTTTGCTCTAAATCTGTATGTGACTAGGCAGATGGATAGAGGGCTAGTTTCTTGGTTTTATTTCCATTGGAAATAACCATTGTTAC
Organism: Sequoiadendron giganteum; assembly: GCA_007115665.2. NCBI lineage: Eukaryota > Viridiplantae > Streptophyta > Pinopsida > Cupressales > Cupressaceae > Sequoiadendron > Sequoiadendron giganteum. The sequence continues at coordinate 689,155,063 of CM021101.1, forward strand.
TAGAACTACAACCTATAAAGGCATCTTTTGTTACCAAGCAAGGTTCTCCTAAGATGAGGGGATATCCTGCAAGATTAGCTTTAGGCTGCAATACCATAAAGTTTGTTTTGTACTCCCATGAGTCTAATATTATTACAAAGTCTTTTATGGCTCCATTGGGCTTTACTGTAGACCTATCTGCAAATTGTAGCACAATAGGTGTAGGTCTGAGGTCCATTAGTTGTAATAATTTCATGGTTCCTTTGTTCATTACATTAATGGCCACTCTAAGGTCAATTAAGTTATTCTTAATGAGGGTGTCATTGATTTTGGCATCCATTATAGGGCTCCCAAGATTTGTATACTTGAGGATAGTTACGGTTCCCAAAATAATTTACGCAAGTTTCCCTAAGACATATATAGTTTGAGGGTCTTTACATTTCTGTCTTGTATAGATTTTATTGATTATTTAAATGCAATTATTAATCATGATATTATTATTTAAATTGAAGTTAAATGATTATTTAAATTGATGTTAAATTGAAATTGAAATTGAAATGCAATTGCAATGATTTGAAATGCAGTTATATTTAAATTTGGGGTTTGTCATTGCTGATGAAAACTCGAGCGTTAGGAACAGGTGAATGAGAATGAAGGCGAGAACATCGATCAGGTAGAGTCATTTTAGCCATTTGATGTTTATAAGGATGATGGAATCTCACACACACTTAGTAATTATTTTAACACATTTCGTGATGATTATTATGGGAAATTTTAAATTAAGTTTAATTGATTTCTCAAATATATGTGAAACAATATATGTTTTCTTTAAAAGGTGATTTGATTATTTTGTGAGGAAATTGATTTTATTCGAATAATTTAATTCCTTATGTCAATATTTTATTATTACTTAAAAATAATGACGCTTTTATTTCAAATTAATGGAATAGAGTTTTAATTGTGAAAAATTTAGAAAAAGGTAAAATAGTGCTATTAATTTATTGGATTTTTTCTCATTAAGTAAATTGAGAGAGGAAATATAAGTTTAAATAATTAAATATAACAAACAAATTTATTGAAAACAAATACGTCAAATTGAAAATGGAATTCAAATCAACAGTTAACAAATTGAAAAGAAAATATCTTTCAATTAATGTGAATGCAATCAGAAAATAAGATTGGGAGTCATGGATAAATTTGAACTGGAGATCAAACTGAAATGGTGAATCTGATAATATGAAACTCCAACATTTTGCATGAGATTGGAAGGAAGAAATTGGAAATTAAGTAGAACAAAAGAAAAATCCATTTTTGGAGAGTGGGGCAAAAAAATACATATTGATTTTTATCTTTGTGGGATTCATTGGATTACTTTCCCATACGCCAGAGGCAGAGTTAAGAAAATGGAGTCTATATTTTTATTGATATTAGGCATTCTATTTTTCTACACATAAGGCGCAATTGAGAAAGGAATTGATAAGAGAGAGAGGCTTCTTATCCATGCACGACCAGGATATAGGGGGATCACAGTATTTATTTTTCTATATATTTGAAACCTCCAACCTATGTATGGCAGGGAGAAGGTGTGCGTGTGAAGAGTAGGAGAGATGTGGCCAGCAGGATGAAGAGGAACATAGGAAAATGCATGGGGAGAGAGAGAAGAAAGTTGCATGGGGAGAGAAAGGAGAGAGGAGGAAGTGCGCGACCAGAGAAGAGGAGGAAGGGTAATTCACTTCCTTTTCAATTTATATTGTAAACTAGTGCCTTAACACCCGCGTGGAAGGAAGGAGGGGAATGTATGTTATAGAGAACTCATGCGTAGGTGTAAGAATAGAGAGGTGCGCAGGAAATAATAAAGTGGAAGATGCGCATAAAATAATAAAAAGGTAGGTACGTAGGGAGAAGGTAGGGAAGAGGAGGTGTGCAAGGGAAGGTAAGAGGGAACAAAAGGGTGGAAGGTAGAAGGGAGAGGTACCTGGAGAGTATTGAAGGCAGGGAGAACAATAATCTTTATATTGAATTCTCTTGTCTCCTCTATGTTAATGCAAGGAGATAGAACACATCTAGTTCACAAAGGAACTCAAACAAAAAGAAAGAGAAGGAAGAAGTCATAACAACAACAAAAGATTCATAGAGAAAATTTACAACAAGAAATTGACAGTCAAGAACACAAACCAGATTCAAGAAATTATCAGGTAGATTCAAAGAAAAAAAATTCACAATCAATTTAATATTGAGATTAATTCTTTTCTATTATTTTGGTTTTATAATTTTGAATAGAAAACAAATCCCTGTTTTTAAATTCAATTTAGAAGAAAGATTAAACACCGGACTGTATTTTTGGTGAAGACAAAGTATAGATTTGAACATAAAAACCATTCAACAATTAGAAACAGAAAGTTATAAAATACTGTAGATTTATTCTTTTGGAGATTCAGATTAGTAAATTGAAAAGATCAAAATGGAAACAATAAATTTTTAGATCTATATAGATTTGGAAAAACTTCAGGAAGACCTAAAACTGTCAGATTGAATTAATTCTCAAAACGAAAGAAACAAAAAAGACAATGTTTATTTTTATAAAATACTTTTTGTATATTAAATGTGTTTGAAGAATAAGAGTGAAAATGAAATTAGATAAAACTTTGGAAATGAAACTAAAAATTACTACGAAACAAAAGTAAAAACGAGTTGTTAAACCTGTTTTTGAAATGTTATCATTTTATTTTCGAGAAATGTGAAAAACAGAAAATAAATCAAGTAAATTAAAAATATAAATTACTTGGAACTAAACGAATTAGAACAAGATTATTTTGAAGCGAACCTAAATTAAATGAGTAAATGAACCGAAAGAATGTGTGCTTATTTATGCCTGTTTAAATATGTATTTAATTTACATACTTGAGATACACCTTCTTTTTATTAATTTATTATTTGAATTAAATATTGATTTAATGTTACCTATATTTTAAAACGATGAAAATACTGCATTAGAACCATTTTTTCTTGAAACAAGATTGTCATTAAAAATGTTTGTGAAAGATTATATTTATTTGAATGGAACCATGGTTTCTTGATAAATGAATGTGCATGTCATGTGTTTGGAAAGTTACCTTCTGAGATGGGTGCCGAATATGGGTTTATAGAGAGTGTAGTTTTGCTTTTCCAAAAATGCTTTTATTTGTCATGCATGACATTTTACTTGGCCAAGTAACTTAAGGACCATTGAAATAGATGGAATGAATGAACTCTCTACCATATCCTAGTATCGAACTTTCTTGTTTCTTAAATGAATTAGAAAAATGAAAATGCTTGTGGTATTACTAGTTATACTAGGCATGCACCAGATTCCATCTTGCTTGTCGACTAATTTTTGCTAAGCGATTCATGCAGGGTCGGGTATTATTTGAATGACTAAGGAATTTCGGGGAAGCGTAAGCTTCGAGGTTGGGCAGAAAAAGTGCCTAATTCTTGTTCATGTCTTCATGTTTGAAGATAAGCTATTGGAATGAAGATCAAAGGATGTTTTCTTCAATTATGTATTAATTATTTCTTGGATTATGTATTGTAAAGCTTAAGGCAACATAATGCCTAAGTCTCGAATTGTAAACTTATGTTCAAATAATTTTGTATTATTATCAATGTCTTGTAATATGACACATGTATGAATCTAACTGGAAATATTATGAATCTAATTATTGACTTTAAGTCGTTGTTTAGAAATCGATTGGATTTTATGATGTCTAATGAATGAAGTGTCGAATTTATTTTGAATATAAATGAATTTATTTAAAAGTATTGTCGTTGTTTGAATTTAAGAATTTTGCACTTTACATTTGGTATCAGAGCAACCAGGTTCTGCACTACAACCTATGAGCTCATTACGCAATAATGCATAAACCTTATCAGAATATAAAGGTTGAGAAGTTCTTGTGCTAGAACGACAAGAGAAAATAACTTAAGGAAGTGAAAAGGAAGATGCAGGTCTTAGTAACTTGTGTAAATTGGGGCTAGTTAAAGATTCATCCCTGGAATTAGAATTCCTAAACCATCAACATATGATAAAACCTAGGATTGTGAAAGATTATGGAATCACGTTAGGTAGCAAGGTTAGGAAGAATAACCTGTACATGCATGACTCTAAGAAAAAGAGAATGAGTAGGAATGGGGTAAACTAAATTGTAGCAACCTACAACTGTAAAAGAGTCAAGAACTTTGGGATTAGTGTAAACACTACGAATCTACGTATGCAATGTCAGCATAATTTAGATTGTTCAAGTAGGATATGAATGAGGGAAGTATCCTCAAGGGTTGGGGAACTCATGACTTAAACTCTTGTGTTAAGATAAAGATCTTGCTAGAAAAGAGTTAGTACCGAGGAATTGAGAAAAAGACCAAAATGGTCAGAGGAAACAATCAATGATATGAGCAAGGTTCCTCCAACCGAAATCATTTAGGTTATTGAAGTTTTTGGAATCAAACAACTTATGAATAATGGTTCCAAAGGGGAATAGGAATACAACATGGCTATATGTTTCAGGACACTAGAAGTTTCAAGGAAAGCAAAACTTTGAGTTAAGAATTACATCAACAAAAAGAGAGTGAATTGACTCAAGCTAAGTACCCCACCCAATGAAACTTGGTTATGACTTCCTTGCAAGTCATAAGGACAATTAAGTCATACATTTTATGACCACAGGGGAAAAAGGACAAATGGAAAGGTTAAGAACTATGAAATTTATACCTTATAATTATTTCATCTAAAGATCAAAGAATATTATTATCAATGCCTTAGAAAAGGATAGGCAGATAACTTGATCATTGACAAGAAAAGATCTAAGAGACTCGTGATTGGAAGAAAGTGTCTCTATACTCCTTTATAATTTATATAGAGAATTTAAATAAGGATGCTATTTTGATATGAAATATATCCATGTCATGAAACGACTTGACATTGAAGCTTACTATGCTAAGAAACCTTTGGATGAAAAAAGGTTGGCTATTTAAGCCATTAAGATGGAGTGAAAAATAAAGTAAGATGTGACGTTATGCGAACCACACCAAAATCTCTAAATGAGAATAATTTAATCACTTTATCAATACCTTACTTTGAAATAAACCTTGGGTTAAAGATAACCTAATTGAGACAAGAAGTTCATTCAATAAAGAGAGAGATCTTATGATGAGACTAAAACCTATTAAGTTGGATTACATATTGGAATTACTCTTTAACACCAATAAGTAGAAATTAAATTTGAATGAGTTGTACATTGGGTCTTGAATTTAGCCATATAGAGTGGGGAAATCTATAAACAATCGAATGAGTCAACAATTAAGGATTCCATCCTCCTAAGAATTGGAAGGAAATATTGGATTTAAGATTTGCCCATGCGATTGAATATCATTGGAGTTAATGAAAATTTATAAGGACAAAAACATAGGAGGGATACCTAGTAAGTTAAAGGAAGTCATATTAGTGAAAAGACTTTACTTTAAGTAGCTCTTATATTAAAAGAGAAACACTTTCAAAACGAAGCATCTATTGTCATGACAAAACATCATAGAATTTTCGCTTAGCAAGAAATGCTGAAAATCTTACGAAGAAGAACATCAAAATTGTTACTTGTGCTCAAAATGGATATATATGAAGTTGAGACTCTCCTATAATTAAGAAATCATGGAGTTGAATGTTAATGCTTGAAGATTAGATATGCAATTAGATTTGATATTATCTAGAGATCAACATGATTGAACGAGGATTATTACTCAAAAAGTAGTACCAGATTAAATCAAGAAATTAGATTGAGTTAAAGGATGAAATGCATCTTTGAAAATAATCCAAGGTATGGATGTCTTGATATAATGGGAATTATCTCCTCAAAACCTATAACCATTTACATAAAGATTAATAATGGCATAAGATCAAAATAGGTTATCACTTAGTCAAAGGATAGACTATTGTTGGATATAAAAGAACCTATATGTCTAAAATTTAGAAGATTCAAGAATGGAACGAGGAAAATAATGTCAAGGTTAGGACATCGGATTGACAAAAGGAATTGTCGGATAAGGATTCACTATTATTTGGAAGAAGATAGAATACGAAGTTGCACAAAATGTAGCTAGGTAATGTCTAGTATGCTAGAAAATGAAGACCATAAGTCCTCATTGGTAGGACATGCAACTCTCTTGAGATTCTAGAAGGAAATGGTAGAACACAAGAAAAATTGATCTGTCTATGTTAGTAGAATTAACATAATGTTCTGGTGGATAGAATCATCAGAGAAACCAACAGTTTTTGGAAACTTGACTTATAGGATTTTTATCCTAAATAATATATAGTGGGTAAGTAGTTGCTTAGTAGACCTGAAAGGTTATTTCAGTTTAGCAATAAGGATAGGGTTGTGTAAACTAAAATCATGCCATGAGACATTCATTTGAATAAATGAGCTATATTTATTATTTAAGTTAAATAAGTAAATGGTGGGCTAAATCTTGAATGATTTATAAAATTCTAAAATTGACGTTTGGATAATTATATGGGAAGGAAGGAAACTCTATTAAAGCTGAAAAAGGCTTGGATATAATCATAGACTTGATAAAATGTCTAAAAGGAATAATAGAGCAAAGTGATCGATGAAACTTAATTGATAATAAAGCTTAAGTTTGGAGAAGTATCAAAATTGATAAGTGTCTAGGAGCAAGGTTATGCTCGATATAGACAAGAAATTAAGGGAAAGTGCTTTATGGTAAGAATAATGAATGTGTAAGTGGCTGATGGACCTGGTTTATGAGTTGTCTAAAAGTGTAAGTACAAAGGAAAATGATTGGACCCACGATGTAGTGTATAATACATCGACATTCCTCTTCCCTTTGGGTTATACTAAGGATAAATTCATGGACCAATGAATTCCGATCACTAAGTATAGTTATTATTATATATAGGATGTATTTATGGAATAAAGCTCCTTGGGAGAGTAAGTATGTGTGAAGCATACGAGAGTTCCCTATGTGATAGTAAGGACACTTGAAGCAAGGTCTAGAAAGGACAAGGTTACTGCATAGGATGACTATTTTGTAAATCTTACGTATTTTGGGAAATCATCAAGGTTGGCTTCAAGATTTGTGAGACCCTTTGATGTACTAGAAGTCATTAACCCAGTTGCTTATAGACTAGCGTTAACTGAGATAGTACTTAGTATAAGGACCAGTGGAACCATTATACTGAGGATAGTGCTACATGGGAGGATTATGTGACGACTGACCATCATTTTCCTCATTTTCTTTCTTGGATTAGTATTTGCTTAATGCATGAGATACATGATACTTTGGTTTTTGATTCACATGTTGTGAACTTTGATAGCGTGGATGCTACTATGATTTATTTATGCTTATGTTTTTGAGAACTATGCTGATAGTTATTATTGCATTGTGATTGAGATAGTATGTTTTATTGATTGAGATGCTATGCTTATTGAATGATTAATAAGACATCAAGACAATGTATCTTCCAAGAGGGGAAGGATGTCATGTATAGATTTTATTGATTATTTAAATGCAATTATTAATCATGATATTGTTATTTAAATTGAAGTTAAATGATTATTTAAATTGAAGTTAAAATGAAATTTAAATTGAAATGAAATTGAAATTGAAATTGAAATGCAATTGCAATGATTTGAAATGAATTTATATTTAAATTTGGGGTTTGTCATTGCTGATGAAAACTCGAGTGCAAGTGAACGTAGGAACAGGTGAACGAGAATGAAGGCGAGAACATCGATCAGGTAGAGTCGTTTTAGCCATTTGACATTTATGAGGATGATGGAATCTCACACACACACTTAGTAATTATTTTAACACATTTCGTGATGATTATTATGGGAAATTTTAAATTAAGTTTAATTGATTTCTCAAATATATGTGAAACAGTATATGCTTTCTTTAAAAGGTGATTTGATTATTTTGTGAGGGAATTGATTTTATTCGAATAATTTAATTCCTTATGTCAATATTTTATTATTACTTAAAAATAATGACGCATTTATTTCAAATTAATGGAATAGAGTTTTAATTGTGAAAAATTTAGAAAAAGGTAAAATAGTGTTATTAATTTATTGGATTTTTTCTCATTAAGTAAATTGAGAGAGGAAATATAAGTTTAAATAATTAAATATAACAAACAAAGTTATTGAAAACAAATATGTCAAATTCAAAATGGAATTCAAATCAACAGTTAACAAATTAAAAAGAAAATATCTTTCAATTAATGTGAATGCAATCAAAAAATAAAACTGGGAGTCATGGCTAAATTTGAACTGGAGATCAAATTGAAATGGTGGATCTGATATTATGAAACTCCAACATTTTGCATGAGATTGGAAGGAAGAAATTGGAAATTAAGCAGAACAAAAGAAAAATCCATTTTTGGAGAGTGGGGCAAAAAAATACATATTGATTTTTATCTTTGTGGGATTCATCGGATTACTTTCCCATACGCCAGAGGCATAGTTAAGAAAATGGAGTCTATGTTTTTATTGATATTAGGCATTCTATTTTTCTACACATAAGGCACGATTGAGAAAGGAATTGATAAGAGAGAGAGGCTGCTTATCCATGCATGACCAGGAGATAGGGGGATCACAGTATTTATTTTTCTATAGATTTGAAACCTCCAACCTACGTATGGCAGTGGGAAGGTGTGCATGTGAAGAGTAGGAGAGGTGCGACTAGCAGGATGAAGAGGAAGAGAGGCAGGCGCATGGGGAGAGAGAGGTGGAAGTGTGTGGCCAGAGAAGAGGAGGAAGGGTAATTCACTTCCTTTTCAATTTATATTGTAAACTACTGCCTTAACACCCACGTGGAAGGAAGGAGGGGAATGTATGTTATAGAGAACTCATGCGTAGGTGTAAGAATAGAGAGGTGCACATGAAAGAATAAAGTGGAAGGTGCGCAGAAAAGAATAAAAAGGTAGGTACGCAGGGAGAAGGCAAGGAAGAGGAGGCACACAAGGGAAGGTAGGAGGGAACAATAGGGTGGAAGGTAGAAGGGAGAGGTACCTGGAGAGTATTGAAGGCAGGGAGAACAATAATCTTTATATTGAATTCTCTTGTCTCCTCTATGTTAATACAAGGAGATAGAACGCAGCTAGTTGACAGAGGAACTCAAACATAAAGAAAGAGAAGGAAGAAGTCATAACAACAACAAAAGATTCACAAAGAAAATTTACAACAATAAATTGACAGTCAAGAACACAAACTAGATTCAAGAAATTATCAGGTAGATTCAAAGAAAACAAAATTCACAGTCAATTCAATACTAAGATTAATTATTTTCTATTATTCTGGTTTTATACTTTTGAACATAAAATAAATCCCTATTTTTAAATTCAATTTAGAAGAAAGATTAAGCACCAAATTGTATTTTTGGTGAAGACAAAGTATAGATTTGAACAGAAAAACCATTCAACAATTAGAAACATAAAATTATAAAATACTGTAGATTTATTCTTTTGGAGATTCGGATTAGTAAATTGAAAAGATCAAAATGGAAACAGTAAATTTTTAGATCTATATAGATTTGGAAAAACTTCAGGAAGACCTAAAACTGTCAGATTGAATTAATTCTCAAAACGAAAGAAACAGAAAAGACAATGATTTTTTTTTGATAAAATACTTTTTGTATATTAAATGTGTTTGAATAATAAGAGTGAAAATGAAATTAGATAAATCTTTGGAAATGAAACTAAAAATTACTACGAAACAAAAGTAAAAACGAGTTGTTAAACCTGTTTTTGAAATGTTATCATTTTATTTTCGAGAAATGTGAAAAACAGAAAATAAATCAAGTAAATTAAAAATATAAATTACTTGGAACTAAACGAATTAGAAAAAGATTATTTTGAAGCGAACCTAAATTAAATGAGTAAATGAACCGAAAGAATGTGTGCTCATTTATGCCTGTTTAAATATGTATTTAATTTACATACTTGAGATACACCTTCTTTTTATTAATTTATTATTTGAATTAAATATTGATTTAATGTTACCTATATTTTAAAATGATGAAAATACTGCATTAGAACCATTTTTTCTTGAAACAAGATTGTCATTAAAAATGTTTGTGAAAGATTATATTTATTTGAATGGAACCATGGTATCTTGATAAATGAATGTGCATGTCATGTGTTTGGAAAGTTACCTTCTGAAACGGGTGCCGAATATGGGTTTATAGAGAGTGTAGTTTTGCTTTTCCAAAAATGCTTTTATTTGTCATGCATGACATTTTACTTGGCCAAGTAACTTAAGGACCATTGAAATAGATGAAATGAATGATCTCTTTACCATATCATAGTATCGAACTTTCTTGTTTCTTAAATGAATTAGAAAAATGAAAATGCTTGTGGTATTACTAGTTATACTAGGCACGCACCCGATTCCATCTTGCTTGTCAATTGCTTTTTGCTAAGCGATTCATGCAGGGTTGGGTATTCTTTGAATGACTAAGGAATTTCGGGGAAGCGTAAGCTTCGAGGTTGGGCAGAAAAAGCGCCTGATTCTTGTTCTCGTCTTCATGTTTGAAGATAAGCTATTGGAATGAAGATCAAAGGATGTTTTCTTCAATTATGTATTAATTATTTCTTGGATTATGTATTGTAAAGCTTAAGGCAACAAAATGCCTAAGTCTCGAATTGTAAAATTATGTTCAAATACTTTTGTATTATTATCAATGTCGTGTAATATGACACGTGTATGAATCTAACTGGAAATATTATGAATCTAATTATCGACTTTAAGTCATTGTTTAGAAATCGATTGAATTTTATGATGTCTAATGAATGAAGTGTCAAATTTCTTTTGAATATAAATGAATTTATTTAAAAATATTAGCGTTGTTTGAATTTAAGAATTTCACACTTTACAATTTCATACCTAGCTTCTTGAGGCACAATTCTCTCATGGTTTTGGTATAGATGAGAACATCCTTAATGGCCTAGATGAGGGGTATCTTGATGCAACATCCTTGAGTTGTCCCAACAAACCAGTTTCAACTTATGAATGATGTTTTTGGACTATTAATCTTTCAAGGAATGGAGACTCTGGACTCGTGGTTGTTGGATTAACCTGATTTGATTTAGGTTTTGTATGTTGTTTTTCACGGGCTCTATTAGGAATTCCTCATTAGTCAATTCAGTGATATGAGGAGATGAAGTCCCAACTAACATCTTCCATAACATGGGGTGTACATCACTCACCTCGACCCCATAGGTGGGGAATTGTATGGCATCATTAGCATAAGCCTGCTAGAAAAAAATATTATTTGGGTTAGGTGGAGGTTGTGTTGGAAATTGAGGTGCTCTTGGTGTAGTTGTTGAAGGCTTTGGCATTATGACTTGTTGATGTGGCTGTAAGGGCTTTTGTGGTTGCTGATAATTGAAAATTTGATTTTGCCATTGTTGACCTCTTTACCACTGAGGTTGCCATTGATTTTGTTGGGGTGACCATTGAGAATTGTAATTAGGTCCTTGAAAATTTTGTAGTGGCCACATGTTTTGTTGTCGTTGGTTCCAATTGGAATGAGGCATTGACCATTGTGGGTTTATCATATTGGCCCATGATTTAGGGTTCCAATTAGGGAAATTCGTATTGTTACCAAAAAATGACATGTTATAACTCAAATGATCTTGGGGTATACCTTGTCTTGGCTACCATGGTTTTCATTGATCTATGTAAGACATTTGACTATATTCACCTTCCGATGCATGAAATTATGATGTCCCTTGCTTATCTTTAGAAATACTAGCCACCTTCTTGCATTTGCAATTAATTTTATTTTGTCGATAGTGTGGGTAGTATTCTACAAGGGCTACCTTTTCCTCTTCTTAATTTTTCTTGATGTGGAGGGTATCTAATTATGTAGCCAAGTGGCTAATGATATCCTCTTTTATGTTGAGACTCCAGTGGTTGATTTGTTGATGGAATATGCCATGTCTCCTCTAACCTTCTTGTTGAAAGACCTTGAATAGTTTCTACATGCTTTAAAAATCTCCTTAAATGGTAACTATGAGATGTATCCTACCTAAATGAATTTAAGTGCATCCATACAGTCCTCATTTAATCCCCTTAAGAATACCAAATTCAAGGATTCATTAGAGTATATTTTGATGATATTTCTTGAGGTAAAACTGAAACCTCTCTACATAGTCTTCCAAATATTCATCTTCATTTTGTGATATCCTAAAGATATCATCCCTCTTTCTATCTATGCCTCTTTAGTAATCTTGGTATTTCTCTAGGAAATTTCTCTTTATTGTGTTCTAATTGGGAACATCTCTTCCCAACCCTATTAACCATCTTAGAGAAACATCTTTCAATGTTGTTGGAAGCAACTTGATTTTGTGAGGATCTGTGGTGTAATGATAACTTCGACATAGCACATCAAAATTGAAAAGGAAGGTGTCTAGATCTTCTATAACCAGCCCATAGAAGACATGCAGTGTTGAAGGAGGTATATTCTTCAAAGCAACAACCCTCTCCTAGTTGGTTATAGGGAACTCAAATGTGACATGCTTTGGTGGGTCTTCTACTACCACATCAACCATGATGTTGATGTGTATGCGAGGAGTCACCTCTATTTTTGGTGTAGTTACTGGTGTGAAATATGATTCTTCTTTAGGAATACCCTCGTTCTATTCACAATGCTCACTAGTATCCTACAATGCTTCAAATTATGAAGGGATAAATCTTCCCAAAGAATCTCTTTGCCTCTGCATGCAATGTTTGTGACTTTGTGGTTCAATGATTCTTGCACATTGTTAGTACCTTGTACTATGTTGATGGATTAAGACCTATTTACCCTAATACTAAAAATGGAATTGCTAAACTAAGAAAGCTTGAAAAGAATTGGAAATACATAGGAGAATCTTGAACTTAGCACTCTCCTCGATAATGGTGCAAAAAAATGTAGGGCTTATCTATTGATTTATTAAATTTATGCTACAAGTAGACACATAATTCAAAGGATGGCTTCCTAACCGAATAGTTCACCAAACCTTTTATAAGAAGTTGTATTTAATTATCAACTAGGGATTTGTAAGATTTTGACAATGCTGGCACTATATGTGCATTCATGGATTCTAACACAACCTATATCAATGAGTATAAGTGATTTACACATGCACAAAAAATAATAAAAACTAGAAAAAGGAAATGGAACTTTAACTAAAAAATAAGGGAAATAACATAAACTGTTACTTGTGTTGCAAGGTGTGTTCCCTTCATCTCCTTGTGTTGTGCAGTGTAGCTCTTAGTTTTGTGACATTTCCTCTTGTGGATTCATTAAATTTGGTAGTTGTATCGAATTAATAGGTCAATTTTTTGGTGCAACAACAATCGTCTTTGCAACAATTGGTATCAGAGCCTGGGTCATGAGTTTGAACCCCTTGCTTGCACTAGGGGGATTGTTGGAAATTGTGTGCCCTTGATCTCCTCGTGTTGTGTAGTGCAGTGCTCAAGTTTGTGACATGGCTTAACCACATCTTGTGGATTCATTAACTCTAGCGGTTGTATCAGACATTAACAAGTCAATCTTTTAGTGCAACGATAACCATCTTTGCAATAAATTGTACTGCAGGTACTTATCATTTAAGATTATAACTACTAATTGAACTAAGACTGAGTTGTAACTAATCACTCTAGGATTATGAAATGCAGCTACAAAATATAATTCAATTACACAATCGCATTTATAAATCCACATGCATGAAACTAGAACTATTTTAATCCAACAATGCATGAAATAATTTAATAACAGGAAAGAAAGAGTGGATAACAGTACCTCAAGTGGCCCTTGCTTGAGTTTCTTCTTCCATAATGGATATCAAAACTTACAACTCGATCAACCAATCATGATGCTGAATTCACTCCTTTATTACATGATAATTCTAAAATCTGACAAGAATCTAATAAAGATTTCTCATTAAAAAATAAATATTCATTATTTGACTGATAACAAGAAACTAATAATGATAAAAAAACAAACTGGATAACTAGTAACTAGATTCACTCCTCACAACATATACAACTGTTGATGTTTTTAGCTTTGGGCTACATACTTTCACCTTACTTGTTGAACAATAAATTCATATAGCCTAATGATTATTCATTTATTGCATTGATTAAAGTGAAGAGGTGCTTCACTTAACAACTTATTATATTTAATTATTGTGAATAATTAAATGGGGCCGACCTTATTAAAGAAATAATATTTATTTCTTTATTATTTCTATGAGGCCGACCTACTTGAAGAGTCACACTATTTTGTATTTATACAAGGTCGAGTTTGCTCATTATCATCATTAAGTTCATTCATCATATTCACATTCCTAGAAGAAGCTCACACTTGTGCAACATATCAACATCTTGAGCAACAAATCATTATTTTGTAGTAGCAGACCAATTTCAAGGGGAAATATATTCATGTTGTATATTCGCATCTAGGAGAGATGCTATAATTCATTGTATCAAATTCGGCCTTGTGTTGGGCCTGAGTTGTAAGAATATTTTTGCTCTTATTCCTAAATATTTAAGCGATATATTTGTTGGGTTTTTCCCCTCAAGTTGGAGGTTTTTCCCAGGGTATCTTGTGGTGTTCATTCCCTTATGTGCTGAATTTTTTGTTTACTATATATCTAAAGATAAAACTAACATGGTATCAGAGCGAGTTTAAAGAAGATCGTGATCAAATTTACATAAGCAACACTTTCATCTAATCTTGTTCTGCCCTTCCAATATCTATCTCATTTTCAAAATGGTGAATTGGCTCAAGATTGCAGATAGGCTTGAAGGTGCTTCCAACTTCACCTCTTGGAAGTTTAGAGTGATGCTCACATTGGAAAAAAGTGAGCTTGCTGAGTTTGTGGAGGACGAAGTTCCTGAACCTTCCGATGAAAATGAGAAGCCACAATGGAAGAATGGTACTAAGGTGAAACAAATTTTGGTTGATTCTGTGAAGGACCACCTTGTGCCAATTATCTCCAAGTTGAAGACAACAAGAGAAACGTTCAAAACCTTGGAGGAAATGTATGAGTTCAATAACACAAGTAGAGCTCTTGCCTTCAAGCAACAACTTCATCATGTCAAGATGGCAAAAGGATATTCTATCATGTCCTTCTTCATGAAGATCACTGAACTAAGAGATCAACTCTCTACCATTGGGCATATGGTTGATGATAAGGATTTGGACATGTTGGCTCTTAATGGTCTTCTTAAATCTTGGGAACCATACATCCATGGGATCAGTGCGAGATCAAAGCTACCTAAGTTTGATCACTTGAGGGCAGATTGCATTCAAGAGGAATCAAGATTAGCAACAAGAGGAAATGGGAAAAGTTCTACCAATGAGGAGATTCATGTACTTGTCGCCCAATATTCAAAAAAGAGAGGAAGAGAAGGAAAGAAAGGCTACTTCAAGAGGAATAAATATAGAAGATCTGATGGTGCTCTTGCATCTAAGAAAAAGAAGGATATTTCCCATATACAATTCTTTAGATGTGACAAGTTTGGTCACTATGCAAAGGATTTCCCAACTAGACCAAATCATCATGCTTCAATTGTGGATGTGGGTGAGATATCTCCTCTAGAGGATTCAAGTGAATTTCTATTCTATTATGCCTTATCAAGAAATTTTCCAACAAATAGAAACACTTGGTTGATTGATAGTGGCGCCTCTCATCACATTACTGGATTTAGAGAACATTTTTCAGATTTGGTGATGATTGATACAAGTATTCAAGTCATAATTGGAGATGATGCATGCTATTTAGTGAAAGGTGTTGGGACCTCCACTCTTCACTTAGATTTCAGCATCTCCTTGTAGTTGAGTGATGTATTATTTGTACCAGGCATAAAGCAAAATCTTATCTCTATTTCAGCCTTGGAGGACAATGGATATCAAGTTGCATTCTATGAAGGTAAAGTTCTTGCATGGTCGAAGAACTCTAGCATCAAGTCAACCCGAGTGATTGGTGTTCAACAAGAATGTCTCTACAGACTTTCCACTCATCCACTACAGGCCTTGTTGCATGATACATCAAGTTCGTGTGAGCTTTGGCATAGAAGTCTTGCCCACATTCACTTCTAAGCGCTTCCAACCATGGATAAGATGGTCACCGACATTCCTAAACTCAGCTAGGAGCATGAAGGTACTTTCCGAGGATGCACATTAGGTAAGAATACTAAAGAACCCTTTAATAGTAGTGAAAGTAGATCCAAATGCATTCTAGATCTTGTTCATTCTGATTTGTGTGGTCCAATGTTTGTTGCTTCTTTGAGTGGTTTCTTGTATTATGTAATTTTCATTGATGACAACTATAGAAAGACTTGGATTTATTTCTTGAAGACTAAAGAATCAGATTAAGTACATGATAAATTCAAAGAGTTTAAGGCTCAAGTAGAAAAATTATCTAGGAAGAGGATCAATTTTTTGAGATCTGACAATGGAGGAGAATACACTTCTGGAGTCTTCGTAATTTCTGCATTGAGGCAAGGATTAAGAGGGAGTTTTGTGTTCCCTACAATCCACAATGAAATGGTGTAGAAGAAAGGAAGAACAAATCCATTGTAGAAGTAGCTAAGGCCATGATTCATGATTAGGATCTACAAATATTCCTTTGGGCTGAAGCTTCTAGGGAAACTATGTATGTTTTGAATCAAAGCCCTCATTGTATCTTGGAGAACCTGACTCCTGAAGAAGCTTTCACAAGCCTGAAGTCATCCATTTGAGAATATTTGGTTGTCTTGTGTATGTTCATGTCCCTAAAGTTAAAAGGACAAAGTTGGAACCATCTAGGAAGAAGGGAATAATTGTGGGTTACAGTGAGTCTTCAAAAGTCTACAGGATTTACATTCCAGGTCAGAAACTGATAGAGATCAGTATGGATGTTACATTTGAAGAATATGTTGCATTCAAGAGATCTAAAGGCTCTCACATGGAGATGGACAATGAAGACAAAGAGTCTCCTCAAGACATGGAAGTTGACCACACTCCTAAGATTCAGAGGGAGGCTATTGATTCTAAAGAAGATGATCTAGTTGAGCCTTTGGAACCTACTAATGGGCCTACAAACATTGTACTTGGTCGAGAGAGACCTCTATGGGCTAGGCAAACAATGTAGGAGGCAGAAAAGTTTGTAGCCCCTAGAGGAACATTTAGAGAAAGCAAAAGACCTCAAAAGTTTTCAAGCTATATTGCATTGATGAGTCAAATGATTAAATCCAAGCCTTCTAGTGTTGAGGAAGCTTCGAGTCAGAAAGTATGGAGAGATGCTATGGCTGAAGAATATCAATCTATCCTCAAGAATGATGTTTGGGACATTGTACCTAGACCAACATGCAAATCTATTGTATCTTCTAAGTGGATTTTCAAGATCAAGCATGTGATTGATGGAAGCATTGAGAATTACAAGGCTAGATTTGTGGCTAGAGGATTCTCTCAAAAAGAGGGAATAGACTATGAGGAAACCTTTGCTCCAGTTGCTCGTTATACTTCCATCAGGACTATCATTACCATTGCAACAACTAAGGGATGGAAGTTACACTAGATGGACGTGAAGACAACATTTCTAAATGGTGTAATTGAAGAAGAAGTCTACATTGAGCAACCTGATGGATTTGAGGTTCATGGAAAGGAGTCTCATGTTTGTAGATTGAAGAAGGCTTTACATGGCCTTAAGCAGGATTCTTGTGCTTGGTATGAGAGGATTGATTGATACTTATTGAGATTGGGCTTCTCCAAGAATGATGTTGATTCAAACCTTTATTTCAAGGTAATTAATGGTGAAGCCTTGATCTTGGTTCTCTATGTTGATGATCTATTTCTTATTGGAGAAGAACACCTCATTATCAAATGTAAGGAGTTGGCTTCTGAATTTGAAATAAAGGATCTTAAGTACATGCATTACTTCCTAGGTTTAGAAGTATGGCAGAGGCCTAATGAGATCATTCTAAGTCAAGGGAAGTATACAATAGACATCTTGAAGAGATTTGGTATGATAGATTGCAAATCCATGTCTACACCAATAGAAACCAATTTTCAAAAGTTAAAAAAGGTTGCAACTAGTTCAAATTTGGTGGATCCTACTATGTACAGGAAGTTGATTGGATCATTGATGTATCTAGTCAATACTAGACCAAATATTTGCTATGTAGTTAGTGCACTTAGTCAGTTCATGTGTGAACCAAGGCAAATACACCTAGTTGTAGCAAAGCATATCTTGAGATAATTGTGTTTCATAGTTGGGTATGGCTTGAGATATTCTTCTGATGTGGACTTGTAGTTGCATGGTTATAGTGATTCTGATTGGGTAGGGTGTGTTGTTGATCGAAAGAACACCTCTGGATGTTGTTTTAGTTTGGGGTCTACGATGATATCCTAGTGTAGCAAGAAGCAGTCTTCAGTGGCACTAAGCATCGTAGAGGCTGAGTAAATTGCAACGCATGTGGCAGCTTGAGAAGCAGTATAGCTTAGGAATCTCCTTGCAAGATTGTTTGGAAAATCATTGGAGCTGACTGTCATTCATTGTGATAATCAAAGCTGTGTGAAGATTTCTGTCAATCCAATGTTTTATGATAGAACCAAACATGTTGAGATCAAATACCACTATATCAGAGATATGGTATTGAGGAAAGCAATCCAGTTGAGATATATTAACATTGATGAGAAGATGACAAAAATTCTCACCAAGCCTCTCTCTAGAGTAAAGTTTGTGTACTTTTGAGACAAGTTTGGTATTGTGGATAATGAAGCCCTAGCTGAGAGGGAGACTCGGCTTCAATGATATTTTGTGATTTTCTTTAATGCATCTTTCTCTGTTAGAGAAATTTGAGGTGAAATCCCTTGCTATCCACCCTCTAGGAGTATCCATGGTGGATGCCATGTTGAGTGACTCCATGAAAACATCACATGAGAGAGTCCATGATTTTCTTGTACTTGTGTTCATTCACCCTCTAGGAGTATCCATGGTGAACATCATATTGAGATGATGACATCACGTTGAGTGATTCCGTGATGGGCACTTATGTACATATACTTTACCATACATGGGAGTAGCCATGATGGTTGATATCACAATTGAGTGAATCCGTGATGAGCCCCTTCCACATATGGGTGTAGCCATTGTGGGTGTCATGTTGAGAGATTCCATTACAATGTGTATTGAAAGTATTCCTCCCTAGCTAAGAGGGAGTGTTGATGTTGTCGCTTCAGGCTACATACTTCTACCTTACTTGTTGAACAATAAATTCATATAGCCTAATGGTTATTCATTTATTGCATTGATTAAAGTGATGAGGCACTTCACTTAACAACTTATTATATTTAATTATTGTGAATAATTAAATAGGGCCAACCTTATTAAAGAAATAAGATTTATTTCTTTATTATTGCTATGAGGCCGACCTACTTGAAGAGTCACAATATTTTGTATTTATACAAGGTCGAGTTTTCTCATTATCATCATCAAGTTCATTCATCATATTCACATTCCTAGAAGAAGTTCACACTTGTGCAACAGATCAACATCTTGAGTAGTAGATCATTATTTTGTAGCAGCAGACCTATTTCAAGGGGAAATATATTCAGGTTGTATATTCACATCTAGGAGAGGTGCTATAATTCATTGTATCAAATTCGGCCTTATGTTGGGCCTGAGTTGTAAGTATATTTTTGCTCTTATTCCTAAATATATAAGCAATATATGTTTTGGCTTTTTCCCTCAAGTTGGAGGGTTTTCCAAGGGTATCTTGTGGTGTTCATTCCCTTATGTGTTGTTATTTCTGTTTACTATATTTTTTATTATAAAACTAACACCAACTATATAGGGTTTGCGAGGAATCTTATTCATCCTAGGTTTGAAAACAAAACCATAATGTTTTTGTCCACTCTCCCTCAAGAATAAGGAGAGGACTTAGACTTGTAATAGAAAACTATAATTGAAAAGTAGACGAAGATAAAATAACTTAGAAATCTACCCTAATGGTTAACCATAATGACAAAGACATGTTTCATAGGAATTTTCATGTTAGAGGTTACTCCTACTTAGAACAGACTCCTTTCAATCATCTTATTCAGTGTGATTGTAGTGAATCATAGTTGACCATTCAATGGTCGCCTTCATTCTTCTCTATAGTTTTTGTGCTTTAATAATTTGGGAAACTCACCTACAACTGCTTGTGGTCCTTATTCTATGGGTTAGAAATCCAAGTTGCTACAGGTTATAGTTCTTCTAGCTATAAGAGGTTAGTTTCATTCTAAAGCACACACATCATGAAAAACCATAAATTAAGCATAAAACCGTACTGAATTTCATGAACATTCATATATTCACTCATACAAATATCATCATATAAAATTTACATTACCACATACTAAAGTCTGGTTCAAAGTGCATAAAAGGTATAAAAGATGTATAAGTCATAGGATTGTTTGTGAACTTTGGCAGATTGAAATGATAAAAGACATAAATTTAATTAAAAAAATAGCCATAAAATGTACCCATGAGTTTGGATAGTGGATGTCTCTTGGACCTTGGATTGACCATATAGTATTATGTTGTATGTGAATTTTTGGTGAGTGATATTTGGGAGCAAATAAGCCACCTTCACCCCCATCCAATTGCGTTGGTTGACACAACTTTTGATAGTCCTCCCTAAATATTCTTCCATGATAACAAAGAGAAAGGGAGACATTGGATACCCTTATATGAGCCCTCTCATGGATTCAAAGAACCCATAAGGCTATCCATTAACTAGAATAGAGTACCTCATAGTTGATATGTAGTTAAAAATCCATGATAGCCATTCTTTCTTGAACTTGAAATTTTCTAATATTTTCATTAGAAATATCTAGTTTACTCTATCATAGGCTTTGTTGATGTCCAATTTCACAACCATATTACTCTAAGGTTCATTGTAGTGATGGAGTAGATGGACTCTTGTGTAGTGATAATGCTATCTATTATGTTTTGACCAAGTGTCAACCCACTCTACTCCTCTGAAATAATTTTGGGAAGAATTATTTTAGTTTTTTTTCTATTACCTTTGAGATTGCCTTATACATTATGCTACATAGTGATGTTGGTTGAAAATATTTTAATGAGGATGGAACAATTTTCTTTGGGATCAAGGTAATTATGGTGTAGAATTTTTATCTTTTAGTATCTTCCCAGACTTTGTTGGTTTGCAATGACTCTCTATAAATTGTCATCAATTATATCCCAAAAACCTTGATAGAAGACTAACAAGAATCCATTGGGGCCAAGAGCTTTGTTAGGAACCATGGAGAAAATTACTCTTGCCACTTCATCCTTTGGTTTTGATAAGATAAGCAACATATATAGGGTGACGTACCCTTTACATGAAGAGACAAATAGGGTTTGAAAGGGCCCAAAACCTTGAAAAAACCAAACACCAAATTCACAAACGAGCCAAAAAACTAGAGAAACAAAAATGACGGTCACACCATAGATACACAACTAACTCACAAACAACACCTAGTTACCAAGTAAACAGGAGCAACAACACTCAAAGGACCGAAAATAGTCCTAAGTCAAATATATAAAGAACCAAAGGACAAGAACTAGAGAAGGCTGACCCAACATCAAACTCCATATCCACCTCTATAGGAGACAAGGAGAGCGAACATAAGTTGAAGCACCAAAGCCACCATTCTAGCAACAAAAAAACTCTCCACCTTAATAAAAGAGTTTGAAAGAAGAATAGCGCCACAGGCAAAAACAACCCCCTACAAAAACAACAATCCCTATCAACCAAAATAAACTCCACCTCTATAGGAGTAGGCTTCACCTCCCCAAGTCCACAACTTCCACCTCTAAAAGAAGCAAACCTGACCTCTAAAGGAGCCAAAAATTGAGGAACCAAAAGGAGAGAATGAAGAGAATAAGAAATGGAAATTGTCGTACAATTAACCCCTAAAATCAACAAGGTAGTTCGAGCCAATAAAAATCCTAAAGGAGCTATCAAGACAACCCCCACAAACCAAATCTGCAAACAACTAATCGTAGGTAGAGACATGGACACCAACACCACCCAAGCTTCAAGAAAACCACCTTGCAACCACAATTCAAAAGAAGACCAACACCCATGAGACACCAACATAGGGTGAGGAGGAAAATCTACCCTCACTTACACCACAACCAACAGAGACCCTGAAGGGGCCAACAAGTAGAGGAGGCCATGAGCCAACACAACACCACCACCCACAACAACCACAAAGAATTCTCTAGTGAAAGAAAAAAACAAGCCTACATCACCATACTCAATCCCACTCTTCCTGCACCACAAAGGGTAGCTTGATCCAGCTTCAACGTCCATAAGGGCCAAGCATAACCACTGCACCAAAGCATCAAAAAAACACTACAGAAAGAGGAACAAAATCCTCATAACCAATAAAAGAAATGAGGCTCTGTAACAATACAGGCCCAAAAAACACACTAGCAACAAATAGCTTCGTACAAGGCCATGGAGGTACTCTCGAGACCACGGTATCCACCCTCCATAGCACCAACCTCATCAGAAGGGAACACAAAACCAACCAAACTCTCCAAGATAGAACAGAGGAGGCCGCAAAGAGCATGAGATCCAACACCTTGTCTTCAGGCAGCCACAAACCACAACTACACACACCATACATAATATCAACAACATAACCAATGCTATACCAACAAAAATAAACCCCTATCATGACACAAGCAATGATAGAACCCACTCCAGGGCCAACCAAGTGCTCTGAAAATAAAAAGGTAACATCACAACCAAGGTGAGCCACGTGAGAGGAAGGCACCTCCATCATAGCATAATAGAGCCCAATAAGGCCCAGAACGTAGGAGATCACCATAGAAACCTCCAAACCTAGTAGCACAGAGAAGGTTGGTAAGAAGAAACCAAATCCCATCAACCAGCCCCAACAAGATAGAGAAAACATAGCCAATGGTGACAGGGACCACCGCACACCCAAGCCACTCACCAAGCAAACCACAGAGTTGCGCATACAGCCCGAGTAGAGCCAAGAAGGAGAAACAACTAACCATTGATGCCTAATACCCAAAACAAAGGTTCCAAGCCCACCAAACATACCAACAGGAGCGAAATATGAAGACCCCCACACAATAGCCTCCACTCTCTAGCATAGAACAACGCACCCCAACTGAGACTGGCCATAAGTAGGGGAAAGAGGAGTAGAGACAACGAGTCCCAACACAACAATGATAGGAACAACACCAAAAAGAAGACGAGGAGGCCAACAAGACCCTCCCTCTCCATCGAGAAGCACAAGAAATTGATCCAAAACATTATCGTCCTTAGAATTGTCACTAGGATCACCCTCTTCATCCATAGAATTCAAAAAATGGGAGCCACTCCCATTCCCAACTAGAGCCATGTACAAGCTAGATGTTAGCAATGTAGTTAGATCATTTTTTTGCTACTACAAAGTAATCTATTGATTGTGAATCAACTTCATCCTTTGTTATTGGTGCCATCAATCATCATTTATCCTCCTCGATGACCAAAGTCAGGATGGTATTAAAAAATTCTTCAATGATATTTAGTTTGGAAACATCTGCACTTGCAAAGATGTTATGAAAGTGGTTAACCACTTTGGTTTGGATATCCTTTAGCCTATTTAATTGTTGGCCACCTTCCTTTTGGATCACAATGATCTTGTTCAAGGCTCTTCTCATCTTTGTGGATTTGTGGAAAAAGTTGGTATTTAGGTCTTCTTCTTTGAGTCATGTTTCCCTTAACCTTGACCTCTAGTATATCTCTTCTCTTGCTAGTATTTCAAAGTGTGTTACTGATAACTCTTTTTCATTTTCATATTCTATCACTGTCATCCCATGAGTAATTATTTTCTAGTTCAAATCTTATAGTTTTGTTTCAATTATCTATTTTCCTTGAATACATTTTTGAAACAACTCTTATTCTATTCCCTAAGCTTTTATTTAATGATTATTAGTTTTTTCAAAAAATTGAGCAATTTGGATCCTTTGGGGACCCTAGTCTGAGCCCACCAATTGACCATTAAGCCTTTCAATGATTCATCTAGTAGCCATATTTTTTTCAACATTGAATGGGAATTTGATTTAGGGTGTGGTCATTTTTTATATTGAGGGTAACTAATAAGTGATCCGATCCTGAGATTGGAAGGATCATGGAGTCAAACATTAGAGTGAGCTTACCCTAGTTTGTAGATATCAAGAATCTATCTAGGCGTTCAAAAATGCAAGTGGATCCTTTTCATCTATTTGTCCATGTAAATTCCCCATTTTAGGATGTATGAGGTTTAATTTGTTGCACAAGAATTGTCTAAAGTCCTCTTACTATTGTTCCATATGGACGATACCCCCTTTATTTTCACTTGATAATATTGAGTTGAAATCACCACCTACTATTGTGATTTCATTACAATTAAAGCTGAAAACTAAATTAAAGATATCTAGTCATACCTTCCTCTCATTATCCTCACCCTTCACTCATTATCCTACATATCTCCCCCATCACATTCCTATGGTCCATGCTTTTGGCTAAGCCTCCCATCCCTCTTCCCTAGATAATCCACATCATAATCCACCAATCCCTCCATAATCCACATCATAATCCATCATCTACCTACTCCATCTCCCTTTCATGTCATCCCTTACCAACATCTATGAGCATAATGACATTTGACATGGTCCATGCGATGACATCCATCTCTAGTGGGACTATCATCTTTCATGGAACTAGAAACTTGAGTCCCTCCTATCCATATTCCCCTTCTCTTATCCAAAAATCAAAAAAGTAAAAAAAAAAAAAAAAGAAAAGAAAAGAGTAAAGAGAAATCCCTTCATCCAATGGTGAAAACCTGGTAAACAGGCGCCCTGGATAAGTACCATGATGAAAACCTGAAAACATGCATCATGTGTAGGTTGATCTTCTATGTCACTTACACTTGGGGGCACTTTGTCTCATCTACACTATCTATCCTATCATGTCATTTCTTATCATATCATGTCCATCCTACCTACCATATTTATCTATCATACCCATATACTTATCATATTGAGTCCATTCATCCTCTCTTCCTCTTTTTGATCTTGATAAAAATATGGGGCAAAATGTTGAAACATGCTTTGGATATCTTTTGATATACCCCATCCTTCCAAACAAGCCTATCATTATCCTAGTGTCATAAGCTTTGTCATGAATAATCCTAAGTATTGTACCTAGAATGGGGCATGTTATTCCTATGCGACATAGTCTTTGGAGATCACATCCCTGCCCTCTTATCATGCATACATCCATGTCATTTTTTATCCATCCATATATCATGAGCCTTTTGTCCCTTATCCTATCACCCACCCTTTCATCCATCAATCACATCTATATCCTTGCACCTAGACTTGGTTTTCCCTTGTCATTGGTATCTAGCACAAAGGCTACCCAAATTGTCATCCATTGACATCTCAAAACATCAAAAATTCCAAAAAAATCCAAAAAGAATCAAAACATCCAAAAAAAATCAAAACATTTAAAAAATCTAAAAAAAAAAATCAAAACATTTCAAAAATCCAAAAAATCAAAACATTTCAAAATCCAAGCAATAAAATCAAACCAAATCACTTCAACGCATCAATTCAACTTCTTCAAATCAATTTTTTCATCAAATTATCTAATCACATCACTTCTTCTAATCAAATCCATTCTTCTAATCAATCACATCACTTCTTCTAATCAAACCCATTCTTCTAATCAATCTAATCATTATCATCAAATCAAATCATTTCTTCATCAATCCAATCAATCAAAATCATTCCAAGTAAATTATTCCTCAATTTAATTCAACAATCATCATCCAAATCTTCAAATCAAGCATCTTCAATCCTTCCAAGCAATAATCCAAATGCAAGTCAATCCTTAATCCATACCAATGAAGCTAATCAATCTTGCCAAATTATCCAATCACATCCTTTGGTCTTGATCCTAATCTTGTTGTAAACCCAATCAATCAATCATCCTTGTGTTGATCTAGGGATATATCGTTCCCCACAATGACAACACTATCATCATCATCAATCAATCATCCTTGTGTTGATCTAGGGATATATCGTTTCCCACAATGACAACACTATCATCATCATCAATCAATCAATTAATCATCGGTTTACAGCTTGACAGGGGCAATACCTTGTTTGTTTTTGTATCATTTGTGCATGCTTGCTTGCTTTCTTGTGTGTGTTATCATTTCAGTTTGCATTTGCATCAAATCCAAATCACTCCCAGCTAATATTCATACCTTGTATCTAGACAAGGTTGTATTATGTTGGGGAATGAGACACATTGTCACCTTGGTCCTTATACCTTGGTGCATAACGTCTAGTGCTATATCAAACATATGATTGCTCACTTTATTGCAGCATAGCGTGTCATTTTTATTTTTTTTCATCTACTTCTTATCTTGTATCATTCATTGTATCCCTCCTTTATCATCTCATTAATTTCAAGAGCATATATGTGTTTTTCCAACCCACCTATCCTCTCGAGGGGGCATCATCATCATTATCATATCCTATATCATCATCCCATTTCTTCATATCTTTTGCATCATCATATTCTTCTATCATCCCTTTCCTTCATTCACCTTACTCCTCACTTCTTCAAGTGGTTGGGGCATCATCTTTTTTTTTCATCTATCCATACCTTATCTTCTTTGAAATGATGTTACTCGACATAAATCTCACCATCTCGAACATCATCTCAAAGAGGGGAAAAATGTAGACACCTAAAATTGTCCATGTCATAATATTACCTAGTCGATACATGACCTTGTAAGACATTTTGTAATATTTTATCCTAAGTCATTACATTATCCCACTTATCCCATTTATTCTAGTTAATCACCTTCCCAATTAATTAAATAAATCTCATTTATTTAATTAATTCCCCCTTCACATGTCTCAAAATAATTTAAATTAAATATTTGAATTAATCCCTCACTTATTGTCACATTGCAACATATGTTACATGACTACAACTCTTCACATGCATAAATAATTTAAATAATTTTATTATTTAAATTATGAGATTCCCACTCACATCCTATTTTTACCCCCATTCATTGTGCGTCATAGGCATCTTTTCCTTCAAAATAAATAATAGAATCTCACTATTCCCTCATATCTTAATTTTAGCTTCATGTCATAACCCACTTAATGTGCATCATAGGCATTAAAATAAACTTTTAATCCTATCCATACATATCACAAATTTAACTTTTAATATTGGCCATTGAATCAAATCAGCCTTCTCCTATAAATCAATCCTTTCACAGGTCATTTGAGGATATTCTTCTAGCATCCTCACTCTGCCAAAATTTCTCTCAATATTATTATCTATCTATCTATTTTTCTTCTATTATCTTCATCTTATCATTATGTTGCAAAAATGAGCAATCAACATATCAAATCATTCAATCCTTCAAAATCTTCCATTCTCATTCAGGTGGAGAAGAGTAGTGGAGATAAATCAAATCTAGCTTGGAGATCGGTTTGTATTTGCTTGTTATTTTGATTTTCATACCAGTGTGTGCTCTATTGTGCTTGTTAGGGTTTTCATATCTTGTTGTTTTAGTTTTATATCTGATCTTCCCTAACTAAAAAGTTCATTATTTATGAATGACGCTTCACCAAGCATTTCTTATTAAGGGCTTTGAGGCCCCTAAAATTCCAAGTTTTCATCTTCATTATGCCCTAAGGGAAGGGTTCCCTCTCTTAGTAGTTAGAAATTTATTTATGGATGTTTGGCCTTTATTAGTATCGTCTTCTGCCCTTCATGTGGCATTTGGTTTCTTGCCCCTTTACAACTTTTAGAATTAGTCTCAGAATCTTAGATTTTGATTGGTCCAATGATTTGGGGTCCAAAATTTTTATCTCCTCCTCCTCTCTCAAATCATTAGATGGCCAATCTTCTGCTTCATTTGGATGATTGATAGAATTGTCTTTGGTGAACTTTTGGAATTTTATTTGATGGACTTGTGTTTTGTTCTACCTTATTTAGGTCAGCCAGGGTATCCACATATTTCTCTTACTCTAGCACCCGTTGTGATGATTTGGATCCTTGGTCAGGGAGTTCACCCGTAAGCCCTTTGGATGATCCATGTAACATAATAACTCATACAACATAGTAATTAATTTGATTTTTATCATAGAAGTAAATAAAAGCATTTCCTTAAAAATAAGAATGTAAAAAAATTCTTTTTCAAACATCATTTATTGCACATTTCAAATAAGAAAGTATAAAAAATCTTTTGAAATTGAAATAATATTAATTTTCAACTTGAAAATGAAATAAATCTTTCCAATTACAATTCATATATGATAAACTATCAAGTATCCAAAATTTACAAATTATAATACAGTTTCAAGGTCAAGTCTTCCATATCTAGACAAAGCTTTTGTTTCACAAGCCTCAACATTGTCATTTGCAAGAGGGAGAGCATCGTCCAAGCGCTTTACCTTCAACCATAGACCGACATCCCCCGCACACCTTCCAACTAGAAGTGGCCCTATCCTTCACGAAGAGTATAAACTAAGGAACCTACAAGTATGCCATCTGAGCCTCTAGTGTTGTGTCCTACATAACCATTCGATCATACAACTATAGAATTATCTAACTAAGTATGACCCAACTGACTGGTTATGTAATCTAGATCATAGTGAATTGACTAATGCAAGCATATAATTTTGCATTACTTTGGCCAAAGTTTTGAAAACACTTCAACCACTTCCTTAAAAAGTGGTATGTTCACACACCTCTAGCTCAGCTTGGAAACCATCGTGAACTAAGGTTTATCTCAAACTGTTTGTTTGACCAACTGGTTTGACTTTTCAATAAGTTAATCATAATGTGATGACTCACTAAGTTAGTAAATGACTTGATTGGTTAAGCTTTTCTAACTTTGAACACCCATGTTACATTCTCGTAACAACTTGGGACTTGACAACTGCCACTTGTTCAAGTCCTTAATTCAAACCATGAGAGTAACTACTCTCCTATTTTATGCACATTTGGTTAATAATGATGACACAATGTCATTGTCTTGAGACACTTTTTCTCATCTTTAAAGTATTGACTACATGTCAAATAAGTACAATAATTCAATAGTCACATAAATAGAAGATCACTTCTTCTTAAATAATGTTTCAATTTTTTTGTTGTTATACCTTATGGTTTTGTTCTTCAAGCACACCATAACAAATCTGGTTAATCATTATATTAAATATCATGTAATTTTATTCAAAATAAAAACGTGTTCAAGTATTGAATATTCTTCAATAAATCAATTTATTAGACTATCTAAACTCAGATAACTCAACTTCAAAAGTATCTGGCTAATCTCATAATTTTTCAAACATTTATCCCAATCCTTTATATAATCATGTAAAAATATCTATATATATGTATGCATATATATATATTCATTTGTTTAGACCTCAATATGAACAAATATATATACATACATACATATGTATGTATGTATATATATAATATTTATAACCAAAGCTAAAAAATATTCTCTATCTGAAAAAATAATTTAAATTCTTCTATTTAATATTGTACAAAAGTACTTTTCAACTTTATTTTCCCCCACAAAATGAAAATGTGGTTATCTAAATCCTATTTAATTCTGAAAAATCATAATAATCTTTCTCTTATTTATTTGATATTATTCTTCAAAATAATAATAATCTTTCTCTTTTAAAATAATAAAATGAAAGCTATTACTTTACAGAAAAAAATAAGTATGAAAACATGCCTCTATAATCTTTGTGCTTCTGCACTTTAAAATTTTTGCCCAAATCTTAGTCAAATATATTTAAGACTTTAGCTTACTACTGTTTGAAGACTAAAATGCTAATGAACTACACAATGTAATCTCTAAATTCCTTCCAATATTCTTGTCAATATTCAAATGCTAATCTCTCTTCACAAATCGGTAAACATTTGTTTTCCCTTTTACATACCCAAAAACTCTTCACATGAGTTACTAATAGTAAATAATGATAAAATGAAATCCTTCCTTTTTGGTTAAGCTACACCACTCCTCCCTTCTCATCGTTGGTATTTGTTCAACAAAAACTGCCGAAGCCTTTGCAGTTTTATATTTACCTTTTGCGGCTGCGCCTTATTTTTCAAATGCTCACTGAGCTCGGAGTACTCCATGTGGATTCCTCACGAAGCTTTTCACTTTTCCTTCGCTTCGCTTTTTGGCAATCTTTGTCTGCATGCCGCGTGGCTCACTCTGGCTGTTTTCCGAGTTGGGCCTGCCTCGTTCTTTATTTTGCTCGGAGCTCTCCACGTGGCTCTCTCTCGAGGCTTTTTGCTGGGCACCTTTTCAACTTTCTATCGGGCTCCGTCTGAGTGACATGTGGCAATTTTGTTTCTGTGCCAATTACCTTGGAAATGCCGCTAGACCTTTTGTACTCAACTGCTGCCGCATTTCTCGCTATGGTGCCGCATGTTCTCTCCTGCTGCTGCGTGGTTTTTCGTTATATGTCATGGCTTCACTGGCATGTTGCTGATCGATTGATGTTTGCTATGGCGGCTTGAGAGGATCTGGGCCGTCGATCCTTGCGTGTGGTTTTCTTTTCTCTTGGGGCATCTTGAGGCGGTGGGTTGGCCGATAAATATAGTCATGTTTCTTTTATTGGTTGTTGGTTAAGTTTTGCAAAAACTCCCGAGCACTGGGAAGAAAGCCCTTATGTAATAGTTTTCTTTTAAATTCAAAGACTTCGGACTGTGCCAAAGGAATTCGGCCTTTCTATTTTCAAGCATTTGTTAGAACTATTGGTCTGTGATGTTGTCTTCTTTTCGTATGAATGCCTGTTCTCCAGCTTCTATAATCTTTCATAACTCAATGAATGCAGATCATGTTTGTTCGACTCCTCTGTGTTAGATAAGGTTATGCTTGATTATATTATGTGAATTAAAGGGTATTTTATGTGATGAATGCTTTTGAGGAAAAGTAACTTAACTAGCAGCATTTTAGTGGTTCGAGCCTTTGCATTTTGCGCTGTGCTCAGTTGAAATTCGTCTATGATCTTGGCACATCTCCTGTAGTGTAGTTTTTGCATTTTCGTCATCTCTCTAACCCTTTTCTCCCCACTAAACGAAGAGATGACTTCTATAAAATCTCGGAGGTCACTTAGCTAGCGCACAATGTCCCCTAATAGCTAAGTTTCCCATAAGACTGCTACTACATGCAAATTTCTACGTCAACAATTCTTTTTCTGGCACGCCCAGTGGGACCGCGAACTAGCACATTCGCCCGATCTTTATAAGTGTGTATGAGCCATCGACCTGTGACTAG
Source organism: Sequoiadendron giganteum (assembly GCA_007115665.2). Classification (NCBI taxonomy): domain Eukaryota; kingdom Viridiplantae; phylum Streptophyta; class Pinopsida; order Cupressales; family Cupressaceae; genus Sequoiadendron; species Sequoiadendron giganteum. The sequence goes on from CM021101.1 coordinate 689,186,464, forward strand.
GTCACAGACTGTGAGAGTCCCTAGCCAGCTTGTACCGCCTTTAGTTTCTGTGCACCCGAGAGGTCGCCAAGGTAGCCTTTCACCTCCTCCATCTCCTCCTTCTTCGTCATCGCCTAATCCACCTATGCCTATGGCTGTTAGAAATTATGTAGCCTGGGACTCCGACAGTCCATTAGTAGCACCTGTGCCTCCTGCAGTATGGGTACCTATCCCTGTTTCTGCTTTAAAGGCTATCCCTAAATATTTTGGGGATGAATCAAAGACACCAACGGAGCATTTGCAAGATGTAGCAGACGTATGTCTGGTACATGGTGTATCGAACAAAAATGTAGCTCTTAGATTGTTGGCCACCTCTTTCCAAGGAAAGGTGCTAAACTGGTACAGGACTTTACAAGCTAGTACTATTGCTACTTGGGATCAGCTTGGAACCCCATTTTATGAGCGTTTTTCAAACGCTGGCGACAAATCTTCGCTGTACCATCAACTGGCAAATATAAAGCGAGCCCCTCGTGAAGCTCTGTCTGATTTCAATGCGAGGTTCCATTCGACCTGGCAAAGAGTGCCTGTGGGCAGCCGACCACCTCCGGATCTAGCATTCATGTTCTATCTAAAGTCGATCAATGCTGATATCTCCATGATGTTACAAGCTCTAGGAGGAGACACTCTTCCTGGTGCTTATGCCTTGGCTGTCACCGCAGAAAATAATCTGATTGCTACAGGAAAGTTAGCACCAAGACCCATCATGCCATTGTTCCCCAAGTGCAACGCTGTAGAGGCTGAAGTTCCTTCCACCAGCGCGCCTATGGCTCCTCCCCAATCTATGTACGTCTATCCTGGAATTGTTCCGAGCTCGACCCTGATGAAAACTCCAACGATAGCTCATGTACCTAATCCCATGGCTGCCGAGATGAACAAAATGAGAGAACAAATGAGGGCCATGACTAATGAGTTGACCACTTTAAAGCGGCATCAATACAACTATCAAAAGCCTGCATACCAAAATTACCAAGGCGGAAAACCTCCGTACCAATCAACTCAGTGGTAGGATAGGTCGTGTGGGAATACCTCAGCTCAGCCAAGTAACCAGATGGTTCTGGTAACCCTGCCTATGCAGACTGTTCATCCTAGTTCAAATAAGGAGCTGGTAGTGAGACAGAACAATTTAGCTGAAGATGCCAATTCATGGTGTTTTCCTTGCAATGATGCACATATGCCACGAAACTGTTCACGGAGAAATATGCAACAACAAATCGCAAATCAACGTAGCCAAGGCAGCGCTTCTATTTCTAGCAACCCACCTTATGCCTCTCAACAAATGGACAATGCAGTCCTCACCGCACAAATGCAGGGGATATCTATCCAGCAAGAGTCAGACATTATTCTCGACCAGTCTCTCTTCTCTTGGATGGAAGGAGAGGAGTCAACGTTTCCGAACGATATCCCTATAGATAAAGTACCCCGAGTGCAATCTGACTATAATACACGTTCTAAGCGTAGATTCACTGGGGAGTTCACAGCCTTACCTACCAATGCTATATCATAATCGATGCCTAGCCTAGCAGCAGGCCTATCGCCAATCCCACCATAGTCAGAAATGACTATTCCTAGCTCTTCGAATCCACTTCCTTCGAAGCCAAAGGTGCCTACAATGATGCCTACTATTGTCAAACAACTAGATGCACCGGCCATCAGGCCTGTACCGACTGTCAAAATTAAGGAGCAAGCCACTGTAACTCACCAGTGACGAGTGCAATTCAATGTGGTGGAACAACTGAAGAAGTCATCTGCCAATGCTTCTCTGTGGGACGTCCTGGCTATTCCGGAGCAAAAGGTGCTGCTGCAAAAGGCATTGTCAGTAGAGGAGGATGCTAAGGTTCCTTCTCAATCTAATGAGGAGAAAGTATCCAGGCCTGACTTGGATATAGTGCTAACAATTCAACCAGAGGAGAAGCTCGAGTTCGGAAGGGAAAGTAAGCCTAAACCTAAGCCTTTCTTTCTAACACTGATTATTGGTGACAAGCTGCTACATAACTGTATGATCGACTCTGGTGCTAGCACCACTATCATGCCAAAGCAAGTAGCTGATGCTTTGGGTTTAAGGTATGAGCCTCTAAATAAAGGAGTCATGCAGCTTGATGGAAAGAAGGTTGATACTGTAGGGATAATCAAGGGATTACCTATGACTTTGTTTGCCTGCCCTAGTATCACTGTAAATCAAGATACCATACTCATCAATATCCCTCCTCTGTTTGAGATCTGTTTGTCCTGAGAGTTCACTACAAATGTAGGAGGATATTTGGTGCTAGATTGGTTGCACTTGATTATGAGGACTAAGCATGGGGCTAAAATGAAACTATTGTTAGAAACTTTGCATTCCGAACATGTTGCTAATGAAGCTTTGCTAAATTTTGAAGTAGCACATACTTCAATCACTCAGAAAGAAAGGATCAATGTGGAATTTCTTAAAGGAGAGGAGGCTATTAGCTCTCAAACAGAAGATGAAAAAAATTTGTTAAAAGAATTCATTGATACAAACCCTTTCGGGAATTACCATGCAACTGGCCTCAGAACCTATGTTATACATGAAGAAGGGCAGATCATGGCAAAGGTTACTAAAGAATCTGAAGGTGAAGAGTCTTCGAAAATATGGACCTTATACTTTGATGGAGCCAGATGTAGAGTAGGAGTTGGAGCGGGGATTTGTTTGATATCCCCATTCGACGATAAGACCTTGAGCTCCTACTGTTTCTAGCTTGCATGTTCAAACAATGAAGCTGAATATGAAGGTCTTGTCCATGGTTTAAGCCTTGCAGAAAAAATGGGGGCCAAGCAAATAAGTGTCTTCGGGGATTTAGAGTTAGTGTGTAACCAAATCTGTGGACTTCTACTGCTAAAAACATCCGTATACGATCCTATCGACATAGAGTCTGGGATCTGATTGACAACTTTGAAGCATTCAATATCCAGGCTATTTCGAGAGAGATGAATTCTGAGGCCAATAAAATGGTGACTATTGGGGCTCAGTTTGAGTCGGCCTTTGAATTATTGAGAAATAAGCATGCGGTAAGGGTAATCGTAAGACCTGCTATCCCCGATAACAATCTAGATCGGCAGGTGTTCAATAGTGATGCTCATATTAAATCATTCTTCTAATCATCTAGAGAGTTTTCTGATCAGCTGCAACCGAAGATCGCTGAAGCTTATGGGGATCAGATTATCTAGCTGAAATCCAACAAGCTTTCGAGAGGCCTAGTTACTCTAGAGAGCCTTTTTGATTTTGATGATGCGACAAGAGACAAAAGGAAGCTGGTGGTTGATAAAGGCGATTACACCAATTTGCATATCAGGGAAGATAAAAAGCTCAAGGTCGAAAAATAAGTTTCTTAGAAGAATAAGGATAGACTAAGGCATTTCTGTGAAGAATATCTGAGCGTAGTTGCCTGGTCATATGATGATCTTAAAGGATATGATCCCGGAATCATCAAGCATACAATTGAGTTGGCAGAAGGAGCAAAACCAGTTCATCAAAAACATAGACCTGTGAACCAAAAGATAGAATCTCTTATGTCACAGGAGCTAAATAAGTTGATCGCATCCCGAATAGTGTTCCCGATCAAACACAACACTTGGGTGTCAAACCTGGTGCCAGTCTGAAAAAAAAATGGAGATATACGCTTGTGCGTAGACTTTCGAGATTTAAATAGAGCGTCCTTAAAGGATCATTATCCCCTGCATTCAATGGAGGTAATTCTACAAACTATTGCTGGCTCCGAAATGTTTTCAATGTTGGATGGTTTTTCGGGCTATAACTAGGTTCGGGTAAAGGAAGAGGACCAATACAAAACAACGTTCACCACAAAATGGGGAACGCATGCATATGCTAAAATGCCTTTCGGGCTCTCAAACGTCGGAGCCACCTTTCAGAGAGCTATGGAAATTGCTTTTAAAGATTTGATCCATAAGATTATACTCATCTATCTGGATGACTTAACAATATTCTCAAAATCTGCTGATGATCATTTTGATCATTTGGAGCTTGTTTTCCAGAAGTGCCAAGAATTTGGGATTTCTTTAAACCCAAAGAAGTGTGTATTTGGATTTCCCCAAGGAAAGTTATTAGGGTATGTTGTCTCCAAGAAAGGCATTGCCATTGATCCATAAAGAGTGGACGCAATTCGGGAACTCTCATTACCCGTCAACAAAAAGGGTGTGCAGTCTTTCCTAGGTAAGGTAAATTTTATTAGTCATTTTATTGTAGATTTTGTAGGTATTGTACGTCCTCTTACCTTAATGTTCAAGAAGGATCAGATTTTCAAATGGACGACGGAAACCAGAAAAGCTTTCGACTTTATAAAGGAGGCTATTTCTTCCGCCCCTGTGTTGGTTAACCCGGACCTGTCAAAAGATTTTATTATGGATGTATTTGGTGGTGGAAATAGTATTGCCACAGTGCTCATGCAGAAGGATGATGAAGATATAAGGGAGTCCTCTATTTCTTTCTACTCACGAACCTTGAAAGAGTACGAAGTAAAGTATAAATTTGTAGAAAAACAGGCCTTTTCCATTGTTAAGGGGCTGAAGAAGTTTCGACATTTGATATCATATAATAAGGTGATTGTTTGCATACAGCATCCTAGTGTGCGAGAATACATTATGGAGGGTGAAATCACTGAAAAAAGAGCCAATTGGATCACTAAGATCCTAGAATATGATATTGAAGTCAGACCTGCCAAGACTATCAAGGGAAAGGACTGTGCGAGTATATCACTGAAAATAGTGAAACAGTGACAGAGTTTGGAGCTCCGGAGCCTGTGTTAATAAACAAAGAGAATTCTCAGAGCAACTGACTTGACGACATAATAAGTTTCATGTAGATGGGGAGGTATCCAATTGTTCTCCCATCTTTTAAAAGAAGTTTCTATTGCCTGCAAAATAACAATTATGTTCTTTTGGAGGGTGTCATATTTAAAAGAAATTTTAACATCCTGCTAAGATGTGTGAATGAGGAGCAAGCCAAGAAGATTTTAGATCAATACCATAATAGCCCTGTCGGAGGACATTTTTCTGCAAGAACCACGACAATTAAAATTATATGTGCTGGTTATTTTTGGCCAACACTTTTTAATGATGCATTTTCATTGATTAAGTCTTGCAAGGAATGTCAGTTTTATGTCGGAAAGAGACAAAATGCTGCTATGCCTTTAAGGCCTATAGTGGTAGAAGAACCTTTTTCTCAATGGGGTTTAGATTTCATTGGGATGATTAACCTTTTCTCTTCAGCTGGACATAGATGGATACTAACAACAATTGACTATTTTACCAGGTGGGCAGAAGCAGTGCCTTTAAAAAATGCAACAGAATTAGAGATTGTTAATTTCCTTGAATAGTTGGTGGCCAGATTCGGCCCACCTAAAACAATCATCTCTGATAATGCTAAGGATTTTCTCGGCTCAAAGATGAGCTAGTTCGCACTAAAATATGGAGTGTTCCTGAAGACCTCCTCTAACTACTATCCCCAAGGAAATGGTCTCGCGGAGTCTACTAACAAAAACCTCATCAGGTTGATCAAAAGGGTAGGCTCAGAACATCAAAAAGAGTGGCATAGGAACCTCTGGACAACACTCTAGGCAGACTAAATTATGCCCAAGCAGATATTGAAGACATCTCCTTATGAGATGGTGTACGAGAAGGAGGCATTGTTGCCTATCGCCATGAAAATTCCTGCTCTACAATTGCTCAAGTCCCTGGAAATTGAACAAAACAGAGTGATGGAGGTGAGGTTTTCTAAGTTGCTCAAGGTACAAGAGAAAAGAGAGCACGCCCTGGAAATGATGGACAACCGCCAACAGGTGGTAAAAAAATGGTTCAACAAAAGGGCTTCTGATCAAGGGTTACAATGCAGAGATTTGGTTTTTAAATTCAATGAACGCGGAGCAAAACCCGGATAACATGGAAAATTTGACAGTCTCTGGGAAGGGCCATTCAAAATTGCCCAGTGTAAATAGTTCAAATCTTTCGAGTTGGAGGATATGGAAGGTAACGCCTTGAGTATTCCAGTCAATGGAATACATCTTAAAAGATTTTATTAATTTTGCCTACGTGATGTTTTGTACATTTGTATATATGTAATTTTTCTTCCCTGCTTTAAGTTTTGAACCCTCTCAGTGCAAGAAATGAAACGAAATAGCAACAATGGTGCAAAAAAATAAAGGAAAATATTGTGAATGGGCTAAGTTTTCTGAAAAGGATATATATTATATTCATAAGAGTCAGAAATTTACAATATATTTGGGTCGGAGGCCTTGTATTAACATTTACATATGCCCGCTATAGAGCGGAGCTTGTAAGGGGAAAAAAACAAAAATTGGGATCATCTTCATTCTCAAGTCAACCGTGGGAAGGACCAGCAATCATGGCAGCAGGCGGCACGAGATCAGGGAACACCATTCTTTGAAAATCTTCGTACCATTGAAGATTTTGGAATGGTTCGATATAGTGCACACACATGAGGAAGTAGCAGCCTGCGCAGACTTTGGCATGATGCTCCTCGTGAGTTTCTAGCTTGAATCCGAACAGAAAGGGCCTGGTTGAAACAATGCCTCCATGCATTTGCTGCAGGCAAATGTTACGAACCGAGGGAATCCCACGATTAAATTGGGCCACGCGCACAATTTGATCCAAGCCTCTGAAGTAGCGTCGAGGAAAGACCCACTTTGTCAGCTTCAAAACCTTGCATTTGGAAACGCTAATGTCCAACAACGAGGCGACAAAGTGCGAACAAATGCTAGTATTCACTCGGTACTGTTCTTCATACTCCATGTAGTCTTTTTCGAGGACCCACTTGATTGCCTTCACATATAACAGGGTATTCACACCTGTCATACGCTTTAGGTGCCTACATCTAATTTTGCCGAGAAAGATAGCCTGAGTCTTTTTGCAAACAAGCCTTACTAGTGTTTCCATGCTGTTTGCTTCGAGCTGGGAAGTAACCCAATTGCTAAGGCAAGAAGAGCTTACTAAGCTAGGAGGGCTTGAAAACTTTGTAATTTGCAATGCTATGAAGGGGCCTTATTTATAGACTGGCTAAGGTTAGCCAACCGAGAGAATCATGATTATTGACTGAGCCCAAGCGTGCCGTCAAGCCTCATTTTTTCATGTTACAGTGTGCGAGGTGATGGGAAGGTGCAGGTACAACTTGCAACTTGCTTTGTTGAGTTGCCACATCCATTTGAAGATCGACCAGGTGTCAATACAACCACTATCGTCTCATTCGAATCATGCGAAATCTTAGAAAGGGCTATTGGGCGATGTGCCCCGTACGAACATTGAAATCAATTAATGCAAATAGCCCACAAGGAGGTTCCTAAGATGGCTTGGTTCATCTTTTGAGAAAAAAATCAAGCTCCGTCACACGTGAAAGACTGTCTATTAAATGCTCGAGTAGTTTAGCTGGTTGGCGATTTTTTCGCACGGATAAAAACTGGTAACGCATAATAGCAACTTTGTATGCATGGCTGAAACGTACCTTTTTGAACCGCTTTTCTCGAGGATTGAAAAGGTAGGTTATGGCATGCAAATGACATATTTATTGTAAAAAGTTACCAAGGATTAAGCAACTAAGGCATTCGCAAGAGGAAAGAAGTTTTCAGAAAAGCTAAGCTGTTAGCTAAAGTTTGCAGAAAAGTTCTTGCAAATATCAAAGATGGCCAAAATTGCAGAGAACCCTACAGAGGTCCTGGCTCCAGTAGGTCTAAGCGAGCAAATGAAGAATGCACCCCGTGCACAGCTTTATGACGGGGAGTCTTATGCCACTCCAGGCATACCTGCGAAGCCTAGCTGGCCTTTCACTCACCCGGTGAACCAAAAGTTATTGAGCACAGTTCATCATAGAGATCAGGCAGTGATTTTGGAGGACTGGGATAATGTCTTTGACCCTAAGTTATCTCATAATCCTAAGAGCCTCAGGGAGGCCACATGTGAAAAAATGAAGCATATGACAGACCAATTTCATAAACGGTTATGGTTCTGTGGGCTCGCACAGTACATGGTTCCTTTGGTACACCCTTGCCCAGAAGTTGTGGCAGCATGCGCGACACGTTTCAACCCAGACACAGGGGTAATCAGCGGCAAGGATTTTAGGGTAGTCATTAACACTGAGGCTATTCAAGATATGGTGTGCGTCCCACTTCCCTTGACCCATGAGGTTGACATTTTTGAAGTGGAAAGGATGCAACAAAAGTGGGGAGAGCTTTAGTCGGGGCCATAGTTTTATCGCTCCGAGATCAATCAACCAATGACTAGTTCAACACCGCCCAAATTCCCTTTCAATTTGAAGGCTCTGAAAGGTGGGTCTTCCTCTATCGCTTCTATGCTGGCGCTGGTGTGTGGCTTAGATTTCGACAAGAGCATTTTTCTATTTCAAATGTGCCTGAACTTTATGCTGAAAAAGAATCACGAGCCTTCACTCCTAGACTTTGCAAGAGTTGTTAGTGATGGAATTTGATAGCAATTATAGGAATTTGGGGTCGGCTCTAAGTTCAGGTATTCGTCTTTCCTAGCTTACTTGATTTTGCACCAAAACCCGGATTAATTTTCGACGTCCATGTTCCTGTCTGTTTTTTACGAGGGTGGCTTAAGGAAGCCGATTTCGGCATGGACCTCTATCATGTCAAAAACCTTTGATTATTATGCATTTTCGGATTCATTCATAGCTCGGGCTATAAGGGCGTTGGATAAGGCTGGCATAAATATGACCGAACGCATATCACCCCAACATAAGTCCTGGTTGGGGAAGCTAACTCCACCCTGTAACTAGTTCTTTGGTGTGGATTTCACCATGCTTCGCATGTCAGGTTTCATCCGAGAGCCTTTCCGACTTCCCCATTTTCTTTTCGACAAAGTGTTGGCCCTAGAGGCAATGAGGCAGCTATGTACCCTTGACGATGATTACTGGGGGGGGAAACACTTAACCTTCTATTTGCTGCTGTCAATCATGTTTGGTTTCGTGTCGCTGATTAAAAAGAGGACCCCGAAGATTGATACCTTAGTGATTTTGCTTTCAAAGTTGGGTCACCTCGGGTTGGTATTAATAGACAATTCCTAGAATTACAACCCTGACAATAATTTATTGGGAGTTGGTATCAAGATCCAGCATTCACCTCGGCCATTCTGGGACCTCCAGAGGAATGCCGATGAGGGAAATTTAAATAGATATGTAGGCCTTGAGTATTTGCCTATAGTGGATGGTCGACCGCCATGGCTAAATTTTTATCACATCGTGGGGAGGGTCAACCCATAGCTGAAAATCAAACCCTCCCTGGTCACCTAATTGAGTAAGCTCGGTTGGGTGCCCGAGAAGATGCAAGCCTTCTGGGTATACTGGTAGGATATTCTGGCAGCTGGCAAGCTTTATGATGAAGTAGCCCTTGATGAAAGATTTGATGACATCTGAGAAATGGAACATACGGATGTTGAAAGGTCTCTGAACCGCTCAACATCCATGTAGCAATATAGAAGAGAGGAGGCTACTACGGAATCGGAGGAGGAAGTAACTCAGAATCCCTTTGCCATTGCCGAGAGACCAATGCATGAGAAGGATAGTGGTAAGCAGCCTGTACTGGAGGAAGAGCCGTATGCACAAACATCGGAGCCAGTCACCTCCTCTAAATCAACACATAGGTAGGAAAGGACTACCAGTGGTAAGAGATGAGTCATTCTTGACCTTGATGATTTTTCAGAGGAGAAGCGACAATGAATTGGAGAATCTGGTGCAGAGGAGGAATAGTTGATGAAGGAAGCAGTCGACACATCTACGGCTCCACTTGTGCCTCAGGTAACTTTTCCTCCCTCTTCTCTCTCATCTATGTCTCTGGTCTCTCCTTCATCTGCCCTTGCTTTTTCATCTGCGCCAGTTCTCTCTGCCACTGGATTTTCTGGGCATTCCAGTCTCACCCCTCATGTATTCCCACCTTTATCCCTCGCTTCACATATCTTGCTCGGAACACAATTTGGTGTAAGTTCTGGGCTCGTGGGCCAACAATTTTTATCTCCAAGGCCCAGTCCTGCGGCTGGTGCATCTCCAATCTTCCATTACACTTCACTATCATCCCCTCCGAACAACCAATTCATCTCGCTATTCTCCCCAGCTATTATAACACGACCCAACAAGACTTCTAATGTGTTGGATACACTGTCTTTCTTACTGGCCGTCCCTTAGGAGTATCCTTTTGCTGACGGACTGGGTATTCCGGCCCAAGAATATTTCTTGCAGATTGATGCAAATAAAATCACCTGCGCCAACCGGATCAACAAAAGAAGACAAAAGGACACAACCAAGCAAGCAGAGCCCCACTTGTAAACCATATTTAATGAAAGTCAGAATTCCTTGATGTTTGCGAAGATCACTCCTAATGTGATGAAGGCAGTAGGCGAAATGAAGCCAAGTGATTATTCTATGAATGCTGTTTGGTTAGACTTGCAACAGACCCAACCACGGGATAAAGTTGAGCTAATGGAGGAGACCCAAAAAATAGTAACCACTGATTTTCTCAAGTTTAGCCGGCAAGTGAAGAAGAAGGATGATCAAATAGCGGAGCTCAAAAGTAGGGTCGACATCTGGGTAAACAAGTTTAAAGCCCAGGAGAATGAGATAGGTCGCCTAGAGAAGGAGAGGAGTACCTTCGAAATTAAAATCAAGGAATTAAAGGATTTGAGCGAAGAGGTCATTTCGACTCTTGAGCAAATGGTCGAGTAGAGCCGAGCAAACGAGGAGAAACTCTGCACTGAGTCTGACCTGTTGATTGAGGGAATGAAAGAGCTTTGGTAGAACACCACTACCAAAATTACTAAAGTGAATGCCAATCTGGAGTTGGAAATTCAAAAGACTAAGCAGGGCGAATTGGCCCTGGCAGAAAAGGAAAAGGAGGTTTTCACTCTAAGGGACCAGCTGGTGGTGCTGGACAAAAGCTTGTCTGAGGTAAAGGTGAGTTTGAGCAGCAGAGAGGTAGAATTGGCTACCCTGAAGACCCAACCCTTTGCGCCCTGGATGAGCTTGTTGGAAATTGCCAAAGATTTGCATGCATCATACTAGGACAAGGTGAAGGCTTTGTGCCTTACTCTTCAACCTACCTTAAATTTTATGGCGCAAGCGGCTAGCCTCTATGGAACAGTGAATGAATCGATATAGTAGGTTCAAGAGTTAACTTCTGACAAGGTTCCAGATGCTAGAATTTTATTGGGTAAGTTGTATACTGCTTCAGATGAAGCATTGAGTGGCGTAGAAATCAATGACTGAACGAAAGAAGCTTTAGGCGTGAGTAGCCTCATCTCCATGCATGAGGCCGTTCAACAGGTAGTGGATTGCAGAGCTCAGTTAAACCAAGTTACTAGTGACATGCGGGCGAAGTTTTCCCGCTTGAATCAGAGAGGCTTCCCTTCACCTTTCATTGCGGACCAGGTGGTAGCAGGTGTGGAGCATATTGTTGCAATGATCAAAGAGAAGAAGCAGGACCTTTCTATCTTCCAGACCTTTGATCAATTCTTGACTACCAAAGAAATCGAGGGAATCGTGCATCACCTAGTGCAACTTTTCTTCCAATTGGAATTGGAAACAAAAGTATCAGGTGGATTGCCCTTCAAAGCAATTATTGATCTCAAGCTGGCTCACGAGCATTTGCGAACTCTCTCTACACCATCAAATGAAGTATGGACCAATCTGTAGGCTGCCCTCTCGAGGTTGTGAGCATTTCTGATGATGAACCAAAATTTCTGAGGTTCTCCATTCTGCGAACGAAAAGCCCCTATGAGTCGCCAAACTATTCAACAAAAACTGCCGAAGCCTTTGCAGTTTTATATTTACCTTTGCAGCTGCACCTTATTTTTCAAATGCTCACTGACCTTGGAGTACTCCACGTGGCTTCCTCGCGAAGCTTTTCAAATTTCCTTCGCTTCGCTTTTCAGCAATCTCCGTCTGCGTGCCGTGTGGCTAACTCTGGCTGTTTTCCGAGTTGGGCCCACCTCATTCTTTATTTTGCTAAGATCTCTCCATGTGGCTCTCTCTCGAGGCTTTCTACTGGGCACCTTTTCAACTTTCTATCGGGCTTCGTTTGAGTGACACATGGCGATTTTGTTTCTGCGCTAGTTACCTTGGAAATGCCGCCGGACCTTTTGTACTCCCTTGCTGCCGCGTTTCTTGCTGTGGTGCCACGTGTTCTCTCATGCTGCTGCGTGGTTTTCTGTTATATGTCGTGGCTTCGCTGGCATGTTGCTGATGGATTGATGTTTTCTATGGTGGCTCGAGAGGATTTGGGCCATCGGTCGCTGCGCGTGGTTTGCTTTTCTCTTGGGGCATCTTGAGGCGGTAGGCTAGCCGATAAATACAGTCACGTTTCTTTTATTGGTTGTTGGTTAAGTTTTGTAAAAACTCTTGAGCACTGGGAAGAAAGCCCTTATGTAATAGTTTTCTTTTAAATTCAAAGACTTCAGACTGTGCCAAAGGAATTCGGCCTTTTTGTTTTCAAGCATTTGTTAGAACTATTGGTCTGTGTTGTTGTCTTCTTTTCGTATGAATGCCTGTTCTTCAGCTTCTATAATCTTTCATAACTCAATGAATGCAAATCATGTTTGTTCGGCTCCTCTGTGTTAGATAAGGTTATGCTTGATTATATAATGCGAATTAAAGGGTATTTTATGTGATGAATGCTTTTGAGGAAAAGTAACTTAACTAGCAACATTTTAGTGGTTCGAGCCTTTGCATTTTGCACTGTGCTCAGTTGAAATTCATCTATGATCTTGGCGCATCACCTGTAGTGTAGTTTTTTCATTTTCGCCATCTCTCTAACCCTTTTCTCCCCACTAAACGAAGAGCCGACTTAGATAAAATCTCAGAGGTCACTTAGCTAGCGCACAATGTCCCCCAATAGCTAAGTTTCCCATAAGACTGCTGCTACATGCAAATTTCTGCATCAACAATATTAATTACCAATTCAATTCTCTATGGTTGGTGCCACTTTTCCCATTATGTGGGCATGCTAAAAATAATATCAAATGCCTTATGTTATGGCTCGACCACTTCTTCTTATGCCATGGTTTTGAAGTTGTTTTAACAACATTAAAAGATAGTTAGAAATATGCATTCATTTTTAGTTTGAACTACCACTTAGTGGCTATTAATATGCAAGGTAAAAAAGGCAACTCTCTTATGGCATTTAAACTACCACAACACTATGAATTTTATGCCATTTATAATGCCTTTATTTAAACCTTTATACATGCCTTCATTGGAGGCTAATATGCCTCGTGAAGTATAAGTTTAAATACAAATTTAAATTATTTGATACATATTTTGATTAAAATGATAATTATTAAAGTATAATCAACATATTATACATAATATATATCTATCTTATACATATACATATGTATATATATATTATTTTTTCAAGACTATATACGTATATATATGTATATATATATATTGATATTAATCTTTATTCTATATCATATATACATATTTATATACATCTTTATATATCATATATACATATCTATATTAATCTTTATTGTATATCATATATACATATCTATATTTCTATACACATACGTATATATATATATATATATATATATATTCCAATTATCACAATTTCATAATAATTGACTTATCTTTTTGTAAAATCAAGATTAGCTAATCAATTAATATTGAAATTCACATATGATAGAAGGGGAAGTGCTTGGTGATAAGGGTGGTGAGAAGGGTTATATTTTGATTAGTGAGGTTAAATCGGGTGGGCCTGGGGTTAGGACCCATAACAAGACCAAAGCTTAGGCAGGTGCTCCTATTAAAGATTTGTTTAATGCTGGGGATGAAGGCCTAAAGAATGCGGCATGTGATATGGAGGTTGCTGATATCTTGAAAAATATGTAATACTGTTGGGTGGGGTCCTACTTTTTTGCTAAATTTTTGCTATTGTTTTGCTGTGGTTGGGCTGATATGCTCTAGTTGATTTTATCTTTTGGTTCAACTGCTTTTTTGTGTAAAGGGTTTCGTGCCCCTTCAAAACCCATTTTTTACCTCTAATCAAAACATTGAAATTCACATAACATTAGACACTTTATTTTTATTTTCAAAAAAGAATAAATAAGACACAGATATGTTAGAATTAACTTAATGACTCGATTTGACACAACTCAATTTTAACATAACACACAAATTGACTCAACAATAGGATTAGGGTAGACCTGTGTGAGTGTGTATGAAAACTTAAATGGAATAACCTATTTTGTTCTGAAGTCTACATCCCTTTCTTTAGTGATACTCTCTCTTTAGAGGGCAAGAAAAACAGTCCTGCATTTCACTTAGAAATCATTCAAATAGTTCTTTGTTATAAATCATGATATAATAATAATATTGATTCAATAACATATAATCATCAAAATTCAAATACGTTTCATTGAATATAATCTCATTATAATGTTAAATAACATAATATCACAGTAACAGTCATAGTCACAGTCACAGTCACAATGGATTTATTAAACTCTGATAATAATTGGCAACTAATGAATGTGCACATTTTTGACATTCAATTCAAGCTTATCAGTGTTTATGTCCCAACAACAACTTCGGATAAAAAGCGATTATGGGATACTTTGAAAAATATAATGCAAAACTTGGGTAGTCACAAGATCATTGTTGAAGGGGATTTTAATTCAGTTGTTTCCTTGAATGAAAATCAAGGAGGTATTTGTCCACCACAAAAAAACAATGTTGGATTTTGGGTGCTTCATCATAGATAATGCATTTCGGGATGTTCTTCCAGAAAAAAAGAAAGATTTACTTGGATAAATCATTGAAGATATTTTTGTCAAATTGCAGTAAGACTAGAGAGATTCCTAGTTTCTCAAGAATGGGCTTGTGCATCTTTAAATTTGGCTTCCCAAATCCTTCCATTTATTGGATTTGATCATTATGCTATTTTACTAAATATAACAAAGTCAACAGGGGTCCCAACTTGCAAACCCTCTTTCAAGTTGAGAAGATGTGGCTTAGGCATCCTTTATTCCTTCCTCTATTAAGATAGTGGTGAGTGAGTGCTCTAGTTCATGATGGTACAAAAATGTTTCAGTTCTTTAAAAAATTGAAACATATTAAAGGGAAAATAAAGGATTGGAACATCAATACTTTCAAAAATATTTTTTCTGAAAAGGAAGAGGTAACTAAACAGTTGGAAGACATACATGAGCATATTATCCAAAATGGTATGGATTCTGCTACTTATGTCAAATAGAAGGATCTTCAACAGCTATGGTCAGAACTAAGTAAATGAGAAGAAGTTATTGGAAGCAAAAATCTCAAGAATTATGGCTGAAAGAGGGTGACTACAATACTAAATTCTTTCATGCATCTGCTCAACAAAAAAGATCTTCAAAAACAATCTTTTCAATACAAGAGATAAGCTCAGGTAACCAAATTTATAATGCAGAAGAAATTCAAAATGAGGGGGTAAAATTCTTTATGGATCTTCTTGCTCCTATTAAATATGATGTTCAGGAAAATTAAGAAGAACAATAAATAATTTTTGCAATGCCAAACCTTATCTTCCAAAGTGATAATGAAGCCTTGCTCAAACCATTCACTCTCAAAGAACTAAGGAAAGTGGTTTTCTCAATGTCTCCAGATAAAGCCCTGGGCTCAGATGGGTTCACAACATTATTTTATCAGAAATGTTGGGATGTGTTGGGTTATGATCTTCTCTTCGCTCTGGAGGAATCACGCAAATTAGGAACAATGTTGAAGCATTTCAATGTCACAAACATAGCTGTTCTCCAAAAATTTAAGGAACCTAAAACATTTTTAGACTTCAGGCCCATTTCCCTCTGTAATACAGTCTACAAGGTCTTCAAAAAGGTGATTTATTTAAGACTGCAAACTCTTATCCCAAAAATTATATCTTAGGAACAAGGAGGATTTTTTTTTGGTAGAGAGATTGCAGAAGGGTCACTAGTGGCACATGAGGTACTCCATTCCATTAAATAAAACCAATTGTATTCTTTTATTATTAAATTAGATATGATGAAAGCGTACATCAGGTTGGACTGGGATTTTCTTATCAAGGTGCTTACCAAGTTTGGTTTCTCTAAGAAATGGTGCAAATGGATATTGTCATGCCTGTCAGGTGCACATTTCTATGTATTAATCAATGGATCCCCTTGTGGATTCTTTAAGGCAACTTAAGGTGTAATACAAGGTGACCCATTGTCACCCTTTCTTTTCATAATTATGGCAGAAACTTTGAGTAGGACCATAAAAGAGAAGCATTCTAAAGGATTGTGGCAAGAAATTCTCATCCCTCATACAAATATGTTAATTATACAATTTTTTTTTGTAGATGATACCTTATTATATGGTAAAGAAAACATCTCAAAAGCTAAGCAAATAAAAGATGTCTTGGATAAATACTCACAGGTGTCAGGGCAAAGGATTAATGCTCAAAAATAAAAAAATTATGTGTTCAATACTAAAACTTCCATAAGAAGAAAGTTATCAGAATATTAGGTTTTCAAGAAGTAGATCTTCCTTGTAAGTATCTAGGTATTCCTTTCTTCATGGGAGCCAATAAACCAACCTATTGGTCTAAGGCAATTAAGAGAATAAAGTAGAAAATATGTGCATGGAAAGCGAGATGGTTGTCTTCTTCAAGCCGAATTCTTTTAATAAAATATGTCCTATTTGCAATACCTAACTACTTCATTTCAATTTTAAGGGCACCAAGCTCAGTAGTTGATCAAATACAAACAAAATTAAGAAAATTACTTTGGAGTGGAAATATGAATGACTCTAAAAAATCCCTTTAATATCACTAGACAATATGGCATTAGAAAAACTAAAAGGAGGAGTGGGTTTTCAAGATATCTCAAAACACAATCATGCTTTTGGTGGGAAACTCATTTGGAAAATGTATACCAAATCAGAGTCAAAATGGTGTTCCTTGATGAGTGAAAAATATCTCGATAGTGATGATTCTAAGAGAATCTTCACAGTTGCTAATCCTCCCCAAGGGTCAGCCATGTGGAATTTTATGATCTCATGTAGAAAGGTGGTTACTTCTTACGTTTCATGGGAGGTTAATAAGGGAGATGAAGTTAATTTTTGGAGTGATTCTTGGAATGGACACCCACCATTACAATCTTGTCAAAAGTTGCAATCATCAATTCTGAGACTTTCTTAGTTATGGGGCATAAAGCTAATAGATTATGTTAAGTTTATTGAACCTCCATCAGGGAGAGTGATTTGGAAAGATTTTTCCCTCGAACAAATACCAAAAGATCAACAAGATTTATTGATAGAAATCATGAGTAGTAGAATAATATTTTTATCAGGGAAAGATGATAGGGTAATATGGGCACCATCTAAAAATGGATGCTATTCAATCAAGAAGGGGTACAAGAAAATTCTCAATAGGGAAGAATCTAATCATCCTCAAAGGGAATTTTCAATTTGTTGGAACAATGTGGTACTACCAAAAGCAGGAAAATTTAATTGGTTGGTGATGAGAAAGAGAGCTTTGACAAGTGATAGATTGGTCAAATTAGGTATTGTGAATCCCTTTAATTGTGTATTATGTAACCAATTGCTAGAGGACCATGATAATTTGTTCCTAAAATTTCCATTTGCTCACTCTTGCTGGCTCTTTGTTTTGGGAAAAATGAACTATACTGCTCCTTTGCCAAATTCCATTTGGGATCTATGTTTTGCCTAGCCTGTTCTATACAAAACTTCCATTTTTGCATGTATTTGGCCAGCTATCCCAACTTTGTTCGTATAAAATTTATGGTTGGAAAGAAATAAACACATTTTTAGAAAAACCTCAGCAAATATTCAATTTTTTCATGCTTTGATTGAAAAGTCAGTTTCAGAGGTGGTAAATATTTGGATCCAAGATCATAAGAATGTGGGGGTAGTGTTTATATCATGGGATGCTTTCATATTAAAGAACTGGAAATAGATAATGCTTCCTTTTAAAGGAAACCTAAAGCAACCTCACAATGTCAAAGTAGACAAGAGTACAATAAGATGGCTCCCACCATCAAAAGGTTTTCATAAATTGAATTTTTATGGGGCCTCTAGAGGAAACCTTGGCACTTCAAGAGCAGGGTTTTGCATTAGGGATACAAGAGGCAATGCTAAAGCAACTAGATCAATAATTTTACCATTGGTCACAAATAATATGGCATAATCAATGGATTTACTTCATGGTCTCCTTCTCGCAAAACAACTCCATATCAAAGCACTTCACATTGAAGGAGATTCTTTGGTAGTGATTAATGCTTGCAAGGAGAAAACTTGCTTCAATTGGTCCATGAAGTATGTGTTGCAGATTTCTTGGAGGTTGTTAGAAGAATTTGAAAACATTCAGATTTCTCATACCTATCGAGAAGGTAATGCTCTTGAAGATCTAATAGCTAACATGGGGTGTGATAAGAAATATTTTTTTTTCAAGAAGATGTCAATAATATTCAGGTGCTTGAAGACTTAAGAGAAGTAATAGAAAAAGATTGCACTTCTTTATCCTAAGATAATTCACCCAAGAGACCTAGACCCTAATTGTTTAAATTTTAAATTTTATATTCCTTGGATGAATTACTTTTAAGAAGTCGAATGCTAAATTGCACATCTTAATAAATGTCATCAAGATGACCTTAGTCATCAGATAAGGGATATCACACATGTGAATTAAGTGATCCAAATAGTTTTGATAAGATGGTTTGTAGGGTTGTATATTTCATGTCACACGACTGTGAGCAAGAGCTAAATCTGGAACACAAGTAGCGTGGTTTTGTTAATGACATTTCATCCTTAAAAGTTTTGTTAAAACATCAAATTTGGAGAGTTCCATAACATTTATTTCATATCTTATGCTTTTTTCTATTTGAATTACAATTACAAGACTAAGCATGGTTAATTGTGATTATTCCACATGCTTTAAGTGAGGAGGTGACAACTTCATATTACAGAGTCTGCATAAGGCATGTGTGCAAACAATTTTTTTGAGATTTCCCATTATAATACTAGATCAAATTCATGCTAGCATTTAAGCTTCCATTTTCAACAGTCCTCTAAATCAGAATTGGGGTGTCGAAAGGATTTATTAATTGAAATTCCATCTAAAGCTTCTCATAATGCTTGGTCTTTCAAAATAGATCTCTAAATTTCATTTCTCTGCAAGCTTTCATTTTATTTTGTGTTTTCAAACTTTTGGAAGATGGAATTACATGTATGAAATTATACTCCCAGTGCTGGTGTGACCATGGGAGGAACCCTTATTTGGCTACATTGAAAGAGACCAGTTGCATTCGGTCTTTAAAGTTAATTGCTCATCGGTTTTGAATTGCATTAAATAGTTGTTGGTGAAGAAATTATCCACACAAACTCATAGCGTATCATCTTTCTAGCCAATATCCTCTTTGTTTTCTTTTCAAATATTCTTGATCTAGTGAATAATTATAACACCTTAAAGGAGATAGCAAGCAAGGTTGCCATTAGCCAATATGTGGAGGACAGTGCTTTGCTGAGAGGAGTGCAACAATATGATTTCAATTCAGGGGATGGATTCGTGGGAGGTTTGTTTCCTCAACATTTTCTTCATAATAAGAAAAAGTATGCAGAGGATTTACAAGGGTTCATTTTGTAAAAAATGGATGATTCCTCTTCTTTCCTAAATCATGCACTCAACAAATATCATTCGAAATTTCATTGGGAGGAAGAAAATTGGTTTAAAAGGAAGTTTCATGCTCTCTCTTTCCTTACATTGCATGAGTGCATTCGAGGGTTGCAAGTTTCATGTGGTCCATTGATTTGTAGAAGCAATAGATTGGTTCCTCAAGTGCCTGATAGTAATGTTACGGTCCATATGCAACCAACACTAGCAAGTCAAATGCATTTTCTTTCTCAAGGTGTGCAGGATGAGAATTCAGTTTTTTGCCCAAGAAGGGGTGTAATTAAGTCTGGTTCTTTCTAGACTTTGGCAGTTAGGGGAGTTTTTATCAGTAGTCTTCAAATATTTTCATATTCGAGTCCATGTAATGCTTTAGTCAATTTTTTGTAAAGGGTGAATATGTACAAAGTCAATATAGGGTGATCATATGGGAATGTAATAGCAGATATGGGTAGTCATCATATGGGAATGTAATAGTAGATATCAGTAGTCAATTGCTTTGTATGGGAAAAAAGATGAAAGGGCTATGTAAACAGATCAAAGGGCTTTGTGAACAGGAAATTATAGGTGAAGATAGTCATACTAAGATTTTTTTTGTATTTATTTGAGCTACAACTAAAGGTTTTCTTTCTTGTTCTTTCTTGCTTGTATGCTCTTTTGAACTAGATTTTGTAAATTATATATATATATATAATATATATTATAGTGGCTTTCCACTTTCGCCAAAAAAAACCATAATATCGGGTCATCAATTATTGAAATGCATTTTAATTTAATCAATTAAAAGTAACTTGGTAAAAAAAATGAGGTGTAACACTCCATGTTTCAATCCGACTTCTTTCCATAATTGACTCTAACATTGGATGGTAGAGTGGTTCCTCCTTCAACAATTTAGACAAAAGTGTACCTCCTCCTCAATCTCCATAGGTTAGAGCCATTCCTAGCTACCCAAGACTAGGGTAATTTGATTTGGCACTCTACTGATTGTGCTAATTATTAGTCTCACATAAATTTAAGAGTCTTCATCCATAATTTCCTCATCTATACCAAGTAGTATCCCAAGGATTCTATCAGTTTTGATCAGACACTCTTCAAACTAAAATTCCAATGGTAAATTATACATTTGTATCCAAATTGGTTTGTTGTATGGTTCATAGTGAAGTGGGTTGAAGCTAGGAACCTATTTTTGTATATAGATCGACATGTTATCCATCTACCAGATTTCTTTTGAAAGCATCTCTTCCAATTCTTCCTTGGATTGAAATACTGCAATGAAAAAAATTGGTATGAATTTTAGAATGAACTATCAATACCAAATTTTTTTCCCATTATTTGATCACTTCCTTGGGTTGTTTAGGGCCAATCTCTCGCACAATTAGGGTTGTTTCCTTCAAAATTTCTTCGTCTACCATAGTTTCACTAGTCACTTCAATGTGTATTTTTGGGTCAACAACAACCTTATCCTCACTAATGTTTGGGGATAAAATTTAAACTCTATGCTTCTCCTACGTTGGGCTCCTTTCATTGCTCTTAACCTCTCGCCCATGCTCCTGCAAACAACCATCATCTACCAATTTTTCCCACCTGCTTAATTATGCCATTAATCAATACCTTGGGGAGACTTCTAATTTTTTTTTTTAAACATAACATTTTTTTTCAATATTATTGTAAAAATTTATGATATTAATATAATGTATAATCTAATATACTAAATCATTAAAAATTAAAATATAATATTATATATTATAGTTTATTACATAATATATTTAAAATATATTAAATTATTAAGAACTAAAATATAATATTATTATTATATAATATATTTTAAATTATTAAAAAATTCTAATATATTATTAAAATATAATATTGTTATATTATGGTTTATTATATAACATGTTTAAAATATATAAAATGTTAAAAATCTAATATACTAAACATTAAGAACTAGCAATCACACCTTAGTGTGCAATGGGTACGCCGAAGATGTGTGGAAGGTCAATTAGGGAAAATGTTGGTTTATTTTTCCCTACCTTTGTGTAGTATACATTAGGTTTAGAAAATGATGTTGTTTGTACCATAAAGGTCTCAATGGATAAGTGATAGCTTCCAATCAACTATGAATCCACTTACAAGGATTTGAACGAAACTAAAACAAAACCTGTGAATCGGGAAGATAATACGAACCCATTACCAATAGGCTCATGTTATTTTTGTAATAGGGAGAGAGGGGGAGAGAGGGATAAATAGGGATGGAAAGAGGGAGATATATAGGAGGAAGATCAGAGAGAGAGAAAGAGGGGTATAGAGACAAATATAGAGAGGAAGATAGGGATAGAGATAGAGATGGAGATGGAAATAAAGATGGAGATGGAGAAGAAGAGTGATATGGAGAGAAGGATAGAGAGAGAAATAAAGAGAGAGGATAAAGTGATATATAGAGATAAAAGAGATTAATATATATAGAGAGAGGGAGAGATAGAAAGATAATGATAGAGATAGAAAGTGATATAGAGAGAGAGGTATAAAGAGAGAAAATTATAGGGATAGAGAAAGATGGAGCTCTAATGAGATAGAGATAGAGGGAGATATGAAAGAACAAATATGGAGAGATAGAGATAGAGAGTAAAAGAGATAGATATAGAGATGGAGCTAGAGATAGGGAGGGAGAAAAAAGGATTATGTGTATGACTAAGAGAGATATGGAGAGAGGGGCATAGATATGTATAAATAGATAGAGAGGGAGGGGGATGGATGGAGAGAAATAGAAAAAGGGGAGAGGATAAGTAGAGATATAAAAAGAGAGAGTGATAAGAATATAAATGAGAGATAAAAAATAAATATATTGTGGGAAAGATAGAGAGGGTGAGAGAGAGAGAGACAAATACAAAGAGAGATAAGTATATAGAGGTAGATATGGAAGGAGAGAGGGAGAGGGAGAGGGAGAGGGAGAGGGAGAAATAGTGATAGAGAAAGGGAGACAATCAAAGAGGGGAGATGGAGAGAGAAAAATAGAGATATAGGAAGTGATATATATAGATAGGTAGACAGAGGGATATATAGAGAGAGTATGAGGTAGAGAGAGAGAGAGTATATATAGAGAGGTAGAGAGAGGGATATATATATAGATGTAGCTCAAGAGGTAAAAATTGGGAGACATATATATATATATATATATATATAGATGAGAAGAGAAAGAGATACATATTTATATCTATGCCCTCCTCTTTGTCTCTATGTTTTACATTTTCTATCAACCTCTCTCTTACTCTCTCACCCCTATTTATCTCCATATTTGTCATCCCTTCTCTCTTTCTCTCTTTTCCTCTCTACATCTCTTTCCTTCTCCCTATCTCTCTCACCCTTAATTTATTTTTCTTTCCCTATTTATCTCCCCCACTGTCTCTCTCCCTTTCCTTCTTTATCTCTTGATCTCTCTACCTCTATATAAGTCTTTGTCTCCTATTTCTCTTTATCTCTCTATCTCCCTCTCTTTATATGATTATACCTATCTATGTCTCTCCTCTTTTCTCTTTTCCTCTCTAATTATTTTTCTCTCTACCTATCTCTATCTTTTTTATCTCTCCCTCTTTATTACTCTATATCTCTACCTCTATCTCTATTATGTATCTCTCTTTATATCCCTATATCTCTCTGTCTTTGTCTCTCCCTATTTCTCTTTCTCTTTGTATCTCTATCTATACCTTTTTTTCTCTCTTCTCTTTTTTCATCTCCCTCTCACTCTCTCTATCCCTCCATTTCTATAGTTGTTTCTCTCTCTAACTCTTTCTTTGTCTATCTACCTCTCTCCTCTATCGCATTGTATCCCCCTCTCTTTCTCTCTCTTCCTTTCTATTTTTTATCTTTACCTATATATATTATCTCCATCTCCATCTCCCTTCTCTCTTCCTCTCAATTTTATCTCTTTCTCTCTATCTATTTTCCTCAAGTGTGAAATGGATAAACTGAAGAGGTTTTAATAAAAAGTGAATTATCATATTCTTAATCAAATGACATGTTACCTTGAGCATAAATTCCCAGAGACATATGTTATCCTTGTCTTGCTAACACTAAATGATTAATCAAAAGTTAGCTTCTCTCTCTCTCTCACACACTATAACTTTTAATTTTATATTTTAAGTTTGAAATCTATTTTATTATATAAATAAGAATAAAATTCAAAATATAACTATTCTACAATATTTAGAATTTTAATAAGACAAATAATTATGTTACATTAATTCTAATAAATTTTTATTATTATTTTTAATTCATAAAACGATCAATAATAAAAATAATATTCAAATTTAACACTTAAGTAAAAATTACAATAAAATAAGGGGCGAGGGCCTAGCTTGATTGGCTAAAGCATCCTGTTGCAGACAAGAGGTCACAAGGTCTAGTATCCCCCCAAACCTATGGTATCGGAGGGCATGTCGCACTAGCGCCACTAGTCATGTGATTTTTTTTACCAGGCGCACATTAAAAGAATAAAAAATACAATAAAATAAACTAAATGTAAAGTCAAAATATATCAAAATCCAAATATTAATAAACATAATATTTTTTTAATATTTTGAGGTTTGAAGGGGTTGTGAATGGCATTGATGGGCCTATGATGGTGTGTTGTTATGGTTTTCTTGAGTGTCATGAGCTAAGGCATGTTCGCCTTCTACTCACTGCCCCTGCAAAGGTCTTTCCTTTTTTGTTGTTCGATCTTCTTGGCATGGGATTTTTGTGGGGTTTATTTTTGAGTGCATGGTTGTGTATGGGTTTGGGGAGTAGGTGTTTTCTACTGCATTTTGGGGGTCTTGCTTGGTTTTGGCTGAAGTGTGGTGTCTTATATTGATGTATGGCTTATGATTTGAATTTTTAGGCTATGCTTTGTCTCTTCTATGTGGTTCTTTTTCTTCATTCTTTGATGGTGAATGAAGGCTCAACAAGGGTTGGTAAATGCCTTTTTTTGAAATATTGTTAGTGGTTGATTCATCCCCACCAATCCATTCCAAACCAATAAACCGTTTAAGCAATAATCTAAATGAGTGAGGGTCATCTCCTTGGGATCTAAAGATTAATGGGTGTTTGAAAAGGAGCCTGTCTTGATCAAGTTTAGTTATTCAACTGGAGTTGGCAATTGAGGATGTTAATTATTTATGTAATCATGTGTTAATTTGCAAATTATGGGGATTCAAGTCTCCCTCCCTTTTGTGGAATCATGGGCTCATCGAACATGGAACCCAAAGGGCGATATGGAGATTATGCAAGCAACCAACAACTATTTCATGGTGGTATTCTCCTACATGGAAGATCAAAATAAAGCTTACAAAGGAGGTTCATACTTCTATAATTAGGTAGGGTTATTCATCAAACCCTAGTATATAGGTTTTAATCCTATAAAGGATCTTCCTTTAAGATTTCTTCTTTGGGTAAGGCTCCCTTGGCTTCCTTTGGAGTTCTAGAGGAATGATATTCTACACATGATTGTGTTGCTGCTTGGAAAAATGGTTTACCTATCTCAAAAAATGTTAGATAAGAAGGTAATCTCTTATGCGAGTAAATGCAACAATCTGTGACACAAAAAAGGTGCCACTTTTTGCAAAATTTCTGAAATAGGCCATTTTGCACTTGCCAAACTAGTTAAGCATTTGGTGAGTGCCAAATGGCTTAACCATTTGGCAAGTGCCAAATTTGGCGCTCGCAAAATGTAAAATATCTTTCAAAAAGTAGGTGTGTTTCCCCTCATTTTTTTTCAACCTATGACTTGAGCTCCCATTTTTTGCTCTTCCAACTCGCACTCACCAAAAGGAGACCAAATTTTGCTTGCAATTATTCACGAGGATGCTGCCAAGATGTCAAAGAGGTTGAAGAGATTGAAGAGGTATGTTGTAATGCCTCACCACGTAACCCTAGAGGAAGTTGCAAACAACTACTTAAACAAGCTAATTTTTTTTTGGTTTAAGTACAATGAACATGCAAGTACACTACGCATTGCCAACAACCTCTAAGGTTACGAGACAGAGGTTATATAGAACCTCAACAAAAAACATGAACTTAAACCATGCCATTCATTTACTTAATAATTAAACACATACATTCCAATTAAGATAATTTACATCAAGCATAAAGATAACTTTCCATTGCATTAATCCATTATAAACAATAAGATTACAACTCTCATTCCCCGAATGAGGTAAGATCAATAAACATAATTAAAATTACAACTTCCACCTCGATAACAACTGAGGGGTAAAGTAATACAAGATCAACTGAAATGAAATAAAGCAAGAGCTGAAACTGAAACCAACGAGCTCTCCAACTGGAAGTCTTGTCCACATGAACATGAAGAAAGAACTCAATGGATTTAGGTGCACGCCACCCAACCAAGTGGAACCTAAAGGCCCACCCCCCATGCTAGGAGATAGTAACAAGGAATCCTAACCAAGACCAACACCTCTAGACGCAGGCTAAATCATAACTGTACCAAATTGAAACAACCAATCACATGAACCTCACAAGTACGACACAAGTACATCACAAGTGCATCACAAGTGCATCACAAGTGCATCACAAGTACAACTCAACATGGTTACATTGCTTCCAGATAAAAAAATAGGTCAAGTATTTTATGAGAACCATACACATACTAATCAAATACCAACTATGGTCACATCAAGTATGTTACAGAAACCATACCCACAATAAAAAGTACCAACTGTTGTCCTAGACAAAGTGTCATCACATAGTTCATCATGAGTTACCCACTGAGGATCGTCAAGATGGTGGCCTCAAACTAATCCCCGGACCTCATACTTACTAATGCAGAATCAAATACCTTTCGTATAGACAAGATAGATGACCTTGCCATTCTAGGCCTTCCCACCCATCCCAAGCCTAACCGAGCACTTGGGTCTATGAGTGAGGAAAAATTATCTTTTTAGTGTGAAGTACTACCCAAAATTCTAAGTACATTGATTTAGTTATTACTTAATTACACCACTTCTAAAGGTTACCCAATCTTACCTCTTCCGGGCTCTGGCCCCAAATGAAATCCACTCTTCTACTTGACAACACACACCATCTAATCACCAAGGGTACAAAGTGCAACAAACAAGATAACATGACCACTCCTTTCTCAGGAGGTGACACAAATTGAACCGCACTCCAACACTGGAGGCAACAAATCATATGACAATGTCACTCCTTACAAGGAGACACGGATCCCAAAATCCACTCCTTTCTCAGGATACACAAAATGTCCCCATTCGTAGAAACCGGGTAAATAACTGATAACTTCCCATGCACTACCCAAGGGATTCAAAACAGGTTGACAATATGACACGACAACCCACATAACAAAAAACCCCATCTGGAAGACTTATTTAAAATTCTATAACACTATTCCCCAAAACAAGAACATGAAGGAAAAGTTCACTGAAGGCATTTGAAAGAAACTACCTTTGGATATTCTAAATCCATTTTCTCATTTCATTTAGTAATTGTTGCATTGAATAAACTGGATTGAATAACGTCTTTTTTTTTAGTCAAGATGAAATTTAAATCAAAATCACATTCTCTAATTGTTTTCAATAATTATAAAATAAACATTTATTCCCATTAACCGGAAAGCATTATTTTAAAAATAAATATTGGTCTCCTCCTTTCGACCTAATCATTTCTAAGACAATTATCTTATCTTTAATAAGCATATTGTTTAAAATCAAACATATTGTTCCATCAAATATACTATTTAAATAAAATCAACAATTCGATGATTGCTCATTAATCTAATTTTCACAATTACATTTAAATCATGCCTTATCTAAAAATACAATTTCCTCAATTAAAACTTATGATATGCCATTGAATGAAACATCATTTTAATATAATATAAACATTTAATTATACAATAATAATATATATTAATATCTTAATATTATATAGTTATAATATTAAACATTATTATATATATATATATTTATCACTTTATATATATATATAATGATATTTAAATATTATAAAAATAAAATATTCAAATATTAAAATATATTACATTTAATTTTTTTGTTTTAAAAAAAAGAACCCGAAGGGATGCCTCGGGCCGCACGCTGCTTTTAGGGCAGGCCGCGTTTAGGGCCGGTGCATTTTCCTTACCATGGCCACGAATTTCCTTTGGGTGGCGGCGGTTTCTACAGGGGCGGCCGCAGGGGGTGGTGCCGACGGAGGTAGCTGTTGCGGGCGACACAAATGGGAGGCGCGGGTTGTAGACCATGCTTGGCGCGGCAGTTGCTGGGCACGGCGGAGGTGTCGCCGTGGGCTGGCATAGCCAACCACCAACAGTGGTGGCGCAGCTGTGCACTGCACAACCGACCACCACCGCTGGTGGTCGCGGCTGCGCAGACTGCGTGACCGTGGGGGTTACTAGGTGCGGCGGTGGGGTGAGCCCCCAACCCCCCAACCTTAGTTTTTTTTTCATTTATTTAAAAAAAAAAAATTTATGATTGTCATTTTTTTATTTTTTTTTTTAAAATAAAAACCATAAACTACAAAAAAAAATACAGGCCTTTAACAATTTCAAAATTTCATAATTTTTTGCCAGCATAACCCCACTATGGAGAGAATAATATAAAATATGAAAACAAGTGTATGTATATATATTTATGTGAATATATATATACATATATACAAATATTTTCTCTCATCTAAAATGAGATTTCAACAATATATAAAAACAAAATTGAAATAATAACCTATAAATAAGAATTCTTTTTTAAAAATTTGAATCAATCTTTTCTTAAAGAGAGAGGTGTTCTTCAAATTTGAAAGCAAGACTTTGAATGGTTTTTGTTTTGCACACAATCAATAGGTTTCCAATGTTTTCCCTTCACACATATGCCTTGAACCTCAAAGAAAACTAAATACAAAAGTAAGAACCTTTTTTTTTTTTGAAGCTGATTGAAGATCTTGGCGGTGTCCTTGATTCCCTCTTCAGATCCACAGATTCTTCAAGCTTTTCCCAAAAACCCACAAAATTCAACAATTCTTCCTCTTCTCTTTTCAATTTTTCTCCAAAAACTCCATTTTTAAGACTTGTGAAGAAAATTCATAATAATGCAATTTTTTCCAAAAATCCTACAACCACCCTCATCAATTCCAGAAAACAAAATAGGAAATATCTCATTTTTTAAATTTTTTTTGAATTTTCAATTTTCTAAATTGACTTTTTAACCAATTTCTTTTATTTTCAATTCCAACTCAAATATGCATGCATTTCCAAAATGAATAATGTAATTCATTTCAACACAAATAACTTAATTAATTAATAAAATAAATCTACAACAAGACTAAATTATTTATTAATTAAATTAAATGATTTATTAATTAAATTAAATTAATTACTAAATTAAATTTAATTTCAAACATATAACTAGATTAATTCACTCACCCACATAACTACAAAGCATATACTTTAACATCTTTCTAACTTCCATAAATAAATTGAAAAAAGGCAATTTAAATAATATAAAACAATTGGACTACACTATGACCGATGACACACTATGACTAGGGTGACGACTTGACACAAAATCCTAGCTACTATCTCCCAATCGAATACCGTTGGGAATTGGACATGCTCAACCTTGTGAAACTAGGTAGAGTTGATGTCCTGTACCTGTCAACCTGCGAACAAAGAGTATATCCACATACAATATATGTCATCATTAAAACATACCGTGAAGAGGAAATCTCAGAATCGCAGGGTGCTCGCAAGCGAGTGATGTGATGTAATCCCCTTCACCAATACAGTGTAACTATCTGACAAATCTAACATACTAATATAATTCAAAGCATAAAACATCTTTAATTCGAACATCCATAATGCTAATCCCAAAACATGCCATAAAGATAACATCATATTAAAATACCATCACATCAAAAGATAACATTAACGTCGCTTTATAGATAGCGATCAAATAGCAGTCGAGTACCATAGTTTGGGTACTAACAAAAGTACAACATAACAAAGCATAACACTGTTCGATCAAAAGGACAAAATGAAGGGGTATTACATATGTATTTCTATTGTTTTAATTTTGAATTTGAATTAGAATGTAGATTGAAATAGGTTTTTAAAAAAAACTTTGTTTTAATTGCTAGGAAATCAATCTCCACCTCAAAAAATTGACAATTGACAATCACCCCCTCACGAAGAGCCTCTCGAACAAGAATAAGTCAGTTCATAGGCATCCACAAGGAACCCAATAAAATATCTTAAATCAAATTGAAAACAAAAAAAAGAGAGATTGAACAATTGATTGGAAGATTAGCTGAGCATGTTGAAACCCACCCTTATAGGACCAGGATTGGCGAATCACTGAAGTTGATTGTATCACATGAAGGAGAAATGAGTGAGAAAATAATTTTTCGGTCAAACAAGAGGGATGAATTAAAACAATTTTATGCTAGTGGTCTTACATATGCAAATGTGAAAAGATAAAAAATTAGCAAAGTTGACTTGTGTGCCCTATTTATAGCCCCGAGAACCAACACACCTTTATCAAATGCATGTAGGAGGTTTCCCATCCGTTGGTGCCACCATGAATTAATAAAAAATAAGTTTTTGGAGTGGTGGTGGATGGTTTTTGACCAACCTCTATGCAATAACCATGAGGTACCACAATATTTTTTGAGGAAACTCTATTGTGAGTTTGTCCTCAATAAGGTGCCAAATTATTTTGAAATTTTAGACTTTCAGGGTAGAGGTGGGGGCTCCACACATGATAGACCGAGTGCACGACATAATCCACAATTGGCACCGAGACCCTTGGCCAAACCCATGGTGGAGCATGTTGTTGTTCCTTCTATTATGAAGGATAGTGTTGAGTTGGACACACTGGAGTCAATTAGATCACTCACTCAGAGAATTGTACAGTGTGCGAGGCCTCTAGTAGAGCTTGATGTGGATGAGACTTCTAGGCTCGAAGTTCTACCCCACCATTTTCGCTCTTGCAGTGCTATTTTCATGCATGATTATTAGAGTGCTTAGGATGCAAGTACACAACCTACATCAGCTACAAAGCAGATGGTTATGATAGATGCATTGCTGAATGAAACATTCGACATTGATACTAAGGTAAAATTCAACAAGTTCATTTAATTTTGTTTATTAAATTCTATTTAGAAATGTAAGAATAAATTAAATAGTAGAATCAATATGATGAAAATTTAGGGTCAAAGTGTTCATGATACGTGCACCATTCCTACAGACACTTATTTCTTTTTGATGTAAAGTCCACAAGTATGAAACTAGAATTAGAGAAATAATTATTGCATGTGAGCAGTCGAATGTTATTTGAATGATTGTCTCATAACATGCCTTGGATGTCAAACAGTTTGCTGGTGGACCTTTGAGCTCCACACCTCACTATTCACTTCATCAACCAACTTTCGCTCAGGCAATCTTTATTCATTAATGGTGTTGTAAAATAATGTTATCTAGTTTTGGTAATTTTGTGTGTAAAAATCTAAAAAATTGATGAGAAACACAAATATTAGAGGAACGTGAAGTGGAGAACGAATGAGACTAATTTGTGCAATTAAGAAATTGAAAGCTTGGAGTTGAAATTATATCTTATTTTCCATCTCAATTTTATATTATATAATGTGATAACTTTTGAATGATTATGAAATTTCTCTCATAAGAAGTACAGTTCAAGGTTGGAAGATATATTATTGGTAGCATGCCCATAGAACCTTAAAATTATTTTCTCTATGTGTAATGCATATTCTCTTTGGTTTCAATCCTCATATTATAGCCTCACAAAAAATACTAATAGTTTAGGTTATAATTGATTATTTACTACTTATAGCTAGTCAGAAAATAAGTCAAAGAATATGGTTTATTCTCAAATGGCTATTTTGATCACCTTTCCTAGTATTCACTAGTACTATGTGCCCATGATTCCAATAATCCCTTGTCATATCCCTTGGTTTCCCTATGACCATTAGCTCTACCTACTTACCTTGTAAGTGATGTCATGGACACATGCTAAACTTTATGATGGTAGATCATAGTGGTAAATCATCTCTCACATAGTTTCTTTCATGCTCATTTTTAGGCTACCTCATCCCTTCAACCAAGTTAACTCTTATCTTCCACCATCCCATAACCTATCACTTGTATCATCCTCCTCACCATGTTCTAAACTTCTTTGGAACTAACCCTGCACATTGAAGGTGTAGCCTATCAGGTCAATCTATTGGTAGTGTGCCACTATCATTGTATCTTGGCAGTTAGCCATCTTTTGTACTTAGGCTGTGAGCCTTTTAAGGATAGCGAGTCCTAGCAATGAGCCTCGTAATATTTTGTATCTAGATATAATATATTGTGAGTTAACCCTCACCGTGGTTTTCCCCTCATTGGGTTTTCCACATAAAAATCTTGGTGTTCATGTGTATGGTTGCATTGATTTGTTTTTATGTTTCTTCTTGTTGATTCAGTCAGAATCGAGATAATGTTTAAATGGATTTTAATATGGTTATATGGAATAATGATTCACCCCCATCTCAATATTCTAGATGTTCAACAGTTAGTATCAGATCTTGGTTCCTTGGAAGAAGCCTAACAACTTGAGGAAGATCCTAGAATTTGAGCATAAGAAATTTGTTCCTCCGGAAGTAGTCTCTACCGAATATTCAGAAGAAATGGAAGATCTGAAGAACAAGTTGATAAAATGAATGAGTACATTGAAAAGTTGCAAAGTAAAAGTATTGAAGCATGTGATCTATTGGTTGAGGGAGAAGAAATTATCTCTAGCCTACTGCAACAATTGGATGAGAAGAAAAGAATTGAAGAATATTAGGAAATTGAAATTCGAAGGAAAATGGATGAATGCATAAAGCTTGAGGAAGAAGCATAAATCTTGAGGTCTAATCTAGAAAAGGAAAGAAGTTTTGAAGACAAATTTAAGAGAAGTTCGACGATGCTTGAAAGATTGATTACTTCTCAAAGATAAAAAATGAATAAGAGTGGTTTAGGGTTTGAGGAAGGTTAGAGTTCTAAAGCGAAGCAATCCATTGGCAAGAAGACTCAATACAAAGGTGGAAAAATCAAAGATCTAAGAAGGGATCCTAGAAAAAATCCTATCAAGTGACATGATGCTAAAAGGTATTTATCTTTCAAAGGTGTTTGTTATTCCTACAAGAAATTTGGTCATAAGGAAAAGGACTACAAAAGTAAAATGAATGATTCTTTATCATTATCTGGCAAATATTCTAAGTGCAAGAAAAATGGATACAAAGTTGGTTAATTGAATAAAAAGGAAAATGGAAAGAAGAATGTTGTTTGCTATAAGTACATAAATATAGAACACCCTGGTAATAACTATAGAAGAAAGAAAAATAATTATCCAGGGAAGAAGAATGATCAAATATTTGATCTAGAAGAAGCACAAAAGGAAATGAAAAGGATTTTGAGAAAGGAATCAGAATTATCAGTCTTATCTATGCCAACCTCTGATGCAGATACTCATGTCAATTTCTAAGTAAAAGCAGTGGCTAAGGGGAAGCAATTATCAGAAAATCTAACAAACTCCCTCATCGGTACTTGTGTCATATCATGACACAAGTATATTTAATGTGGTAACAATATTAAGGTATTTTTCTCAGTCACATGTGTGAAGGATGAGGTTTTCAAAATTTGGAAGAATGGAGGCGTACACAATTTTCAAGATGATCTACCTGCAAGTTGAAGCATTTATTGAAAAATAATTCAGAATGTAAGAAATAAATTCAGATAATTCTAAAGGCTTATGCATTTTCAAAGAAGCATGCAAAGGAAGCTTAAAAGGTAGTTCTTAACTTTCAGAGTTTAAGCGGATTCAAAGTGAGCTCTAGAAGCAGGATATCTATACATTTCTTCTTGGCATTTACAGAGGTATTCTTGCTTGCACAATCTTTCATTTTTATTTCAATGGATAATTCAAAGGTTCTGAGTAGTGCAGATAAAGTGCAAGTTAGTTTGAAGAGATATTTGAGGAATGTGTTAGAAGAATCTGTTGGTGCATTTTCATGCATCCCTCCAAGAGTGTTTCCCATAGAAGATATTTATGCATTTGTTTACAGTAAGATAGAAGAGATGACATCAGTTTAGTTGAGCATGCTTTGGGAAGGTGAATTGAAAGAGAGCCATGACGCCTGTATAATATTAGTTGAGAAGAAGTTGGATGTTTGGAAGAAATTTCCCTTGTTTGAGTTTGAAAAGAAGTATATTTGAATAGTGTTGGGTAGAATTCATGATGAATCTCTGTGGATTAATGAAGCACACTTGATTACTAGAGAAGCTATTAGAGATGTAACTAGTTTGTGTTCCTCTAGAAAAGTTCCCAAACTAAAGGCTATTGATGAGAACGAGATAATTGAGGTTACTGGTGTGAATTTTGAAGGGAAAGAGATTGATTTGAGGTCAATTATTGATTCGATAATAAGGTATGCTGCTATGGTCATTGGTCATAAAGTTTGTATCCCTAGCAATGACCTTACAGTTTCAACTGCTATAGTACATAATGTTGTTGATATGGTTAAAAGAGGTATGGATTATGATTTGTGTGAATTACTTCATATACATATTTTGAAAAATTTAAAGGAAGTCAAGAAGAGTAAGAAGAATACATTCCGGTATGGCAATCTAGTTGTCTATTTGCTCTTTTAATTTTTGAGAGAGTTACCAGTAATAGGAAGGATATAATGGTTAGATTCAATGCATATTTCCCATCAAATAGGAACTTCATGATAAATCTTGGTAGTTCAGATGCACAAGAAACTGCCCTTGCTGCATTCTTTGGAACATTTCAGATGAGGATGAATAGAAGGTCTAGGATTCCAGTAAGTGTTGTTGAAAGGTACTGCGGAAGCATAAATTTTCTTGTGTCTATATATTTTTATCACATGGAAGTAGTTGAATCAAGGTTAGTTTGGATATCTGAATTGGATTATGAAGTGTCAAAGGCTGAAGTTGATAATTATGCTAAAATTCTTTTGGAAATCCCTAAGAATCTCAATGTAGAAGGAACCTTCGGTAGCATGATCGAAACATGAAAGAAAAGGAAGAGTTTTGTTAAGAAAGAAGTTGCAAAAGGAAGTGAGATTGAACATGAGCATGAAAGGATAAATATTAAGAGAACTTTGGAAGAATTGCAAAATGTTATTCCCAGTGCTAATTTTGATTCATCTATTTTTGTTGTGGAGAATCTATGTGGCATGATTGATTCTTTAAAGGTCTACATCTCTGAACTTGAAGTGCCTACTAGAATCAAGTTTGATGAAGGAAATTTAAAATTTATCAAAGGAAAATGTGCGAATGTACGCAATCAAGTGATGAAGAATTAGAGACTGTACAAATTTTTGAAGAAGAGGCACAAGAACTATTTTATTTTTGCCTACATTGGTTTGGTAGTATAATGGATATAAGAAATAAAATAAGGATGAGTGAGTCTTGGATGAGCACTTAGGTAGATACTTACAGGTTAGCAGAAGATAAAGACAATCAGAGGTGGTCCTATATTGTACAACTTCAACACAATTTTTTTTCTCTATAGGATCACAAGACAAATGTTATCAAGAAGTTTTTGGCACTCAAAGACATGATTAAACTCAAACATAATTTTGTTTCTAGTGCTCTTGGCTCTATTGGTGAATTATCAGAAATTAATCTTTGTCCCAATACTTTAGCAGATGGTGTGGAGTCCTTAACTAAGCTCAAGAGATATTTTACAAGAATCTTATAAGTGCAAAAGGTTCTTGGGAAGAAGGAAAAGCATCGTGGAAGGCTATCCTGGAGAGTCTCAGAGGTTCTTCTTTAGGTTAATTCAATTTTGTGTTCATATATTTTTGGTTACATTTTGTATATACATTTATACTGGACCCCTTCCTTTGTCATTGATGTCAAAGGGGGAGACATAAAGAGATGGAGAGATATAGAGGTAGAGGAAAACCATTTTGGTGAAGAACAATTTTGATTGGGGGAGTATTCAAAGTATTCATTTGTTGGAAAGTGTTTTTGTCATGCATATTTCCATCAATGCCAAAGGGGGGATGGTTTTGCAACATGAGCATGAAGCATTGATGGTTTGTGTTGGTTGTTCCTATGTTGTCATTGATGTCAACATGGTGATAATTATATGGGAATTTTACTTGGTTTACTGGATGTTGTTCTCTGCCGGTAATACCCTCTTGTGATGGATTAGTGTATTGGTATTTGAGTTAAAAATATACCACAAGATCTTATATGAATCTATTCTCTTAAACATGTTTTCTTGACTCATTCAGACAACTATATCCTGGATCTTGAGATGTTTTTTGTTGTGAGCAGAAAGTTATCTCTGATAGAGTTCAATTCTGTATTCTACTATTATTCCTTGCTTGGAATACTATGTTGGAGACTCCACATTCTATTAAGGTGAACATTCATATGCCGTGGCTTTGTTGATAGTCTCTATGTTGGTAGTATGATGGGAAATTAATGTGCTCTCAGATCTAAAAGGTGTTTGCACTTTGAGGATTATTTGTTGGTTTGGATAATCATGTTCTAGCCTTGGCCAACTTAGCTTATGCAATACTTTATGAATACTAGTTACAATGTATGGATGATTAGCCAACTTGGTATAATGCAATACATGGATAAAATGCCTAAATCATATATGGTGCCGATAAAGAAAGTTTTGATTATTTTGTTTTCATCTAATTAGGCCAACCTAATTGATGATTAAGATATGCTTGTATATATATAATGTATTTTGAGGAATGAGAGGAGAGAAGAGAGTGGTGAGTTGCATATATGGAGTGAATGTGAAATACGAAGAGGAGAAGGTGCATAGCTTAAATGCTTTATCATTTATGGTTAGTGCATTTTTTTTGAGCAACTACTATGTGAGATAGTACCTCATATTCTGATCTTCATTGGAACTGAACCCTACACATTGAAAGTGTATCCTATCAGTTCAATCTATTGGTAGTGAGATATTATCATTGTATCTTGGCGGTTAGACATCTTTTGTACTCAGGCTGTGAGCGTTTTAAGGATAGTGAGTTTTGGCAGTGAGCCCCGTAATATTTTGTATCTGGATATAGTATATTGTGAGTTAACCCTCACCATGGTTTTTACCTCATTGGGTTTTCCATGTAAAAATCCTAGTGTTTAGGTGTATGGTTGCATTGATTTATTTTTATGTTTCTTCTTGATGATTCATTCAAAATTGAGATAATGTTTAAATGGATTTTAATATGGTTATGTGGAATAGTGATTCACCCCCCTCTTAGTATTTTAGATGTTCAACACACCAAACATTTTAACCCAACACGAAGAGTATATGACATGTGATGTGAATGAACTATGTTGTAAGGAATCTACCATGATGTCTTATTTTCCATATCTATTAGAGGATTTCATGCTTGGTTGGTCTTGCGAGATCCTAAATATATTTACCATTCAATGTCCATATCATTCTTCCATTCCTATCATCACACATATTTTAACCATTTTATATCACATATCTCAATCTTTAACACCTTATATATTATACCACCTTCCTCCATATTTCATCTTATACACATATCCTTACAAGAAACCTTTACTTCTGCTCATTATTGACCAAATCTCTTATACATTATTACTACACACCTAAAGTTCCCACTTCATGCCCTATATTCAAACCTTAGAAACTACCTAATATACCTCATGTTCTAATATTCCCTCCTAATAACATCCAATTAACCTCTAATAGTTCACCTCATGTTTTATTATCCCACCTAACTCATCCAATTAATATATACTAGTCCATTCTATGTTCCATTATCCCCTCTTGATCATGTCCCATTATATTCTCCTAATTCACTCCATGTTCCTTTATTCCTTCCTAATCCCATCCCATTAACATTTAATATTTCACCCTATTTTCCATGATCCCCTCCTAGCCCATCCCACTAATATCGACTAGTCCATCCTATGTTTCATTATCCCCTTCTACTCCCATCTTATTGTACCCTCTATTATTTCACCTTTTGTTCCATCATCCCCTCTTTTTCTTGTCCCTTTATCCATTCTATGTTATACCATATTTGTACACATTTCATCCTATATATATAATCTTACAAGAAACCTTTCTTTCCACTCATTATTGACCAAAAATATTCTCCATTATTAGTACACACCTCAAGTTCCCACTTCATGTACTATAGTCAAACCTTAGAGACCTCCTAATTCACCATATGTTCCATTATTCCCTCCTAGTCCCATCCCATTAACCTCTAATAGTTCACACTATATTTTGTTATCCCATCCTAGCCCATCCCATTAATCTCTACTAGTCCATCCTATGTTTCATTATCTCCTTCTATTCCCATCCCATTACCCTCTCTTATTTCACCCTATGTTCCATTATCCCTTCTTGGTCTTGTCCCATTATCTTCCCCTAATTTACCCTATGTTCCTTTATTCCCTACTAATCCCAACCCATTAAAATCTAATAGTTTACCCTATGTTCTACGATTCCCTCTTAGGCCATCCCACTAATCTCTACTAGTCTATTCTATGTTCCATTATCCCCTTCGATTCCCATCCCATTGTACCCTCTATTATTTCACCATTTGTTCCATTATCCCCTCTTGGTATTATCTCTTTATCCCTTCTATGCTATACCACCTCCATCCAAATTTTATCCTATACACATACCATTACAAGAAATATTTCCTTCCATTCATTATTGACCAACTCTCTTTTCCATTACTAATGTACACCTCAACAAACAACTTCATGTGCTATAGTCAAAACCTATACACATCCTAATTCATCAAATGGTCCATTATCCCCACTTGGTCTTGTACCATTTTCTCCGCCTAGTCTCATCCCATCATCCCATCCTCATTCACCCTATGCCCATATTCACCCTATGCACTCATCTATATGTTCAAATTTGTTGACACTATCTCCCTTAAAAGCTAAGAGGACACTTACATCCACTATTCTATATTTCTAGACAAGTAGAATATGATTTTTTATCCTAAGTATTGTGCCAACAACCACTATTATTGATCTTGCATGATGATGCATGATTTGGACTATTATTGTGATCAAGAATAATGAGTTCACTTGAAGTCTACAAATATAGCTTCTCATTGTCATACTTATGCTATCATGGTGACTTCAACCTTTGTTTTCATCTTACTCATGAGTTACCCTTATGCCTTTGTCACTTATGGTCATGATCATTGTCCTTGTATCCATTTTTTTTGAATATTGGGGTGAAAGGGTGCATGTTTATGTATATTGAGTTGGATGCCATATATGAAGCATGATATTTGAAAGCATGTATCAAATAAAAATTCAACCATGATATCCACACCAATACCTCTATTACAATTATGCTCAATAGAATTCATGTGTTTCATTATGCACTAAGAAAGTGGCCCAAAATGAGATTCATCCATGTGTATCAATGCTTTAAGGTACTCCTAATCATCATCATCCCCATATCATCCCCATCCACCACCACTAATTTTATCCTCACCTACTACTTCCATAATTATGAGGATGCCATGCTTAAATGTCTCCTTGGCATTGGTGTTAAGCTTCCATCCTCCATACCTTCATCCAATCCCAATCTATCTCCCCTTGCTTATCCTTCCCCTTCCTTTGACAATGAAATTTGGAAGCCTTAAGCTAAAATTTCCCTCCAGATACTTTTCAAGGTCCTCATCCTCATCCTCAATTTACAAATCCATGGAATCTTCCACCTCTTATTCCACTTGTTCATATCCCACATCCTTAAAATCCACATCACCCCATTATTACCAAGCAAATTCATCCAACCCATCCTAGCATAATAGCATAGATAAGGCAATGAACTGTTTGAAAAAATACCTCAAAGAAATGCAATCTCATGGTAATGGAATGCCATGATAAACAAATTTTTCATGGCATTCCATCACCATGAGACCACATTTATTTGAGGCATTTTTTCAAACAATTCACTACCTTTCTGTTATGGATAAAAGCCTAAAATAGGTGCTTTCAAACAAACTGTGGATAGGGAAAATAGTAAGCATAATATTAATAAATATATAGTTCAATAAGTACTCAAAATTTTGTTGATTATCTCATACATTATAGGCCATGACTTGCATCACTATCATAGTTTTTGTGATTGAATAATTTGTTGTTTTATTTTTGGATGTTGCAAGCAGAAACACCTCTCGATGTTGATAGGGAAATGGAGTGTGGTGTATCTTTTGCAATAGACAACTTGATGGCTCTCACAGGGGTATGAGGCATATTAGTAAATTTCAAATTAAATTAGTTGTTATAGCTATTTATTATTGAGAAATCAAATGATTATTGATTTGTAGTTTAATTTATATTTGGATTGTTTCTATAGGAGTTTGGGATGCCAAAGCTTGAGCATGCATATCTTCCAATTGAGGAGAGAGATAATTTGGAGGTGGTAAGTGATTATTTTGTTAAATATATCATTTTTTATAATGTAATTTCTATATATTAATGTATTTAATCTTTATTGTAATGGTTTAATCTTGATCGAGAACTAAATAGGAGTATCCCTCGAGTTCAGAGTAAATGAGTGTCATACACATCTCCATCCCCTCGACCAACAAAGATCACCCATTTACTTTATTCACTTGGAGAGCAATGACTTTTGATTGGGGTCCTTTGTTGTATGCCTATATGAAATTTTTGGATATATTTTGTATTACATATACTTGACATTGTATGGATATATGGTATTCTTGTGAGCCTATATGTTGTATATATTTTATACTTATATTGACATATATTGATGTATGCCTACATGGCTATTTGGTCAATACAAATATTTTTTATTGATGGTTTCCATATTTTCATTATAAATCCATGCTTCAATAGATATGAGTTACATGTCTTCAAGTGTATACTTTACAACTTATGTGTATACTTTGTGACTTACGTGTATTCTAATGTATAATTTGCGACTTAGGTGTTTTCACGTGTATACTTTGTATTCATGTGTATACTTCATGGCTTACATGTATTTGAGTACTTGTGCTTCACTTATTGACATGTATGCTTCACTTATTCATGTGTGTGCTTCATGCTTCTGATATATAATTCATGTGTTCATGTTAATGCTTCATGATTCATGTGTATACATCATGTATTCACGTGTATGCTTCATGCTTCTTGTGTATACTTCACTTATTACATGTATTCACGTGTATGCTTCATGCTTCCAATGTAAAATTCATGTGTTCACATGTGTTCTTCATGATTATTCATGCTTCTTGTGTATACTTCACATATTACACGTATTGACGTGTATGCTTCATGCTTCATACGTATACTTGATGTCTTCACGTGTATGCTTCATGATTTTTGTGTATACTTCATGAATTACGTGTATTCACGTGTAGGTTTCATGCTTACTATGTATACTCCATGTATTACATGTATTCACATGTATGCATCATGCTTCCCTATGTATACTTCATGTGTTCATGTGTATGCTTCATGCTTCTGGTGCAATGTAGATCGAACCACTCCAAAAATTTTGGGTGCAAAACAAGACCATGCCTAGCCTAAATGTACCCATTTGGATGTGTTGGAATTTTCGGTTTGGCCACATGAGTTGCAAAATGAAAGTTACACCCCTTTGCAACTTTACACTACTTGCATTTGACCCTTTTTCCATCAACTGAAAAGTTGACACCACATGAATACGCCTCAGAAATATCAAAAAATGAGAGAGGTTATTGTAGAGGGGCCCAACATGATCCCATAGCCTCAAAAAAAAAATGTTTCTAAGCGAAATGGTGTCCTTTTAATTTCTCATCAAATATTGCTACCTTTTTGCACTTTGGATGGTTAAGGGATATCGTCGGTGCAATGTAACTTGAACCACTTTTGCATGTTTGGGTGAAAAAAATGACCATGCTTAGCCTAAACGTACCCATATAGATGTGTTGGAACTGTCGGTTTGGTTGTACGAGTTGTAGAGTGAAAGTTACACCCCTTTGCAACTTTACACTGCTTGCATTTGACCCTTTTTCCATCAATTGAAACATGGACACCAGGGGAAAACACCTTAGAGATATAAAAAATTGAGAGAGGTTATTTTAGAGGGGCCCAACATGATCCCATGGTATCAAATAGAATGTTTCTAAGCAACATGGTGTTCGAGTAACTACTCGTCAAATATTACTACCTTTTTGTACTTTGGACTCTTAAGGGATATAGTTGATGCAATGTAGCTCATATTGTTTCAGCGTGTTTGGGTGAAAAAGAGGACCATGCATATCCTAAATGTACCCATCTGGACATGTTGGAACTATCAATTTGGTTGTACGAGTTACAGAACAAAAGTTACACCCCTTTGCAACTTTACACTACTTGGATTTGACACTTTTTCCATCAACTGAAAAGTGGACACCATGGAAAAATGCCTCATAAATATAAAAAATTGAGAGAGGTTTATGTAGAGGGGCCCAATTTGATCTCGTAGCCTTAGAAAAAAATGTTTCTAAGCGACATGGTGTTTGAGTAACTGCTTGTCAAATATTAGTATCTTTTTGCAGTTTGGACTCTTAAAGGGATATCATTGATGCAATGTAGTTCAAACTATTTCAGCATGTTTGAGTGTGAAAGAGGACCATGCCTAGTATAAATTTACCCATCCAGATGTTTTGGAACTATCATTTTGGTTGTACGAGTTGTAGAATGAAAGTAACACCCCTTTGCAACTTTACACTACTTGCATTTGACACTTTTTCCATCAATTGAAAAGTGGACACCATGGGAAAACACCTCAGAGATATCAAAAATTGAGAGAGGTTTTTGTAGAGGATCCAAACATGATCCCATAGCCTTAGAATTTTTTTTCTAAGCAACATGGTGTCCAAGTAACTACTCGTCAAATATTATTGCCTTTTTGCACTTTGGACTCTTAAGGGATATCACTGGTGCAATGTAGCTCAGACTATTTTGATTTGTTTGGGTACAAAATAGGACCATTCCTAGCCTAAATGTACCCATCCAGATGTGTTGGAACTGTTGGTTTGTTTGTATCAGTTACAGAACCCAAGTTACACCCCTTTGCAACTTTACACTACTTGCATTTGACTATTTTTTCATTTACTAAAAAGTGGACACCTCCAGAAAATGCCCCAGAGATATAAAAAAATGAGAGAGATTATTGTATAGGGGCCCAACATGATCATGTAGCCTCAAATGAAAATTTTCTAAGTGACACAATGTCTGAGTAACTGCTCGTCAAAGATTGATGGCTTTTTGCACTTTGGGCTCTTAAGGGATATCGACGATGCAATGTAGCTTGGACTAGTTTGGCGTGTTTGGGTGTGAAAGAGAACCATGCATAGCCTAAAAAGACCCATGTGAATTTTTTGGAACTATTGGTTTGGTCGTATGAGTTGCAGAATGAAAGTTACACCTATTTACAACTTTACACTTCTTGTATTTGACACTTTTTCCATCAAC
Source organism: Sequoiadendron giganteum (assembly GCA_007115665.2). NCBI lineage: Eukaryota > Viridiplantae > Streptophyta > Pinopsida > Cupressales > Cupressaceae > Sequoiadendron > Sequoiadendron giganteum. The sequence continues at coordinate 689,229,709 of CM021101.1, forward strand.
TAAAAAGTGGACACCATGGGAAAATGCCCCTAAGATATAAAAAATGAGAGAATTTATTGTAGAGGGGCCTAACATGATCATGTAGCCTCAGATGAAATGTTTCTAAGCAACATGGTGTTTGAGTAACTTTTTGTCAAAGATTGCAACATTTTTACACTTTGGACTCTTAAGGGATATTGTTGGTGCAATGTAGCTCAAACTATTTCGATGTGTTTGGGTGTGAAAGAGGACCGTGCCTAGCCTAAACACACCCATCTGAACGTGTTGGAACTGTCGGTTGGTCGTATGAGTTGTAGAATGAAATTTACACCCCTTTGCAACTTTCATGATGAGTGTTAGTTCACTTATGTATAAGGGTTAAATGTTGTAGATTATATTTTCATTATACATCAAAATTTTATACCATACCTAATGCATTTGTTTATGCATCATAATCAAATGAAATTTACTCTTATATTTGATTGTTTGAATGAAGTATGAAATATACATTAGGTTGAATGGAATACATGACAACATCGAACAAATTTTGATTTTGTGTTAAGCATACATCATAACTAGTGTTCATTATGGTTTTCTTAGTGTGTTTATTTATGCATGTTGATTACGAATTTTTGAGTGAAGATTCTCATATCTATAATTTCCTATGTAAAAATGAACAAGGAATTTCCCACTTACCAATAAGTGATGCACCCTCAACCTCTTTAACTTCAATTTCTTCACTGTCTCCTCTACTAGTAAGTTGTCAATGTTGCCACTATTCATAATGACTTTGTAGCATTTACCTCTAGATTTTCATTTGGTTTTAAATATATTTATACTTTTCTCTTTCTCATATTGTACCTTATCTAGTTTAATAAAGGGTAGTAGTTAAGACAAGGGCAGTACCTTATCCTTTTCTTATTGTACCTTATCATGAATAAAGGGAAGTAGTTAAGACAAGGGCAGCGATCAAAGGATAGTGATTACATCAAGAATTGCACATCTTTAAAACTCAAAGTATTACTTCACATTGCATTACTAATGTTATTAGATGTTTATAGATGAAAAAATTTCAATTACAATCTAATGTTTTTGAAAGTCAACCTATGTGCAACTCTTATGCAATTAATTCACATTGCATAACTAATAACTAGGAGCAAATACCAATTGCATTTTATTTTTATTGCATTCCATGAGACCACATTGGTTTGAGGCATTTCCTTGAGGAATTTTAAAAAATCCTTTATATAAGTTTACATGAATTCATTTATTATGTCATGTTTTTCAATTTTTATCTTCAAACTCCTAAAAATTAAACTTTTATAGGAAATTTCCATCTAATTCAATATTGAATTCTATGTATAACAATGAAGATTAATAAAACCATCAAATGAATAGTGTATATTGTCAAAACAAAATAAAAAACTCAATATAAACATCTAGCTAAAATTAAAATAGGGAATTCCACTAGCCATGATGGAAATGGACTACTATAAGCAATGCAATTGGAATTCATAAGCAACTTTGTGTTAAGTTGATATCCTCTATATAAGTTTACATGAATTCATCTAAATTGTGTCATGTTTTCCATTTTTTTCTTCAAACTCCTAAAAATCAAACTTTTTTATGCAAGTTCCATCTAATTCAATGTTGAATTGTATGCAAAACTATTATGATTAATAAAATCATGAAAATAATGATTTATATTGTCAGAAAAAAAAAACTATAAATAAACATTTCAATTGTACCAAAATGAATATAATACCTAAGATAATGAAAAATGATGTAGAAAATTCATAATTTTCTTCTTATACATTGTCTAGCATGCAAATTGGTGGTAAAAAGGTGATGGGTCAAACAAATTTGGTACAACAACAAGTCAACTGCATAAAAAGGAAATTTTGAGTCAGATAAAGTGTAGAACCAGAAAAATGTAGAGAATTGTGGGCTTGAATCACGAGTTCAACTCCTTTTTTACCTTTTTGGAAATGGAACATTTGGCACTCATCAAATTTGGCGAGCTACAAATGTGATGCAAAATGTGATACATTGTTAGGACTTCAATATGTAGAACAAGTAAAACTAAGAACACACCATTTAACTACACTTGGGTATAAGCAACGGTGATACATTGTTAGGACTTGAATATTTATAAGGATTACAATTACAAATACCTCAACCCTTAAACCCTAATACCTCAACCCTCAACCCTATTTTCTCAACCTTAATCCCTAAATCCTCAAACCTTGACCCTAATTCATCAACCCTATACCTTAAACCCTAAACCCTCTACCCTACACATTAAACCCTCAACCCTAAACCCTAAACTTGAAACCCTTGACCCTAATACATCAACCCTATACCTTAAAACCTAAACCCTCAACCCTCAACCCTCTACCCTACACATTAAACCCTCAACCCTAATCCCTCAACACTATCCCTTAAACCTTAATCTGTCAACCCTCAACCCTTATATCATAATACCTCAAGGAGTGTGAGAGACGGGGTTGGAGTGAGAGAGAGTTATTTAGGTAGGGTGGGAGGGAGTGATACTTGAGAGAGAGATATTTGAGAGGGAGAGGGAGAGTTATCTAGTTAGGTTGGGGGGAGAGACCTAAGAGAGGGAGAGGGGTTGGGATGGATATTTTGAGGGAGAAAGCTAAGAGAGAGGGAGTGGGAGACACTTGAGATTTGAGGGAGAGAGAAAGATAAATACGTGAGAGAGGGAGTTGGAGTGAGAGAGAAAGAGAAATACCTAAGAGGGAGAGATAGAGGGAGTGTGAGTGACTCGGAATGCTGCCAAGATATCAGTATCTTTGGTCACATATTCCGGAGTATAATAAGTTAATCTGTAATCTTTAACACCAGCTTTGAATCCGACACTTGCTTTAGTCTCTGTTTTTGGTGACATAAATAAGTCCCTCCCTATGATTTATTGGTTAATAGCTCTTACAAGAACGAGGTCTACTCGACCTGGGTGTCGAACGTAAAGAATCACTTTTGTATTTCAAAAATTTTGTACAAAATATATATTTTGTAGCCTTTATTGTCAAAAAGGCCTTTCTTTCAAGTGATATTGTATCATGTTATGTATGTATAACGCAACCCGATTTCTTATTTCGATTGACCTGCGGACCTTTCTGCAATTTTAATTTATTCTATATTAGAAGTAAATGTGGTACATTTCATTTTAGGCAAAAAAGAAAATGAAAAAATTGCAGTAGCAGACGGTATGGGCATAGGTATAAATGTGACTAGTTATTGGTTCAGCAAGTTGAAGACTTCCGATCGTTATCCATGTTGGAGTGAGAGATAGATTATTATAGGTAGGGTGGGAGGGAGTGAGACCTGAGAGAGAGACTTGAGAGGGAGAGAGAGATTCATCTAGTTAGGGTGGGGGGAATACCGAGAGAGGGAGAGGGGTTGGGATGGATATTTTGAGGAAAATAATTGAGAGGGAGAGAGATGATAGGGAGAGAGAAATATAAAGACATGAGAGAGGGAGATGGAGAGAGAGAAAGACCTGAGAGGGAGAGAGAGAGAGGGAGTGTGAGAGAGGGGGTTGGAGTGAGAGAGATTTGTCTAGGTAGGGTGGGAGGGAGTGATACCTAAGAGAGAGAGAGAGACTAATACATCAAAGAAAGAGAGTTATCTAGTTAGGATGTGAGAGAGACCCGAGAGAGGGAGAAGGGGTAGGAGAGATATTTTGAGGGAGAGACTTGAGAGAGAGGAAATGTGAAAGAGGGGGTTGGAGTGAGAGAGAGTTGTCTAGGGAGGGTGGGAGGGAGGGATATATGAGAGAAAGAGACTTGAGAGGGAGAGAGAGATTTATCTAGTTAGGGTGGGGGGAGAGACCTGAGAGAGGGAGAGGGGTTGGGAGGGATATTTTGAGGGAGACACCTGAGAGAGATAAAGAGAGAGAGATGAGACGGAGAGAGAAATATAAATACTTTAGATATGGAGATAGAGTGAGAGAGAGAGAAATAAATGAGAGGGAGATAGGGAGTGTGAGAGAGGGGGTTGGAGTGAGAGAGATTTGTCTAGGTAGGGTTGGAGGTAGTGAGACCTGATAGAGAGAGATGTCTACTACATCAAAGAGAGAGTTATCTAGTTAGGACAGGAGGGAGATACTTGAGAGAGGAAGAAGAGGTGGGAGGGATATTTTGAGGGAGATACATAAGAGAGAGGGAGTGTGAGATAGGGGGTTGGAGTGAGAGAGAGTAGTCTAGGTAGGGTGGGAGGGAGTGAGACCTAAGAGAGAGAGACTTGAGAGGGAGAGAGGGAGTTATCTATTTAGCCTAGGAGGAGAGACATGAGGGAGAGGGGTTGGGAGGGATATTCTAAGGGAGAGACCTAATAAAGAGGGAGTGGGAGACACTTGAGAGAGAGATACCTAAGAGAGAGATGAGAGGGAGTTGGAGTGAGAGAGAGAGAGAAATACCTGAGAGGGAGAGAGAGGGAGTGTGAGAGAGGGGGTTGGAGTGAGAGAGAGTTGTCTATGTAGGGTGGGAGGGAGTGAGACCTGAGAGAGAGAGACTTGAGATGGAGAGAGAGAGTTATATAGTTAGGGTGGGGGAGAGACCTGAGAGAGGGAGAGGAGTTGGGAGGGATATTTTGATGGAGACACCTAAGAGAGAGATATGAGAGGTAGAGAGAAAGATAAAGAACTAAGAGAGGGAGATGGAGTGAGAAAGAGAGAGAAAGACCTGCGAGGGAGAGAGAGAGGTAGTGTGAGATAGGGAGTTGGAGTGATACCTGAGAGAGAGAGACTTGAGAGGGAGAGAGGTATTTATCTAGTTAGCATGAGGGGGAGAGACTTGAGAGAGGGAGAGGGTTTGGGAGGGGTATTTTGAGGGAGAGAACTAAGAGAGAGGGAGTGGGAGACACCTGAGAGAGAACTGAGAGAGATACGTAAGAGAGAGAGAGAAAGATAAATACCAAAGAGAGGGAGTTGGAGTGAGTGAAAGAGAGAGAGAAATAATTGAGAGGGAGAGAGATAGGGAGTGTGAGAGAGGGGGTTGGAGTGAGAGAGATTTTTCTAGGTAGGGTGGGAGGGAGTGATACCTAAGAGAGAGATGTTATGCCTATTGCACACATGCCCCATTCAGAACGGGGATCCTCTTTCTTTCACCTTGCTGGGTTGTTTTCTTGTTGCCTCATTTTGTGTGCCCCTATTTTGGTGTCCATAATGTTCAACATGCTTCTTAAGTCTCATCTTAAGTTGACCATGTGTTGCCCCTCAAAATTTGTTGTCCTGAAGTTTCCTTGGCATTTCACCATTTGCTGGTGTCCGTGGGGCCTCCCGGGCCTAGATTATCAGAATTCCCCTCTCGGGTTTCCCTGCCTATTTTTCCTTTTTCTGACAGCTTTTGGTCAGTGCCTCCCAGACTCCTAGACCCCAGCTTCATGATTTCCATCCAGTGACTTGCATCAAAATTGACATTACTGTCATGCCTTCCAGACCTGGCTCTTCGGGTTTCCCTGCCCAGGTTTTCATCCCGATTTTTCCATTTTGGATGGCCATTGGCCAATGTCCTTTTGGTTTCTGGACCTCGGCACTTGCCCGACCATTAGATCCTCACTTGGTGAGTTTTGGATGACAGTAACCCAATGTCATTCCAGATGTTGGGCTTTGGATTTCCCGTCGCTATCCTTAATTTGAATCCACCAAACTCACCAGCCGTCGTACCTACATCTATTAGGGACATTAATTATGATTAAGGGTATAAATATTGGGTCTGACATGCCATTTTCACATGTTAGGAACAACTAGAAATTGCAGTGCCATCGTCACCTTCACGCTCGAACCATCCCTTCACTATTCTTCGAGGATTCAACAACACTATTCATCAGGTCTTCAAGTTATGCTCTCCGTCCAACAACCTGCTTCATCTTTTCATGGTTTTATGCTTAAGAAATGAACAATAGGGGAAGATTTTGTGTGAATCTAATAGAGGAAACACCTTTCCACAAAACCCATGTGTTGAGATTTCCCAAACATCCCTCTAAAACTTAGAAAATTGAACACAGAGCCTTCTCTTCTTGTCACTGTTCTTCGAACTGAGTGATCGCGCCCTCCGGGCCTGAGACCTTCAACCGCCGTTGCCATTCAAACTTTAGAATTAGCACAAGCTTGCCTCAAATGAAAAAATTCCCCACAGGTTTCGGCCTTTGGGACTTCGCTTTCGGATTGCCGCTTCGTCTTTGCTGTTTCAAACGACAATCTCAAACCACCCATTTCGGTCTCGGACCCCAGCTTGCAATTTGATGCGATACCTTCATAAGCTTCCACTCCCAAGCAACCTTCGAGCCTTGGTCTATGGAATTCTGCCTGTGGGTCGCCGTTGCTGTTTCAAACGTCTGTCGGGTGACCACCTTCCGGATTTTGGGTCCTGAGTGCTTCCCCGCCAAAATTTTTTTTAACAAAAATCTTTAAGTCCGTACCTCCGTTGGACTCTGCCCACTGGACTTCCACCATCGGGCTTTCATCCCATCTTGACCATCCCAAACAACAATCTCAAACCGTCCTTCCGACGCCCAAACCCTAACATCCCAATCTCCACAAGGTTTTAACAGATGAAGTCGCGGGGCGAAATCCTTCTCTGGGTCCGGTCCGCCAGGTTGTGGGTCCCAGACTTTCATCCCCACTTCGTCGTTTCTCATGGAAATCATAGAACGACCTCCTAGCCTCCATGGCTCAGGCTCTCAAATGACTAAAATTCCTAAGGAAAGGTTTCACGGCCTTCGGCCTCTGGAACTCCTCTGGAATTCCATTTCTCCAAAGCTGTTTCAAACAACTAACATTTGATAGCCTTCCCTTGGTTTGATCTCGGATGCCTTAAATGGTGACCTAAATGACCTCCAATCTAAAAATGAATGATGAAGCATGTGCTAAAATGTGATCACCTTCCTCATAGACCCTTCATTATCTAAACCTAAGATCAAGAGAAATCATCCAAGTCTTCCCACTCTATTCACCCTCCAGAACAACATTTTGACAGGGATAGTCCGACCTTTGGGGCCCGGGTCATCCATTTTCCTTCCAATGAACATTCAATGACAAATTCAGATAAGTTTTAGAAATTTGAATGATAGATTATTGGATCTAACCTTGTTTTGTAGGTATTTAGCTAGCCGTTTATGTCGCCATGCTAGATTGTACTTAACCCCACCTCTACGTGTAGGATATATAGAATCAGGTGTAGAAACCTCAGGGGTAGCCAAAGACAAAGGAAAGAAAACTACCAAAGCTCCTCGAGGTAAGGAGGATAATAGATGAAATACCAATTCCAGGGAGTGTCGTTGCACTCTAGGGTCAGGACCAGGTTGAAAGACATCACTAACACAAATATTGGGCATTTCAACATTGATGCGTTCATACAAAGGGTTATAATAATCCCCAAAATAGATAATGCGAGACACATCGGGAGAAGTGGAGCTACCAAGTATTGAGATCCCACATCATGGAGGTCAATAAGCTCCAGTCGATGATCTTGAAATTCATGGAGTATGTAGCTTCGAAGAAGAAAGAAGGCAACCTTATTATTGATGACGAATTTCTAAAGGAATTGCTGCAACAAAGAGCAATGAGCAAGAGGACAAAATGCTACAGTGCTACCACTAGAAGACAAAACAGGGATATGGACAAAATGTATTTTAAAAATGTAGTATATTGGGGGGTAGGTAGAGTCCTAGTTTATAGTGAATTGTGGCTACACAAATGTAAATCAATCTTGGCCACATGTTCTACTTTTGGGACACTTTAAATAGGGGTCTCCTCTCATTTTCAAGAGAGTTGAGTTGTTGTAAAGACATGATGTAGAAATTGCAATAGAAATACATTAATTTTGATGCATTTTTGGATTTCTTCTCATGTTTCATGATTCTTCTCTCATAGTTCGATGATTTAGTTGAATTTTCTTTGCTGTTTTAGCTTCCTTTTAGTTAGATTTGGTAGATTTAGTAATGTTGTTCATGGTTATGAATATTCCTAATGTGTAGATGCTTTCCTTGTCCATACTTTTGGTTGTTTACTGTTGGTAGATAATTGTGTAAAGTTAGTTTGGACCTAGATTTGAAGCTGCTTTTAAATCTTTATCTTTATTCTAGCATATGGATGGTGAATGAATGATAAAATGTCTACAGTCCTTAGAAGATAGTACAAATTTCATGACACTGTGAAATTTCTAGTTAAGTGGAATTTTTTTTAAGGAAACTGTCCATAGTATAAACCTCCATGATAATTGTTCATTGGTAGTTGCAGATCCAGGAACTCTCTCTCTTCCTTGCTCTTTTTCATTTTTTTAAGAAGTAACCTGTGCTAAGGTTCATTGCACATTGTAAAGCCAAATTCAAAACAAAAATGTAGTTCAAGATTGCTGTTGAACCTGCAACAAACGTACAGTAAATTCACCACCTCAGAAACTCCATTTACATATTCGATTCCTCTTCCAACTTGACTCAAGTAAGTCTTCCCTATGATTACCAACAAAATCACATTGAACATTAACTGAGATATCCCATGCAAGTCATGACTTGGCACTCGAGAGATCTTGGGGTGATTTTCAGCAACTTTTTGGATAGTTCCTTTCAAGAGAGGTAATGCACTTACACATTGCTCAAGTTGAGAAAGTGTGCAAAAACACCCATCAACAGCACTAGTGCTAGATGGAGGGCCTTTCATGAGATAAGTTGGATCGAATTGGGTCCTTCTCCCTTGAAAGATTTCATAGAATATTGAGGTCTACGCCAAACAAAGGGGAGTTCCAAGAGCTACCGCCCCCTACCCAAGCTAAGAGAGCTAAGAAAGGGGAAGCCTCCGCCTCCAACGCATCCGACCAACCCATTTCTCTTTCACCTTCATCCTCTTCTCCAACTCATTCACAACCATCTTCTCCCTCATTCTAGGCAGCATATTCTCCTACTCATCTACTTCAAACAACCTTCTAGGCTGTCGCTTCCCAAGGGCTAAACGCTGCTTTCCAGCACAATGTAACCCCATTTTCAAGAGTTGTCTTTTCAATTGTTGCTGCCCCTTTGTAACCACAAGTGAATCTATTGCAGCCACCTCCACTACCCCCTTTGATGGTGTGGTTGGGAAATAATCCATCTCCTTTGGCCTTCAACCTCTACCATGACATGCCAAAGAATCTTGAGAGATTTTGCACGAAGTTCAATCCCTGGGATGCATAGAGGACAACCAAGGAGCATGTCAAGATCTTTGAATTTTTTTTGAAGACTATGTAGATCATACATGAGGATGTGGCTTGTTGGCTCTTTCCCTACTGCTTGGGGGAGGAAGCCTTCTATTGGTATGTCAACTTACCGACAAGAACTATCAACACGTGGGACCTTTTGAAGAATTCTTTTTTGTAGAAGTTCAAAACTCCAATCAGCCTTGCAGAGTTGTATTGAAATTTATATCGGTTTGAAGAGAGGTCAACAAACCAATCAAATCCTTTAATGATTGATTCCATAGAGTGTACACTTGACTGTAGTTACCGTACGTGTTCAATGATGTTGCTATTTTACTGATCTATTATGCAACATTGGACAATCTTACTGCAACATTAGTAAAGAGGATGCGACCATCACCTGCTAGATTGGTAGATGTGTATGTGGAGGCTATCAGTGCTAGCACCAACCTGGGACAAAAAATTTCTAGTTCACTGCCCTCTTTGGGGTAGGTTGCTCATCCTTCATAGAATCAAGGAATTACTCAAGCTCTGCAACACCAGACACCTCTCATGAATCTGGTACCATAACTGCCCATAGTACTACACCTTGGGAAACCCATGAATCAAGAACCCTTGGTTCCTCACTATTTGTTGCCCTAGAAACAACAAGTCCATTCTTAGCCACCCCAAGTACCGACATATCTCCAAGTTTCTGAATTTCTACCCACTCACCAAAATCAACTAGTGGTTTTGTCGGTGTTCCTCCAAAATGTAGCTCCACAACCAAACAAAACAGAAAAGGATCGGATTGACAAACCCATAGAAATGATAAAAAAAATGTCTACGGAGATGACACATTTGAGAAACCAAAACAATCAATTGCAGGCTTCACAGAAAAGTGTCCAAGCTAACCTCAACCGTGATAGTCACAGTAGCCGCGAGAACCAGGATAACCGCGATGCCAACACATCATCTGGGTAGAATTATGATAGGAATCAGAATTCGGGGCCAAAATTTGACAAAAGGTCTTTCTCGAGGTAGAATCGGACATGGAACAAGAGGCCCAAAAATGGTGGTGTTCCCACTCCCCTCGATCCACCTAACAACAATGACAAGACTACAAGTGGAGTCTACTTGGCTAAGGCTGCTTTATTCGGCTGGTGCCGTATACACAAAACAAGCTGACATTCTGAATTGGATTGTCCAAAATTCCAAATGGCTTCTGATTTTTTTTAGGTTGAAGTCCAAAATGCTGTGGACAACTTAGGATGTAGGGACATCATTCCTTCCAAACCATATGATTCCCTTGTACTGGTGGTCAACCAGGTTCCTTTCCTGAAGGCTGAGTGCATCGTGCCGAAGTAGGAAGGGGCCAACAGAAGCAACAAAAATAAAGAATAAGAGGTAAGTTTTGAAAGCCCTTTGGATCAAATTTTTGATTCAATAGAAAATGGTCTTAAGAATGAGGAAGAGCCCAGGGAAGATGAGGTCCAAAATTTTCACCAAAGGACTACCACTTACGATCTCAGGAATAGACAAGCTGGTGGTTCATTTACGACCTCCACTCCACCTAATAATTTCAGTACCCCCCCTGACCCAAATACTAGCAACAATTCGGGATATCCTCATGTCCCCACACGGTACTTTAATAAGAATAGACAACAAAACCAAAACCAAAATTAGCCCACTAGCTCCTTCAATAATACCACTAGTTCCTCCCAAAATATTGCTTATGATGAAGAAGTTGAACAAATGGGAATATATTGTGGAAGAATTTAAGAAGGTTAAGCTAAGTGTGTTTGCCTTTGAGCTACTCAAGTTCTTAGTTGTAAGAAATTCCTTCTTTAGAATGATAAATGGGACCCCATCATCCAGGTCAACTCAAGAAGTGCCCTCAAAGAAGGTTTCCTTTGAGGATCAACAAAATGAACTAGTTGTGCAACAAATTTCCAAAAAAAGGGCTAATCTGCCTGCAAATCAGTAGCCAGATAAGCAGTCCAACAAAGAAACCAATCAGACACAAACCCAAAACAAGGGTAATGAGAAGGATAAGAGCCAGGTCACCCAGGTGGATGTGTCTGGAGGATTGTTTCAAGGGAAATTCAAAACTCCTCCCTTCCTGACCACCATCCGTGTGTTTGGGAAGAACCTCCACAATTGCCTGCTAGATTCAGGAGCTTCCGCTAATGTCATGCCCCAAGTGTGTGTAGGGCCTTGGGGATAGTTCCAACTCCATCCCAACGTAAAGTAATGCAGCTTGATAAGACAAAGATCAACATAGTTGGCAAGATTAATAGAATACCGATGTAGATTACTGCTGATCCTATAATTCAACAAACCATTAACATTCAAGTTGCTGATATCCCAGACACTTATGGCATAATTTTAGGAAGGGATTTGACAAATTCATTGAATGGATATGCCACAACCAATTAATCTCATTTTCCATTTGTGGTTGCCATGGAAAGGGATGCCAAATCAGATTCAAGTGGATTGGGAGCCGTGCATGAGGTTCATGATTAAAAAATACAACAATACGAATGAGGTGTTGTTTTCTAAAACCAAATTGGGGAATTATTCTCTGGTGTCATATTTAAATGAACAAGAATGATTTAGAGAGGAAGAAATGAGAGAGGTTCTTATTGTATTATGCAGCCCACCTGCTGACCTAGCTCGTATCCCTTAGAGCACGAAAATTTAGATAGAGTTAGATGACGAAGGATTTCGAGATGGCGACAATTTGGGATTATTGGATGGTTTCCAGGATTTTATGGAAAAATGTGTACAGGACCAGCACAATTTGGGAGCTAGAATGAATGTTCAGGAATTGTTGTTGCCAAGCTGGTGTAGGGTACATAATGGTACCCATTCTGAATTTGAATGCTGTTTGTGTCAAACAACAATTGAGCATATCAAAAGAAAAATCGCTCCACAAGAGGAGGTTCGATCGATGCCTCCATAAAAGATGCATTCAACCCTTGCACCCCCTCAAAAGATTGCTGAAATGAGGCCCCCATCAAAATCATAAATCGGGTCTACCAATTCTAGGGTCGATAACTCTCTAGGGTTTTGGACGCTACACTTCGACGGATCCAAATCCAAGCATGGGGCTAGAGCCGACTTTGAACTAATTAGTCCCAAAGGTAAGTAATATTTTTTTGCTCATAGGCTTTAATTTTATTGCACTAATAATGTAGCAGAATATGAGGCATTGGTCTTGGGACTCCTTATGGCATTAAGGAAAGGTGTCAAAATGTTACAAGACTTTGGGGATTAAGAATTGGTCATAAATTAAGTAAGAAAAATCTATTCCTGTTATGATCGAAGACTCACCAATTACAGACATAGGGTATTAGACCTGTTGGAAGGTCTCAATGCATTTAATATATAGTTGATCCCTCATGCTCAAAATTATACTACCAATTCCCTAACACAAGCTGCTAGCACTTTGCAACCATTGTCATTGTCTGGCCTTAAACGATTCATGGTTGAGCTCACCTCCATTCCATCCGTACTAGACAAAGTAGCTAATTTTCAGGTGTTTAATGATGAAAAACACATCCTAGATTTCATTACTAGTTCTGATGTGTTCGCTGCCCAAATAATTGATGAGGCTGAGCCTGAGGAGGCCGAACTTGATATTGAAGAGGTCATCAATCTCAAGACCAACACTATCTCGAGAGGGATGGTCCAACTCGAACACATATTGGATCTAGATCAGATCAGGGATCAATATCAACAATCCAAGAAAGACGCCATTAGTGACCAATGTGACACCTATAACCTCAAAACAACTAATGAAGCAAGGAATATATTCATCAGCAAGGTGTACACACCCAAAGAAAGAAAGGGTATAGTGGATGCTCTACGAAAGTACCATGATGTCATTGCTTGGAGCTATGAGGATCTAAAAAAATATGGCACCTCAATAATCATGCACACCATTCCCCTTAGACTGGGTGCAAGGCCATTTTGACAATGACAATGCCCTATCAATGCTTTACTAGAGCCAATCATATACAAGGAGGTGCAAAAACTGTTGTTTGCTAGAATTATCTTTCCAGTTCGACACTCTACATGGGTTGCCAATTTGGTTCTAATTAGAAAAAAGAATAGAGAAATCGGATTGTACGTGGATTTTTGTAACCTGAATAGAGCTTCAGATAAGGACAACCATCCTATGCCATCATTGGATGAGGTACTCCAGATAGTGAATGGTCCCTCAGGTGATGTCCTTCTTGGACGGGTATTTAGGGTACAACCAAGTCATGGTGCAATATGAAGACTAACACAAAATGACGTTTACCACCAAGTGGGGCACATTTTCCTATAGACGGATGCCCTTTGGGCTCATCAACGTTGACGCCACCTTTCAACGCATGATGGATATTGCATTCAAGGATCTGATTTGAAGGTGCATAATCATCTACATGGATGATTTAATAGTGTTCTTAAAACAATGAGGTGATCATGTTGCTGACCTATGTAGAGGTTTTCAAAGGTGCCGTGAGTTTGGGGTTTCCCTCAATCCAAAGAAATGCATCTTCAGGGTGATTGAGGGAAAGTTGCTAGGGCATGTCTTATTAGAAAAAGGGATCTCCATTGATCCCGAACATATTCAAGCCATGATGAAGATTTAGTTGTCGAGAAACAAGAAGGAGTTAAAATATTTCTTTGGAAAGATCAACTTTGTTCGTAAGTTTATAACAGGCTTCGCTAAAATCATCAAACCACTCAATGCTATGTTAAAGCAAGATGCCAAGATCGAGTGGACTCTTGAGGTGAAGGAAGTCTTCAGGGAAATTAAACAAGAAATTGCTGAGGCACCAGTATTAGTCAGTCCAAACTACCTAAAGCCTTTCTACATCTATTCATTCACTTCAGATCATTCATGTGCCAACATCCTGACACAGAAGGATGATGAGGGCAACGAGCATCCAATTGCCTTAATGAGTACCCCTTTGAAAAATGTTGAGATGCGTTACCACAAACGTAGAAAAACAAGCCTATGCCCTTGTTAGAGGGGTAATGAAGTTCATGCATTATATCTTGTGCAACAAAGTGTTCACCATAGTTCCTGACCTAGCCGTGAAGACATTGCTTATGCAAAATGAGCTGGGCGAACGATGGGAAAAATGGATTACATTGTTGCAGTAATACAATATGGAAATCCAACTAATGAGATTGGTGAGAGGACAAGCGCTCACCTGAACGATTGTTGAAGTGGCAGCGGATGTAAGGCCTGAGCTCACAGTGTAGCAATACAACCTAGAGGATGTCTCCCTAGGAGAATGGTATGATGATATAGTGTATTATCTGCTGAATCATAAATGTCCACCCCGCTTGCAAGGAGTCCAAAAGCATGCACTTAGATTGAAAAGAAATAGTTACATGCTGCAAGGGGCCATATTGTATTAGTGGAATCATGAAGGTATCTACTTGGGATGTCTTGGCAAAGAAGAAGTTGATGGTGTTTTGAAAGAGTTTCATGACAAATTTGGCTAGAGCCATGGTTTTGACTTGTCTACAACACACCAAATACTGAGAGTAGGGTATTATTGGCCTACGATCTTCAAGAATGCCCACTATCACATCCAGACCTACCATGTATGCCAAACTGTGAGAACTAGAGAAAAGAATGATACTGTCTTGTTGTAACCAATCCTAGAGGTAAGACCATTCGCACAATGGGGTCTTGACTTCATTGGTCTGGTAAGCACTCCATCATTTGTAGGACATACGTACATTCTAACTGCTTTTGATTATTGCACTAGATGGACAAAAGCAATTGCATGTAGACAATGCACAACGAAGGTAGTAACTATTTTTTTGGAAAGTTTTATTTTGAACTATTTCAGTTGTCCTTATGCGTTAGTATGTGATAATGGTCCCGCATTTGCATCATTAAGATTCGTTGGTTAGGCCTTTGCTATGGCATTGCACTAAAATTCTCTCCAACTATTATCCCTAAGGAAATGGTCTTGCTGAATCCACCAACAAGAACCTGATTACCATGATAAAAAAATTGCTTGATAGGAACCCCAAGGACTGGCATACCCAGCTCCGTTTTTCCCTTTGGGAAGATCGTACTCGCCATAAGGCTTCCCTTGGAGATTCCCCTTACCACCTCATTTATGGCTTGGAGCCTATCTTTTTGATTCACTTGAAAATCCCTACCCTCCATTTCATCAATGTTTTTTATGAAGGAGGAGATCGTAGAGACGCTCGCCTGGCTGAGTTGTTACATTTAGAGGAAGTATGAGACCATGCAATAGATTTTTTTTCCAAACATCAGGATGTAGTCAAAAGATGGTTTGACCACCAAGCCAAAATCAAGGCATTCCAAATTTTTGATCTAGTCTTATATTGGGACAAGGCCCACCAAAGAAAAGGGGGACATAACAAATTTGACAAGCTTTGGATTGGCCCCTTTCAAATTATCAAAATTATCAGAGATAATTCTTTTCGCTTAAAGACCTTAATTGGTGAGGACGTCCCATTGCCTGTCAATGAGCAACATCTTAAGAATTACTTCCAAGCTTGAGCTCTCCTAGAAATGTTCATGTAAATAACTGTATATAGGTTAGGGTAGGTTTCCTTGCTTTGCTTTCCTGCTTTGTTTTGTTTTGCTTGCTTCCTGACAGTTTTGTTTTGACCTTGAAGAGTGTTTCCTTGTTTCGCTGTGGTGGTTGTGCTTGGTTCGACGAATGGTTCACTTTGCAACCCACTCTTGTTTTGTTCTCTAGATAAGTCTTCATTCCCCACTGCCGATCTCTAAAAGGCCCTAAGCATTGGTTTCCTCTTTTGAACTCTGGACTAATCTAGGATTGTACCCTTGTTTGAATCTGTTGCGTTTGTCATGGATCATACATGAAATGTACCTTAAAGGTTTTTGAAGAATTATGTGGCAATTGCTAGGAGGGATGGACTATGGAAAAATCTAGAGTCTTCTCTAGTGACCACTGTGATTCCAAAACCCATAGTGAGCTTCAATGCTTGCACGGTTGAGCAAAATAAAAGAAAATAATTGCAAAGCAATATCAGAAAAGAAAAGAAAATATAAAATCATGCAACTGTATGGGTGTACGAATATCTCTATCGGGGCTATGGATGCCTGGCTGGCAGTAGAGCTATGTTCATGGGGTCACAACGAAAACTCCAGCGGGGCTATGGATGCCTAATTGGTAGCAAAGTAATGTATAAGTTACTTTTGGGGTTTGGAAAATTACGTAGCTTGTCCCTCTCGATTAGTAGTTGTTAATGTGGTTTCAGAGGAAAAGGAAATGAACTCACCATGCACACACATCCATGATGAAGTTGTGGTACGATTCAACCTCGGTTATTCTCCTTAAGTTGTTCTTAGTTCAACCTTGGAAACTAGATTCTGGTCCGCGTAACCAAAGATTCTAGGTTCATAATGAATATTTATATTTAGAACACCAGGAGCGTTCTTCTAGAAGAATCACCATTTGTTATGCCTATCGATCACATGCCCCATTCGAAACGGGGACCCTCTTTCTTTTTCCCTGTTGGGTCATTTTCTTGCCGCATCATTTTGTGTGCCCCTATTTTTGGTGTCCGTAATGATCAACATGCCTCTTAAGTCTCATCTTAAGTTGACCATGTGTTGCCCCTCAAAATTTTTTATCCTGAAGCTTCCTTGGCATTTCACCATTTGCTGGCGTTCATGGGACCTCTTGGGCCCAGACTGTCGGAATTCCACTCTCGGGTTTCCCTGTCTGCTTTGCTTTTTTCTGACAACTTTCAGTCAGTGCCTCCCTAAATCCGGGACCCCGGATTCATGACTTTCGTTCGGTGAATTGCATCAAAATTGACATTAACGTCACGCCTTCTAGACCTGGCTCTTCGGGTTTCCCTACCTGGGTTTCCATCCCGATTTCGCTATTTTGGATGACCATCGACCAACGTCCTTCTAGTCTCTGGACCTCGACACCTGCCCAACCATCATATCCTCACTTGGCAAGTTTTGGAAGACAGTAACCCAATGCCATTTTGGACCTTGAGCTCTGAATTTCCCGCCACCATCCTTAATTTGAATCCACCAAACTCATCGACCATTGTACCTACATTTATGAGGGATATTAATTGTGATTAAGGGTACAAATATTGGGTCTGACATGTCATTTTCACATGTCAGGAACAACCGAAAAAGTGCAGTGCCATCGCCGCCTTCGCGCTCGAACCATCCCTTCGTCGTTCTTCAAGGATTCAACAATGCTATTCATTGGGTCTTCAAGGTATGCTTGTCGTCTGATAGCCTACTTCATCTTTTCATGGTTTTATGCTTAAGTAGTGAACAATAGGGGAAGCTTTTGTGTGAATCTGATAGAGGGAACACCTTGCCACAAAACCCATGTGTTGAAATTTCCCAAACATCCCTCTAAAACTTAGAAAATCATTCTCGAAGCCTTCTCTTCCCGTCGCTGTTCTTCGAACTGAGTGACCACGCCCTCCGGGTCCACGACCTTTGGCCACCATTGCTGATCCAACTTTAGACTTAGCACAAGCTTGCCTCAAATGGTGAAACGCCCCGTGGGTTCCAACCTTCGGGACTCCACTTCTGGATTGTCGCTTTGTCTCTGTTGTCTCAAATGACAATCTCAAACCGCCCATCTGGGTCTCAGACCCCGAATTTCCATTTGACGGGAAACCTTAATAAGTTTCCACTCCCAAGAAACCTTTGGCCCCGGTCTACGGACTTCCACCCGCGCGTCGCCATTGTCATGGTATTGTTTCAAACGCCTGTTGAGTGACCGCCTTCCGGCTCCCGCAACTCGAGTGCTTCCCCGCAAAAACAATTTTTAACAAAAATATTTAAGTCCTTGCCTCCATCGATGCCATCCACCGAACTTCCACCATCGAGCTTCTGTCCCATCTCGGCCATCCCGAACAACAATCTCAAACCGTCCTTCCGACCCCCGAACCTTGACATCCCAATCTCTGCCAAGTTTTAACAGATGAAGTCACAAGATGAAATCCTTCTCTAGGTCCAATCCGCCGGGTTGTGGGTTCTAGACTTCCATCCCCACTTTGCTATTTCTCACACTATCACACAATGGCCTCCCGACCTCTATGGCCCAAGCTCTTGAACGACTAAAATTCCTAGGGCAAGGTTTCACAGTCTTCGACCTCCCAAGTTTCAGACTCTGAAACTCTTCCTCTGGAATTTTGTTTCTCCAAAGCTATTTCAAATAGCTAACACTTGACAACCTTCCCTTGGTTTGATCCCAGATGCATTAATGGTGACCTAAATGACCTCTAATCTAAAAATGAATGATGACCCACGTGCTAAAATGTGATCACCTTCCTCACGAACCCTTCATTATCCAAACCTAAGATCGAGAGAAATCATCCATGTCTTCTCGCTCTATTCGCCCTCTAGAACAACATTCTGACAAGGGAAGTCCAACCTCTGGGGCCTGGGTCATCCATTTTCCTTCTAGTGAACCTTCAATGACAAATTCAGCTAAGTATTAGACATTTGAATGATAGATTATTTGATCTAACCTTGTTTTTCAGGTATTTGGCTAACTGTTTATATCGCCATGCTAGATTTTACTTAACCCCACCTCAATGTGCAGGATATATGGATCAGGTGCAAAAACCTTGGGGGCAGCCAAAGACAAAGGAAAGAGATCTGCCAAAGCTCCTTGAGGTAAGGAGGATAAAGATCAGATGAAATACCAATTCCAGGGAGTGCCATTGCACTCCAGGGTCACGACCAGGTGGATGGACATCAATGACACAAATATTGGGCATGTCAACATTGATGAGTTCATACAAAGGGTCAGAATAAACCCCAAAATAGATAATGCGAGACTCATCAGGAGAAGTGGAGCTACCAAGTGCTAAGATCTGACATCATGGAGGTCGATAATCTCCAACTGGTGATCTTGAAATTCATAGAGTATGTAGCTTCGAAGAAGCAAGAAGGCAACCCTGTTATTGATGAGGAATTTCTAAAGGAATTGTTGCAACAAAGAGCAATCAACAAGAGGACAATACGCTACAGTGCTGCCACTAGAAGACAAAATAGTGATATGGACAAAATGTATTTTAAAAATGTAATATATTGGGGGGTAGGTAGAGCCCTAGTTTATAGTGAATTGTGGCCACACAAATATAAATCAATCTTGGCCACATGTTCTACTTTTGGGACACTATAAAGAGGGGGTCTCCTCTCATTTTTAGGAGAGTTGAAATGTTGTAAAGACATGCCACAAAATTTGCAATAGAAATTCATTGATTTTGGTGCATTTCTAGATTTCTTCTCATGTTTCATGATTCTTCTCTCATAGTTCGATGATTTAGTTGAATTTTATTTTCTGTTTTAGCTTCCTTTCAGTTAGCTTTGGTAGATTTAGTAATGCTCTTCATGGTTATGAAGATTCCTGCTGTGTAGATGCTTTCCTTGTCCATACTTTTGGTTGTTTATTGCTGGCAGATAACTGTGTAAAGTTAATTTGGACCTAGATTTGAAGCTGCCTTTAAATATTTATCTTTATTCATGTGTATGTATGGTGAATGAATGATAAAACATCTGCAATCCTTAGAAGATAGCACAAATTTGATGACACTATGAAATTTCTAGTTAAGTGGAATTTTGTTTTGAGGAAATTGTCCACAGTAGAAACCTCCATGATCATTGTTCATTGATAGTTGCAGATCCATGAACTCTCTCTCTTCCCTGATCTTTCTCTCTTCCCTGATCTTTTTCCTTTTTTTTAGCACTAACTTGTGCTAAGGTTCATTGCACATTGTAAAGCCAAATCCGAAACATAAATGGAGTTCAAGATTGCTGTTTGAACCTGCAACAAACGTACATTAACTTCCCCACCTCAGAAAATACGTTTACAGATCAAATTCCTCTTCCAGGTTGACTCAAGTAAGTTTTCCTTGTGATTACCAACAAAATCTTATTGAACATCAACTGAGATATCCCATGCAAGTCATGACCTGACACCCACGAGAACTTGGGGTGATTTTCAACAAATTTCTGGATATTTCCTTTCAACAGAGGTAATTCACTTATGCATTGCCCGTGTTGAGAATGTGTGCAAAAACACCCATCAACAAGAGATACTTGAGAGGGAGAGAGAGAGAGATTTATCTAGTTAGGGTGGGCATGAGATACCTGAGAGAGGGAGAGGGGTTGGGAGGGATATTTTGAGGGAGACACTTGAGAGAGAGATGAGAGGGAGATAGAAAGATAAAGACCTGAGAGAGGGAGATGGAGTGAGTGAGAGAGATAGAGAAAGACTTGATAGGGAGAGAGAGAGAGGAAGTGTGGGAGAGGGGGTTGGAGTGAGAGATTTTTAGGTAGGGATGAATGGAGTGAGACCTGGGAGAGAGACTACTATATCGGAGAAAGAGAGTTATCTAGTTAGGATGGGAGACAGAGACCTGAGAGAGGGAGAAGGGATGGGAGGGATATTTTAAGGGAGAGACCTGATAGAGAGGGAGTGCGAGATGGGGTTGGAGTGAGAGAGTAGTCTAGGTAGGTTGGGAGGGAATGAGACCTAAGAGAGAGAGACTTGAGAGGGAGAGAGAGTTATCTAGTTAGCATGGGGGGAGAGACTTAAGAGAGGGAGAGGGGTTGGGAGGGATATTTTGAGGGAGAGACTTGAGAGAGAGGGAGTGGGAGACACCTAAGAGAGAGATACCTAAGAGAGAGAGATGAGAGGGAGAGAGAAAGATAAAGACTTGAGAGAGGGAGTTGGAGTGAGAGAGAGGAATACCTAAGAGGGAGAGAGAGGGAGTTTGAGAGAGAGGGTTGGAGTGAGATATAGTTGTCTAGGTAGGGTGAGAGGGAGTGATACTTGAGAGATATAGAATTGAGAGGGGGAGAGACTTGAGAGAGGGAGAGGGTTGGGAGGGATATTTTGAGGGAGAGACTTGAGAGAGAGGGAGGCACCTGAGAGAGAGATAGTTGTGAGAGAGAGATGAGAGGGAGAGATAAAGACTTGAGAGAGGGAGTTGGAGAGAGAGAGAGAGAGAGAGGGTTGGAGTGAGAGAGATTTGTCTAGGTAGGGTAGGAGGGAGTGAGACTTGAGAGAGAGACTATTTTCAGAGAAAGAGAGTTATCTATATAGGATGGGATGGAGAGACTTGATAGAGGGAGAGGGGGTGGGAGGGATATTTTGAGGGAGAGACCTAAGAGAGAGGGAGTGTGAGAGGGGGTTGGAGTGCATGCACTACAACAAATCCTTGTGATTTTCTCCATATTTTGCTCTATTTTTTTTCTTCCAACCAGTGTTTTAATGTATTTTTTGCCATTTTTTAAAAACGTCAACGCTATTTATTGAGATGGTGCTATTTTTGGAATTTATTTACGTCGATCAGGACAAGTAGACACTAATTTAGGCACTAATTTGTACTTAAATTAGAGCCACCTTTAGCACCAATATTGGCTTCGAGTGTGGCACCACCGTTAGTGCTCCCTTTGGCTTTGAGATTAGCTTCAAGTTTAGCACCACTTTTAGCTTCGACTTTAGCTTTGAGTCTAGCTTCAAGTTTAGCGTCAGTTTAGACACCCCTATGTCAAAGAGACTTATTTATATGTCTAATTGATGATGTAAAACAATGAAATGTCAACAAGATACGAGCATATTGAGGAGAGAATCACTTACGCCACATCGACAAGGTATATCTACAAGTGCTTGGAAAAAAACAACTCTTGGATATAAAAAAGTAATGTCGATGAGACATTGAGATATCGATACGACAAATAATATTGTCTCATCGACACTCTTCAAGTAATGATCAAAAGCATACACCGCTAGACCACTGGAAAGGTGAGCAACATATGTGGTAGAGCGGTATACACCATAACCCTGCAACAAGAAGCCTTGAGAAAGGTGGTAGTTTAGAAAACAACTAAAGGGAAGGGAAAACACTGCCATATAACATTGATAATCATGAGTCTCCCTGACATGGCAGAGTTACACTGATATATAAAGAAATACCACCAAAGGAAAATATCGACGAGACAGTGGAATATTAGTAAGAGATATTAACTTGTCTCATTGACACTAGCAACCAACATAAGAGGAACATATGATCTAATGTCAATGAGACATTGAGATATCGGTAAGACAAATAAGTGTTGATAAACTATGTCTCAACTTCTAGCCTGAAGCCCAAACTTTCAAAGTCTTGGCAAAAATTTTGTTCATTTTTGGCTTTACCGCCATACTGCGGCAGTCCCCTTTGCTATTCTGGCGGTACCGCGGTGAGGTGTTTGGTGGTTACCACCTTACCGCATGTAGTCTACCTCCTCACCGTAGTGGGCGTGGTATCGACCTTTCTGTCTAGCCTGGTGGTTACTGCTCTACCGTGGCTAAGCAAGAGGTTGACTGCGATGGCCGTGGTAAGGCCGCTAGTGGCTTAGCTGGCGGTTACTGCCCTACCACGGCTAGCCAAGTGGTTGACCACAGTGGCCGCGATAAGGCCGCTGGCCGCTAGCGGCTTGGCTGGCGGTTACCGCCCTACCATGACCAACCAAGAGGCTGATTGTGATGGCCATGGTAAAGCCGTCAGTGGCCTAGTTGGTAGTTACCGCCTTATCACGACCAGCCAAGGCGCTGACCGCGGTGGCTGCTAGTGGTCAAGCTGATGGTTACCACTCTACCATGGGGTGGCCTTGCAGCCCCCGCGGTAGCACGGTAAGACCATTAATGGTCCCATTGATCGATCACTACCATACCACGGTCTTGTCCTTTGACCACATCGGTAGTGCGGTGGTGTTGGTGGCTTGTCTAGCGAGCTCGGTAGGCTTACCGCCATACCGCAAGCTGGTTAGATGGGCGTGGCGGTAGCGTGGTAAAGGTTGTGAGGAGCTCAGTGAGCTCGATGATTGGTTTGACCAAGTTAGACTTGGTGTCAGAAGTGGACAACAAATGATTTGTAGACACGTGGCTCAGTGTCTAAGCTATGATTGGACATAAACCAAAAGAGTAATTGCAACAGGTGCAGGTCAACCCAGGGTGGTGAAACAAAACCCGATTTGGGTGAAGGCATTAATGCCTGGGTGGCTCGATGCAGGAAGATCGGTATGGGCAGATCATGGGTGCAATTGAATTAGAGAGGAATGTACCTTGTGATCGGTGGTTGACTGATAGACTTGATTGTAACATGTGACTTGAGAAAGGGGATGACTTATTGCAAAGGAAGAGAAAATTTGAACCGTATGTTTTTGGAGAGAGAACATTGTAACAGTGAGATAATTCGAGTAGTGCTGCTATGAGCTGATCAGAGAAGACTGTATTTTTGTATGTAACTATTTTGTTACTGTAATACAATTAGTCTGGACTTTGTGTGGTGGGTTTTTTTACCTGAAAAGGTTTTCCCACGTATATCTGGTGTCATCTAAGAATGCTTATCTTGGTGTAATATTTATTTTACATGCTTGTACTCATCTCAAGTAGTTTTAGAAAGCTTTTGAAGTTGGTTTATGCTTTTCTCCTTTGTTGTATTAGTGTTAAGGGAATGTATTCCGCACTGTTGGGTCTCTAGATCCATGCCTGTTTTCCCTTGAATAAGATTTTCTCATCGACACTCTTCAAGTAATGATCAAAAGCATACAAAGCTATACCACTGGGAAGGTGAGCAACACATGTGGTAGAGCGGTATACATTGCAACCCCATAGTAAGAAGCCTTGAGCAAGGTGGTAGTGCGGTAAACAATAGAAGGGAAGGGAAAAACACTGCCATACTACAATGAGTATAATAAGAGATGATGGTAGTATGGTAATCATGGCATCATTACAATTTACAACTCTAAATACAACAAATCACGTCAATCACAATCCATTTGAATAAATTATTTAAGGAATCAAGAATATAGCCTGCCACAATACTCTAAAACTATAATAAACATACTCTAAAAAAATCATCAAAATCTTATTTTCAGGCATAGCCCGCCGGAATGGAGTTTTCATTTTAATAAACATATAATAAAACCTTTGTTGAAACCTTACTTTTAGGCGTAGCCCACCAAAATGGAGAAGTGTTTCAATAAATAATGACAAAGAATGGTAAGGAGATGTGTATGATAGGAGGCATAGGATTCATTGTTATTTATCTCATTCCTACTCTGATCAACAAGGGTTACAATGTTCGTGCTACTATTTGTAATCCAGGTATTTAATTGACATATGTTTGCATAATCTAAAATTCATTCAGATGATTTTGAAGTATCAATGTATCCTATATAGGGTTTAGAATGACTTATTTTAATTTTAAAAAATAAATCAGATGCTTTTGAAGTATCAATGTGTCCTATATAGGGTTTAGAATAATTTATTTTAATTTTAAAAAATAAATAAATGATGTATTTTCCTGTGATTAGATAATGTGGAGATCTCCTAAATCTTCCCTAGCACACTGTCCTCTTTCACATTGTGTTCATTACTCCATTTGGTAGGATTTTGCATTTGACATCTTTAATATCTTCATGATAGTGGCTTTTAAATAGATCCCAGTATTTTCTTTAATCTTTATCATGGTAACCCTTGAGCTCCATAATCCACCTTCAATCTCTTCTAAGTACGTTGTCTTAAGCTAGACTGCATAGTATGCATATAAAGCAACTCCTTCATACCTACCATTGTTCCAAACCACCACTCACCACCTTGCTTAAAATTTTGCCTCCATAAGCACAATAACATGTTTTAAAATCATGGTTGCCAGTGATTGACCATTAAGCTCACTACTTTCATCAAGATACAATGAGATTTTTGTCTTCAAAATTAAGGCATTATGTAGGATAACATTGAGAATTTTTTGTTGTGTACAATTTGATTTTCTTGCACATTTACTGCTTTGCTAACTGCCTTTAAGACTGGATATTGCACCATCACCTGCAATCTCAAACACCTCATTCACTGTCACTTGAAGATTCCTTTCATGAGCATCCTTGTATAAAATCAAACTATGCCTTATAGACTGCCTACTTACTTACTAATATAGGGGACTTATTGTTTCATGGTATTTTGAGTTTTATTTAGAAGGGGTTAATATGTGGCATATTTATGTGCAGGAAGAATATATAGTGATGCAACATTCAGGTATGGACGGTTCAGGAAAAATTAAATTGCTATTAGTGTCACAACCAAGTTGGATTGTACCTTGAGCCAGTGGAAACACTTTCGGGTGTTTTTGCTCTGAAGTAGAACTTGTGTGTAGGAATTTCAAAATATCTGACAGAGGATGCTCCTATATTCTAAAGATAAAATCATAAATATTCTTATCCAATTTCTAATCCAACCTTACATCTTTAATATTCGATAGAGAAAGTTTGCACATTCTAAAGATAAAATCATAAATCTACTTATCCAGCTTCTGATCTAATTCGAGGTCGTGAATATCGAATAGAGAAAGTTCCTATATTTTAAAGATAAAATAATAAATCTTTTTGGTCCAATTTGAGATCCAATTTCAGGCCGCAAAGCTCCAACAAAAAAAGTTCCTACATTCTAAAGATAAAATCATAAATATATTTGGTCCAATTTGGGGTCCAATTGTAAGGACTTGTCTTTTAATTATACTTTCTGGCATTTATCTTGATACAAATTGTTACTTTAGAATTATGGTATTTCTTTTCTTCTAATGTTCCCTCATTTTAGGGAAGAGCTTTGAAGATGGTTCCTTCAGATGGAGACTACACTTTTCTGCTATAGGTTCCATCTAGAAAAACCAGAAGCTCAGGTACTGTCATACTCAAGTACAAAAGAGTTTGAGGTTACCTTGTTCTCCTTGATACAAAATGTTGTCCTTCAATCCCTCTTAAGCAACATTCACTATTATGAACTTCATCATTGTACCTTTCATGCGTTCAATTTATTTTGTTATGTGGAAACATGTTGTCTCTATCTTTGCAAGTGATTACTATTGTGTAAGATTTTAATCTACATGGCTACCCCTCATGTTCAATTCTTGTGACTATTATGATGCTTGGGGCTGCTTACTTTTAACCAAACTGTTAATGAAAACTATCTTGGAATCCTTGATGATCAGTTTTGTTAGAATCATGGCTATGTTGATAGTGGAATGTTCTTATTAATAAGGATAAATCTTTATCAATAAGGAGATTACCCCTTACGAACATACTCCACTATCCTTGTAAAGATTGATCTTTAATGCTTCATGTATGGTTTACTTGTGATTATCCTTATCAAATGAAACAATAGGGTAGCAGACTAGGCTCAACCCTTGTGGGAGCCAAATTTCTTCCCACATGCTGTAAGAAAATAAACAAAACAACAACCTAATTTTATCTATACCTACACAATGAGAAAACATGTTAGATAAAACCGAGCATAAGATAGATATGTTTGATAACTTTATTGTTTTCCTAGACATCTACGGTATGCAAGTTATTTGAATGCACATGATGATCGAATTATATATTTATAGATGTATTCATATATTTTGATTGGTGATCCTTCATTGCTCTAACAACACTCTTCTCACTCAAATGCAGGGAACCTAGGAGTAGCAAGGAAGACATCAACTTGGAGGCTTAGACAAGTGAGAAGACTGAAGATGATGCAGAACAAAGCAACTAGGATTCAACATCTCTTTATGTGCATTTTTCTCTTTTGTATTTATAAATGTATAGTTTTTTGATTATATGCATTCAAATAGTCAGTTCCACGGCTTGTGTGGAACAACATACATTTGCATTACCAATAAAGACTACAATATTTTTGAAAGGATTGTGAAATCTTTCCTATATTATATGCATTTGCATAAGTGAAATCTAGTAATGTAATCTTCTAATTTTTTTTATGCACACGAGTGTAATGTAGCAGAAATAAAAATGTACCTTACTCTTCATTTGAAAATCACAAAATCTCTACCTGATTGAGC
>CM021101.1:689256855-689314995 GCA_007115665.2 Sequoiadendron giganteum
GAGGTGCAAAAGTTGGTTGATACTGACATGGAAGTTGTTGAGACCCTGAAGAATATGTAGTGTGTTTGGCTGGCTTCCTTTTGGATATTTTTTGGCTGATGGTTTGCTTTCAGTGGGCTGATTTTTGTTTGTTGTTGTTATCTTTGTTTTTCAGCTGCTCTCTTTTAAAAAGGGTTCCAGACCCCTTCAAAACCCATCTTTTACCTTTAATCAAAATAGTTAATAAACTTGGCTATTAAAACATTTGGCAGACCTCAACATTTATCTCTTCTAAGCTGCAATTCCATTTCAACCCTAAAACAACAACAATCTCTCTTCATGCGAACAACTTCTACAAACTTGATCAACCTTGCTTTGATAGTCTGATGCCCATGATCCATTTCTCTGCTCTGATACCAACTGTAAAATCCCAGAACAAATATAAATTAAAAATAGAGGAAAAAGCACTCCACCGTAAAATCCACCATAAAATCTAGCATGCAATATTGACCATGAGTTTCACCATGCTGCATGTGCTTTCACCGCCATGCTGAGTGCCCTCTCTGTGACACACAGTTACTAAGGTTTTACATAGTTAGTGTTAAAGATAGTTTGCATGCATATATCTATTAATAGTCTTTGAGTTTCAGTTTTATTTGTTAGTTAACTAAATCTAGTGCATGCATGATAAATGCAATGGAAAGAGGCTACAACCTCTATAAAAATTGTCATCTAAAAAATGTAATCCCTTCAGAAAAGCTGAATAAAAGTTGTGTTTGTGTTAAAACTATTCTTTGTATTTTCTATGTAGTGTTGTTTCCTTTGTTTTTAGTTTATCTCTGTTCTGGGATTGTACAGTAAGCTCACATACTTTAATTTTTTTTTTTAAACAATTTGATTCTTGTTGTACTGCTATGGTAGGAGATCTTTATGTTTGAAGGATAACTGTTGAAGTTGTAGCTCTCTTTGAATAACATTGTGTGATCCATCTATGCTTGTGACGTTAGGATTTTGGCACTTGTGGAATGTGAGGCATTCTTTCTACAAATATTTTTAGAGTTAATTCAACTGTACGTAGCTGGTAGGTAAAGTAGGTTTATGCATTAACTTTGAAAGACTCCATACAACTCCATATTAGGTTTAGTTGCTTCAAGCTTACTCTTTCTCTTGCTAGTTTCTAGTTGCTTCTAAAAGGTTATAAAATCCTTAAATATTGTATTGCAGTGTTTTGAATAGAATGAATATACATGAATATACGTTTTCCCTCCATGCTCTGTTTTTCATTGTTCTTCATTTTCCTCTGCCATTGTTGACATGGTATCAAAGCTATATGGTAGATGATCGTAAAGACCTGGAGAATAGGATAATCTGGGGAGTTTTTAACTACTATCAAGAGGAGGAATCATCAACAGAGGAAGCTGCCAAAATGATTGTTGTTGCAATCAAAGAGAACGCTGTAAAGAAATTTTAAGAAACACAAAAAAGGGGTTGCAGTTTGCTTGTCTTTACTTTCATTTTATTTTTTATATCTATTTTTCACAAATAAAGTTTTATTCACCAAATTTGTGACATCAATATCACTTTGATCATATTATTTCTCTCAAAATAAATCTGTTTAGTTGTAAATAGGAATATATATGCCCTAATGATATATTATTGATTTTTGAAGTTGTTTCCAATAAATATTATCCGGTCAATCGCACAAAATTTTCTTATCCTCCAGTAACAGATTCATTTACATAATGTTCTCTTGAATGTTATTCGTAGTTAAAATTTTGAAAGATCACAAAATCTGAATAATTTAAATTGCTAGGAAATATTGTGAATAATTTAAATTGTTGGAAAATATTTTGTTTTGATGAAAATATTTCAATTTATATTGGTAATCTATCTTTAATTTCAAATATATATTTTTAGTGAATATTTCGAAGTGGTTTCGTCAAAAAAATTAACCATCTATCCCACACGTTTTTAATTGTTGACAGTAGTCATTTTGAAAAGGGTAAAATTTAAATTTTTGGTTTTCTTTTTAAAATTCCTTTGGATGTTCATTGCAAGCAATGGTGCCAAAGTCTATGAGGAAAATAATTATGTTATTTTCAAATTTTGAATGATTTGAATATTAAAAAAATATAATATATTTGAATATTATTTAATAAATTTTAATATCTTTTAATATCACTATTTAATATATTTTAGTTTTTTTTAAAACATTTTCATAATTTAATCTAATTATATAATATATAAAAATAATATAATATAACAATATTGCAAATTTATAAATTAGTTGTTAGTTATTAAGTTTTCATATGTAAAGGAATATTAATATTATTAAATCAATTCTGTTGGTATTGGTATTTTGAAACTTTTGGTTTGAAAAAAATCATAATATTTCTGATTTATATCTGTGTAAATGTGTATTGCACGAATAAGTGGTTGGACAAATTTGGTGATAATAGTGATTTTTTTTAACATTTGCAGATTTTGTTTCAATTAACAGTGCACACTTTTTGTGATTGTGGCAATTAGCAGAGGGATTTTTTTTTCTATAGAGACAATTTGATTGAGATATGCAATTCAGTCTGGTTAAGTAATTCCACAGAGTATTTGTAAATATTTGGGAAAGAACTTCTAATATTTTGTTTGTATGTTTACCAAGTTCATTGCATATACATGAATCTGCTTCCATCACACTTTTGATAAAAACCTTATTGCCATAATTGTGTGAAATCAAGTTCATATCAGATAAATTCTAAATAATTCATGCATATTTTATTTACAATTTATTTTCAATTCTGCACAATCCATTTTTTATATGTTGATGGAGGTGCCATTGCAACCCTCAAATCCATTAAAATTCCTCTTCCTTTTAGTATTTTATGTGGAAATATTTTTAAAAATATATAATATTGTGACATCAAAATAGTGTTCACTTCTTGTGTTGTATGTTGTCTCACTTGAAGCAACAAAATTACAGAGTGATTTAATTTTTTTAACTTAAATAAAATAAAGGATAAATTGAAGTGGGAAAAAATATATTATTTTTTTTATATTTTGAAGAAAAATATTTAAAATTTTATTCAACAAACCTTTATTTATAATCCAAATGTGAATATAAAGTGGTATAATCAATTTTTTTGAGAATGTTGCCAACACTTTTCTAAAGCACCCATTTTGAGGTAGGCTAGAAAAATCGCTGACAACATTATAAATTTTTTGATTATATCAATTTATTTTCTTTTGCTAGGAAGTTTCAATAGCCTTTATATAAATCTATTTTTGTATATGTTGCAATCATGATAGACTTAAAATGTAAAAACCAATTTGTTGTTTTAGCAATATCTTTAATTTAAATGTCTTCATATCAGCAAATCTGCAATAATTCAATTTCAATTTAATTGGAGATTGGAGTGAATAAGTAAAATTGAATTAAATTATTTTTAAAAAATATTAATAAAGAGTTTTTAAAATCCTTAAAGTAAATTTGTGAGATAAAAAATAATTTTAATAAACCCTTTAAATATTTTTTTCAAGAAAAAGAGCTTTTTAAGATAGAAAATTAATGGGGAAGACAACTTCTAAGTTATTAACAAATTAACTTTATTATTATTAAATTTAACTTTTCTAAAATATTATTAATAAATTATTGATAATAATAAATTTATAAATAATTAAATATATATAATATATTTGTAATTCAATTTAATAATAATTTATATATTAATAATTTAATATATAAAAAATATTATTTCAAGATACAAAATTAAATTTAACTTTTTATATATTAAATTTATGAAATCTTATTTTTAAGAAAACACATTTTAAGATAGAAAATTAAGGAAAAAAATAATTATTTTTTATATATTTGATAATGTAAATTTTGTTAATTATAATATTTTAGTTTTGTTAATTAATTTTGTGCATGTTAGAAAATTAATTTTAATAAAGTCTTGAAATGTTTTTTTTTTCAAAAAATATTTTAAGATAGAAAATTAATGAGGAAGACAACTTCTAAGTTATTAATAAATTAACTTTAATATTATTAAATTTATTTATTTTTAAATATTTTTAATAAATTATTGATAATAATCAAATTATAAATATTTGGGTTTTTATGTCATTATATTACATTGGTTATGATATGATTAATAATTATAATGGTAGCTTCTAAGTTATTAATAAATTAACTTAAATATTATTAAATTTATTTATTTTTAAACATTTTTAATAAATTATTGATATAATTAAATTATAAAGATTTGGGTATCTATGTCATTATATTACATTGGTTATTATATGATTAATAAGTATAATGGTTTAATATGTGAAATATAATGTTATATATTGTGGAAGGTCTAATCTTTAAATTGTTCTTTCTATTTATTTATTTATTTTGTTTTATTTCATTTTTTATATTAAAAAAATAATAATAAATATAATATATATTAATCATTTTTTCAGATGATTGCAATTTCAAAAACTGCACAAAACTTAGTCCTTGTAGTTTTATAACAGTATAAAATTAAATATATTAAAAAAAATAAAAAAATATGATGTTTTCTTTATGAAAAAAATCTATGTTTTATGCATCTTTTCCATAGAGAAAGTTACATTTACATAATTACTCGTCTCCATCAAATCAAAATTTAAAATATATATATGGGGGTTAATCTATTAGTCCTCTCTCTAATGCAAACCCTAGCATACTTATATTTATATATTTTATCTATGACTAAATTCAATTTTCAAAATATTAAATTTGAATATTTTTTATTATACTTTCTTATTGTATTTATATGGTGCAAATTTAATTTAAAATAGACATCTCAAAAAAAATATCTCTCCGTATATTTTACATATATTTTTCTAAATATAAGTATGTTAGTTAATACAACAAATATATATTAAATAATATTTTAAATGAAAGAAAAAGGAAAAAATTATCAGATGGGCTGACCAAAAGGTCCATCCCATGTAAGCGGCACTTTGGGGAAGATATGACTCAGTTTCCATGAGAGGTCTCGCTCCCTCCCCACTAAAAGTAAAAGAGATAAACCTTACTGCTATTCTTGAGGCGAATATTGATTGTTAATCTGCAAGTAAATGGTTCAAAGTATATGTATACATGTATTAATCTGTTGCAAAAGTCGTGCAAGCATTAGTTTGTGCAGTCATGAATTTAGAAACTTCTTAATAAATTTATGATTTTTAGATTTATTACTAATTAGTACTATTTTCTTAATTGGTATTTTTTTTGGTTCTTTAATAGTTTAGGTTCACAGAATTTTGTTAGAAACTTTGTTTAGAGAATAGAAAAAGTTGAAAAGATATGTGGGTATAGTTGGTCTTGGCTTAAACAAGAGTTAGTCACTTATTTCTTTGATTTCTTGAAGTTGGACTGTTGGAGGTTGAACCAAATCTTGTTTCTTGATTTTCTTGTGTCTGATGTTTGGAGGTCCAACAATTGGGAAAATGAAAGGCCCGATTTGTGTACAGACACTTTATTTTTGTTTCAAAATAGTTTGATTCTTGTTGAAGATCTTTGTGTTTGAAGGTTTTGTAGAGGTTTGTGTGTCTAATTGTAGCTCTCTTTGAAAAACAATGTCTGATCCATCTATGGCTGACTGGTGGTTACCATCCTAATCATTATTTTGACATGTTCTTTTACAATGCACGAAAGGTAAAAGGTGTAATCAGAATAATTTATACGAGTGATTTGGTATTTTCTTTCTTTCTTTAACATCGTCAGGTATGCAAAAAAATTTAGAAATTTTGTTAGAAGCTTCATTTAGAGAACATGAAAAATTGAAAAGATATGTGGGTATAGTTAGAATTGGTTTAAACAATAGTTAATCATTTATTTGTTAAGTTTCTTGAAGTGGGAGGTTGGAAAAAATATTGTTTCTTGAATTTGTGTCAGTTATATCGGGTCTGATATTTGGAATGTTGGAAATAATTCCAACTTTTGGTTTACCACCATACCGCAGCCGTTCTTTTCATTGTTCGCGGTACCATGGTATTACCGCCATACCGCAGCTTCCATGCTTGCTCCCCGCGGTAACGCGGTGTTCGCATCTTACCGCCATACCGCGGCTTCCTCGTCGACCCCTCGCGGTAACGCGGCGTTACCACTATACCGCGGCCTCTCTCATCTCCCCTCGCGGTAGCACTGTATTACCGCTATACCGCGACTCTCTTTGTTGTCGTCTATGGTAGCGCGGTTAACCGCGATACCGCGGTCCTGTACGGTGCCCCTCACGGTTGGGCAGTACCTCGTGGTACCGCAGGCCTGTCTTGCCCCATGCGCGGTAGCACGGTTTTTGCTCGTTTTGGCAGCAATACTTTATGGTGTATGAGCTGGCGGACTTTTATATCGATTGGACATTGTTTTAATGTGTTTGGACGAAGACATCTTGGCCTTTCTTAATGGCCTTTATTATTATATTAAATGTGGGTCTTTTCGGGCTGCTGGATATATTTTTATATAGGTGCTTGTATTTGGGAGATAGATAGATGAGTGTGCAGATATGAAAAAAGGCTCTCAAGAGCAGAGAAAAATACTTTGTATCAGAAGTTTGTAATGTTGTGGATAAAAACTCAGAAGAGTATAGAAGGTAGAATTTTCTCTAAAGTAGCATGATTAAAGGAGAAAAGAGCAGCAACTATGTGAGAAGTTGAAATATGTTTTTGAAAAACAGTATAATATAAATTTTTTGGGTTTGAAGCATATGTCTAAATTTCTTAATTTTTAGTGTTTAAATATGAATGATGTTGTGTTTGCTCTTGTATGCCTTTTGTATTCCTACAAAGTGGTATCAGAGCCTTGTCGGTCAGGTTGACTGGGAGTAGAAATTTATTGTGAATTTGTGTGAAGTAATCACTGTCTACTCAAGAGAAAAGCCATAGAGTGTCTAGGACTTGTTTGTTTGCAAAATCTGAGAAGTTTGTCTGGGTTTGGAAATTTGTGAAGAGAGTTGATAAGAAAAGAAGTTTTTGTTTAAAGAAAAAAGGGTCTTTGCTTTAGGAAGCCTCAAGTGCTCTGCCAATAGAAAAATTGCTTGTGTCATATGTAGTTGTCAAGTGAGTAAGAATTCATTCCTAGAGAGGAAGGTATCAAAAAAGGTTGAATGTTTGTAAAAAGTTGAAGTCAGTTTAACTGACAGGGAGATTTAGAGTGTTTAAAGCCTGGGAAGTATCTTTCTCACTAGTTGCTGAGAGAAGTAAACAGGAAGCTGTGTACATCAGAGAAAAGAAGAAGAATGCTTGAAGGAAAATTGTTGAGAAAAGCTAGAAGAGCTGTATTTTGAAGACAAAGAAAAGAAATCACTGACATAAGAGAAGCTGAGCAAAAGCCCACAAGAAAAAGAAGTTGTTACAAGGTGTTTTAAATTTGTGAAGATAATTGTTGAGAGTTATTAAAGCAGAAGCTTTGTTGAAAAAAGAAAAAGATTGTGCAAAACATTCATTTCCAGTACAAACAAAAGTTGTAGTCCCAGCTGCTGAATTTCAGTCACGAGATCAAAAAAAAGGTAAGTTGAAATTTCCTTCACAAATGGGGAAAGTAGGAAAAAGGGTTAAGAAAGAGAATGAAAATTTGTCATCTGCAAAAGATGTTTTAGAAGAAGAGTTAATTTTGCTTAAAGATGGACTGGGTATTGTTAAAAGGGACAATGGGTGTTTTATTGAAAGAATAAAAGAGTTGTTGAAAGAGAAGTGTATATTGTTAGATGAAAATGATGATCTAGAAAAAGAATTGAGAAAGACTAAAACTAGAAATGAAGAGCTAGAAGATAGGTTGA
Source organism: Sequoiadendron giganteum (assembly GCA_007115665.2). Taxonomy (NCBI): domain Eukaryota; kingdom Viridiplantae; phylum Streptophyta; class Pinopsida; order Cupressales; family Cupressaceae; genus Sequoiadendron; species Sequoiadendron giganteum. The sequence continues at coordinate 689,264,634 of CM021101.1, forward strand.
AGTCCTTTGAAGAGATTAAGCAAAGAAATGAAGAATTTGAACTAAGAGCAAAACAGTTTGATGAAATGAAAGAAAAGAATGAAGATTTGGAACAAATCTTTAAAAGGGTAGAAGAGGAAAATTGTTCACAGCTGAAGGAAATCACAAAACTGAAAGAAGAAAATGATAAATTAAGGGCATGTAATAATTTTGTGAAAGCAAAATATTCAGTGTGTGATGTCTCATGTGACACAACAGATTTGTGTATTTCATTTGAAAAATCTATTTCTGTTGAAAATGTTGGTGATAAAAAATGTCTAGATGAACATGTTGATGAATTTGCAAATATGGCTAGTTGTGATGATGTGTTAGAAACTGCAAAAGATGCTAGTTGTTAAGAGAATGCAAGGTTAAAATCATGAAAAGAATGGGTTATACTGGACAAGGTCTAGGCAAACATGAACAAGGGATAATAGAGCCAATTGAGGCTACAATGAGGCCGAAGAATGAAGGTCTTGGATATGTTCCAGGAAAAGGAAATGCTGCTACAAGTGCAGGTAAGTTTGTTAGAGAAGTGAAGAGTAATGAGTGTTCACACTATCATAGAAGAGGTCACATCAAGGAGAAGTGTTGGGATTTACACCCTTGCGGTATCTGTGGTTCGAAAAATCATTGTGAAGAAATGCGTTGGAATAAAGTGTCAAAGAATGAGTCTACATCATAATGCATAAAGATGGACTATGGATGGGTTTTTGATTCAAGCTGGCAGAAGCTAACAGGTATGCTTAAGAAATTGTACAAGTGTACATATGTGAAGGTTAATAAAAAATCTGTGAGGTATGAATGTTCACAAGAAATGAAAAATGTTTTGAGAGAAAAGAAGTTGTAGTCTAATGAGTCACTTGCAAATAGTGAAGATGAAAATATCAGTTTAATGTTTTGAAGAATTGAAGACAAGAAACTGTTGCAACAGTTGAAAGGTTAAAATGAACAAAGGTGTGCAAGATAAAGTCACAAGAACTTCTAAGTTTGAGTGAAGAATGATTATGTGTAAAGATATGTAAATTCAGAAAAGTAGCCGAAGCTATCACTACAAAATTTAATGTCTTATACAGTAGCAGCTATCAAGGAATTAGTCAAAATAATGCTAAAGAATGTTTTGAAATACAGACATATGAAGTTGTCAAGGAAGCTTGTAATAAAATTTTGTTTGTGCATTGGAGAGAAGACATAATATGAATGGATAAAACAGAAGGTACAGCCATAGCTATTAAATATCACTATCTATGGTAAATTTTGAAGTCTCAGAAATCAGAAAAATTGTCTTGATTGAAGAAGAGTTTTTTTTTGAAGTGCTGATCTGATTTAATAGAACAAAAAAAAAATGCTTGAATCCAACTTCAACGATTGGAGGAAAGTGAAACAGTTTTTGGAGAAAGAAATAACATAATGAAATGCAGTAACATTCTAAAGGCAGAATCAAGACATCAAATAAAATAAATGAAGATAAGATTCCCTAGCACTAGCAAAGTGCCACTATGGGAAGTGATGAATGAAATTACTACAGCTAGTTTGTGGTAATCTGAAACCACCTCATTGAAACAATGAAATTGACAAAAGTTAAAGAAAGAGCAAGAAATATCACAATGATATGCAACAGCATTCAATAATCAGTATGAAGACAAAAGATGGACTTAATGACAAAACTCCCATGCACCAGCAATGTGTTTTCATGGGAAGAGTTGAGAGAAATCAGGAATGAAGTCATGAAACAGATTGAAAAGAGAGAAATCAGGAATGAAGTCATGAAACAGATTGAAAAGAATTGGAAATAAAGAATGAGAAGAGATTCAAAACCTAACTGATGAACAACAAGTTGCTTTTGAAATAAGGAAGGTTGTAGATAAACAAGAAATGAAACAACAGCACAAGGTTGTAGATAATAAAATCAGAATATGCCATTGAAAGGGATGAAATCACTCTTGTGAGTTTATGGTAATCTAAAACCACCTTCATAAGAAAATGCAAATGGCAGATGGTATGAGTAGCAGCTCAGTTAGTGATAGATAGTAATTGATGAATAATGATGTTTGTAAATGGTTCGCATCAAATGATAGAAAGGAATTTGCAAAAGAAGAATTGACCATGGTAGAACGAGGGAAAACACAAACTGTGGAAGACGGATGAAAAGAGACCAGTCTAGAAGTAAAAAGATACTGGTAGCAAAAAAAAGAGAGAGCTAGTTGTGGGAGAAGAAGAACTGTCGTTGCAATTGAAGAGAAGGAATTGCTATCGAAAGGTTTGGAATCACTGTTTAAGGAAAATATGTAAGCACAGCCACAACTGTTAAAGAAAAATTAATTGACAAAAGTCAAGAAAAAGGACGAAGCTACAAGGCAGTTTGAAACATAAAGAGGAGGATTGGAGATTGTGAGCAATACATAAATTCGCTTAAGCACAGTGATGGCAGAAGTTGAAATTAAGGGAGAGTGTTGGAAATAATTCCAACTTCTGGTTTACCACCATACCGCAGTCGTTCTTTTTGTTGCTCGCGATACCGTGGTATTACCACCATACCGTAGCCTGCTTGCTTGCTCCCCGCGGTAGCACGGTGTCCTCATCTTACCGCCATACCGCGGCTTCCTCGTCGGCCCCTTGCGGTAGCGTAGTGTTACCGCTATACCATGGCCTCTCTAGTCTCCCCTTGCGGTAGCACGGTATCGTAGCTATACCACAACTCTCTTTGTTGCCGTCTATGGTAGTGCGGTTAACCGCGATACCATGGCCCTGTACAGTGCCCCTCACGGTTGGGCGGTACCCCGCGGTACCGCAGGCCTGTCTTGCCCCATGCGCGATAGCACGGTTTTTGCTCGTTTTGGCGGCGGTACTTTATGGTGTATGAGATGGCAGACTTTTATATCGATTGGACATTGTTTTAATGTGTTTGGACGAAGACATCTTGGCCTTTCTTAATGGCCTTTATTATTATATTAAATGTGGGTCTTTTTGGGCTGCTGGATATATTTTTATATAGGTGCTTGTATTTGGGAGATAGATAGATGAGTGTGCAGATATGAAAAAAGGCTCTCAAGAGTAGAGAAAAATACTTTGTATCAGAAGTTTGTAATGTTGTGGATAAAAAACTCAGAAGAGTATAGAAGGTAGAATTTTCTCTAAAGTAGCATGATTAAAGGAGAAAAGAGCAGCAGCTCTGTGAGAAGTTGAAATATGTCTTTGAAAAACAGTATAATATAAATTTTCTAGGTTTGAAGCATATGTTTAAATTTCTTAATTTTTAGTGTTTAAATATGAATGATGTTGTGTTTGTTCTTGTATGCCTCATGTATTCGTACATGGAAAACAGAAGGCCTAATTCGTGTACTATAAGTGTTGATAACTGATCATATAATTAGTTTGTTAGATTCATTTAGATCGTATGTTGCATGTCTCATGCAGATTCCTTTGTTTAGAATAGTCTTAGTTTGTTTTGGTAACAGTTAATAAACTTGTCTATTAAAATATTTGGCAGATCTCAACGGTTATCTCTTCTAAGCTACAATTCCATTTCAACTCTAAAAAACAACAATTTGTTTTCATGCGAACAACTTCTACAAACTTGATCCACCTGGCTTTGATAGTCTGATGCCCACAATCCTTTTCTCCACTTTGATACCAATTGTAAAATACCAGAACAAAGATAAACTAAAAATAGAGGAAAAAACACTCCACCATAAAACCCACCGTAAAATGTTGACCATGAGTTTCACCATGCTACATGTGCTTTCACTACCATGCTAAGTGCCCTCTCTGTGACGCACAGTTACTAAGGTTTTACATAATTAATGTTAAAGATAGTTTGCATGCATATATCTATTAATAGTCTTTGAGTTTCAGTTTTATTTGTCAGTTAACTAAAGCTAGTGCATGCATGATAGATGAAATGGAAAGAGGCTACAATCTCTATAAAAATTGTCAACTAAAAAATGTAATCCCTTCGAAAGAGCTGAAAAAAAGTTGTGTTTGTGTTAAAACTATTCTTAGTATTTTCTGTGTAGTGTTGTTTCCTCTATTTTTGTTTATCTTTATTCTGGGATTTTACAATAAGCTCACAGACTCTTTAATTTTTGTTTTAAAATAGCTTGATTCTTGTTTTACTACCATGGTAGGAACTCTTGAGTTTGAAGGCTAACTGTTGAAGTTGTAGCTCTCTTTGAATAACATTGTTTGATCCATCTATGCTTGTGATGTTAGGATTTGGGCACTTGTAGAATGTGAGGCATTCTTTCTACAAATATTGTTAAGAGTTAATTCAACTGTACGTAGCTGGTAGGTAAAGTAGGTTTATGGATTAACTCCAAAAGACTCTAGACAACTCCATATTAGGTTTAGTTGCTTCAAGCTTACTCTTTCTCTTTCTAGTAGTTTCCAGTTGCTTCTAAAAGGTTGTAAAATCCCTAAATATTGTATTGCAATGTTTTGAATAGAATAAATATAAATGAATATACGTTTTCCCTCCATGCTATATTTTTTACTCTGTTTTTTATTGTTCTTCATTTTTCTCTGCCATTGTTGACATGGTATCAGAGTTGTATGATAGATGATCATAAAGACTTGGAGAGTTGGAGAATTTGGGGAGTTTTTAACTACTATCAAGAGGAGGAATCATCAACAGAGGAAGTTGACTTTATTTTCATTTTATTTTTTATATCTATTTTTCACAAATAAAGTTTTACTCACCAAATTTGCGCCATCAATATCACTCTAATCATATTATTTCTCTAAAAATAAATCCGTTTAGTTGTAAATAGGAATATATATGCCCTAATGATATATATTATTTATTTTTGAAGTTTTTTCCAATAAATATTATCCAAAGATATGGTCAATCGCACAAAATTTTATGATCCTCCAATAACAGATTCATTTACATAATGTTCTCTCGAATGTTATTCGTAATTAAAATTTTGAAAGATCGCAAAATCTGAATAATTTAAATTGCTAGGAAATATTTTGAATAATTTAAAAAATATATATATTTTGTTTTGATGGAAATATTTCAATTTATATTGGTAATCTATCTTTAATTTCAAATATATATTTTCAGTAAATATTTCGAAGTGGTTTCGTCAAAAAAATTAGTGATCTATCCCACATGTTATTAATTGTTGACAGTAGTCATTTTGAAAAGGGTAATTTTTTGGTTTTTGTTTTTTTTCTTTTTAAATTCCTTTGGATTTATTGCAAGAAATGGTGCCAAACTCTGTGAGGAAAGTAATTATGTTATTTTGAAATTTTGAATGATTTGAATATTACAAAAATATAATATATTTGAATATTATTTAATATATTTTAATATCACTATTGTAATGCCCTAAATTTAACACTCAAAATACAATTAAAGACAAAACATAAATTCCAAATTTCGTACACTTCACTTGCAAAACTCTCAAAGTCTGCTACCAAAGAAGGCACTACAAGAAGGCATACAACTTTTGACCAAACATAAACTATAATTCTTTCAGTTAGATAACTAAATATTTTTAGACCACCATGGTCAATTCGATAGGAGACATGGAATCCACATCTTTGAGGTAGACTTAAATAGTTCCACCAACCCAAAATGAATTTGAAACATTATATAAGTCACATGCCAACAATAACACATATATATATACATATATATCAGTAGTAATCACAAAAACAATAAGAGAACAAATCCTAGGGGCCGGACCTAATCCTCAGGGGCACATCTTTGACAGCCTTGCCTACGTATATAATTCGCAGAGGAATCGTAGTTCAACTACAAGACTTCAACCATTTAGCCCTTGGTTGGATAGCAAAGGGATATAATCCACTAGGTTAAAGAGATGTCTTAACATCAGTCTCAACCATAACATCAACTCATACAACAATGATAGTGTTAACAATACAAAGGAAGGATTCCTAATTAGCACACAATAAAGGCCTCTATCATAACCATACCTCAAGTAATATTTTAATTAAGGATTCATTTAGGGAATTTTTAAATATATGCCTATCATATAACACCACTCACAATATTTCACTATAGCAGGAATTACCAACGACACCTAAGACCCTATTACATCCATTGAACATATTTTCTATTTGGTTATGTATTGGGTGGAGTTGTTGGTGCAATTCCACCATTAGCACGTTGCTTGAGGGTGGGGTGAGTAAAGAAAACAAAATTGGATGCACAAACTTCATTGCATGGACCCTTAAAACAAGTAACAAGATGATAAAGGACTTAGGTTAAGGTTGTGCTAGGTTTTGAATACTTGTTATGGGCTTTCAGTGACTAACCTCCACTTGACATCCAACTCCACTTCAAACATAGTGTTATTAATCCATCCAAAGATAATCTATCATTTGATGTTATTATAAACCCAATGATATAAATGTATTTTTGTTGAGGTATTAAAGTTGGATAATTTAAATATCCATATTAATATTAGTATAAATTAGACTCACAAAAGAATTCATGAACTTTAATTATTTAAAACTAAATAAATTTCATGATGAGAAAACGTATTACTTAGGAAAGACTCTATTTTTTTAAAATTATCAAAATTAAAGAATAACAATTATAAATAAATATATATTAATTCTTTTATATACATAATATTATTTTCCTTAAAAGGAGGGGGGAGGAACGAATGAAGAGTTATCTCTTCCTATTTATTAAAACCTCCTTTTAAAAGACATGGAAATATATTCCCTTCCTTTAAAAAAAAATATACTAAGCATTCTTAAAAGTAAAGGTGAGGGGCTCTATTTATATAATTGATTTTATATTATTGTGATGCCCTCATCGAGAGGAGATAAATTATAAAAGAATTAAGCACAAACTTTAAACTAGGGGAAAACCCCCAATTGCCGCCCACGATCCAATACATGTTCACTCCATGCTCACCTAACCCCCCAATAACCGTTTATATTTTAGTCATTACATTATTTTATTTATGCCAATAAAAATTTACACGACACCAATATATGTTCACTACTAAATGTGTAGCTAACCAATAAATAAAATAAAATCTAAAAATCTATTGGTACATATATGTTTTGAATACAAGACAAGTTGCAGACAATAAAGTAATTTTTGCATTTATTTAAGTACATTGATGTTTACAATTACCACTCTATGCAAGTGGCTCAAAGCTTCAACTACATAATATATAAATGTATATTTGAACAGTTAATGGTGCACAATTTCACATTATATAAACCATTATGAACAGTTAATGGTGCACATTTTGACATAATAGCAAACATTGATCAGCTTTATGAGCTATCATTTGCACATTCACCCACACTTCCTATCACATTTTCATGTTTTATCTCCATCAACTTGTGGTACCTGTACACACAATTAATGGTGTAAGACTCCCTAATAAACCAAAAAACATATTATAATTCATATAAATGACTGAATTTATGCAAGCCACCTATTTTATCTATTAAACCAAATATAAAATTGAATTCCTAAAGGCCACGACAGAACTCAGGCATAAATGGCCACTGCAAAATGAAATGACAAATTGTTTCCCAGAAAAAATTCAAATTTGAAACTCAACCACCACAATTCAATGCATTCGAATTTCAAATTCAACCACTATAATTCAATGCATCCAATTCGAATGATTTTATAAGAGGGAATTTCTAGGGTCATTACCATTACGAATTATCCTCTACTTTCACTGAATACCCTCTGCAAAATTCAGAGCTTCCTAAGGAAATTTATCTTCTACAAAATTAAGAGCTTCCTAAGGCAATTAATCCTTTGCAAAATTCAGAGCTTCCTAAGGCAAATTCTACACATTTGTCTTTAAAGGGAGCTTATTTAGGTCGATACACCCAGAATAGGTAAATTCATGTTTTATATTATCAATTAGCTATTTTACATTTATTTTATCTGTTCTCATTATTCAAAATACTGTTTCATGTTTTATATTATCAGTTAGCTCTTTTACATTTATTTTATCTGTTCTCATTATTCAAAATATTGTTATATATTTATGTACTCACTGTTTACATTATTTTTAGGCATACTATTTTACATTTATGTTGTGTGTGATTCATCATTCAATATTCTGTTTTATATTTACGTACTCAAAATCTTTGCATTTTTTTCAAGCTATGTTGCCTATTTCATTATTGAATATACTCTTTTATATTTGCGTACTTAATGTTTACATTCTTTTCAAGCATACAAATTAATATGTTTTTAGTCAGTTGTTCAACTTAACATTTTCCATTATTTAATCATATCATAATTACATTTTTTTCACTTGCATTCATCATAAATCAAGATAATAACAGCAGCATTACCCATTTTGGAATCATATCACAGTTATATTCTAAATCCCTCTTTACTAATCATGAAATTTAATGGGTTTATAGTTTTTGTCCCAAATTATTTGTTAGAGTAATTGGATATTTACTTTATTAATTAAACAATATTTATTTAGTTACTTAAAGTTCCATTTTACCTCTTTTCACTTAAGCTAACATTAGGTGCGTAATAATTAATTACTTTAATAATTATTATTGTGCAAGCTTAGGGTTTTCCTTTTTAGGGTTTTCACCTATATGTGGTTGAAAACTATCGTTTGTATCACTATTCATTTTACATTTTGGGTGAATACATTGCTCCACATTCTTGAGCATTTTCTTGGTTGCTTCTCTTTGCTTCTCCTTGTAACAGGTATTCTTTGCTTGCAGAGGTCACTAGGCTCCTGTGGTGTTGTATTTTCTCAAATCCAATATGCTATCAGAGCTTCAGATCTACACCTGCTTGTTCTTGTTTTGAGATTTTTGCATTGGAAGCAAATCTAGGGTTCTAAAGCTTCTTCTTGTGGATTCAGCATACTTCGATTTTAGGTTCACTTCGGGCCCAAATGGACAGTGCCATTGGATTCGTAGCACCCAAAAACCCCTAAATCGATTGTCAAATCGTCGATTTTGGTTACAATCAACCAAGGATGCAAAAAAAAAAATTAGGGTTTGGTTGTACGGCCCCCCAACAAAAATCAAAAATTTGAAAATCAAAACCTAAGGTTTTTATTATTTTAAGCGCTGCCCGCGGTAAATTTTGTTACCGCTGCATGGCCTACAAGCCACTCGCTGCCATTTCACCAATGGCCATTTCCAGCCTCGTCAGCCGAGTTCATCAAGGCCGGGCAAGGCCGCACCACTTCTCGGCCAGCCAAGCACCGCCAAGCTTGCCGACTCCACCCAGCTCCGCTACACTCCACGCTCGCCGTTGCCGACTCCACTTCGAGCTCACCGCTGATGCCGTCCGCGGGCTCGTCAACCCCTGTCGGCCCCTCCAGCCCCTGCGGGCTTCAAACACCCGCCACCATGTCACATGGGTGACCGCGGGTTATCCGCCCCAACCCCTGGTCCGCCCAGACGACCAGGGACTATTTTTTTTAGCCCCTGAGGGCTATGAGACATTTTTTTTTTCTCCTTTTGAGCAACTTGCACTAAATCGGGCGTAAAATGGGCATTTTTTCTCGGATTTTCGAAAACGAGATATCGCTGGAAAGTTGGTTTCCGCGCCGTTCCAATGGTATTGGTAATTTTTTTTTATTTTGCAGTTTTGCAGTCTTTTTTGCCAGTCAAAGTCAGAACTTGATTTTTTCACTCCAAGGGACGTATATTTTGCGTCCGAACTCCGTTTTGCGCAAACGAATAGGCATTGGAAAGGTATTATAGTGATCTTTCCAAATATACAGTCTATTTTATCAAAATATTTAGCAGGTATTTTTTATTCAACTTTGTGTGTTTTTACACTTTGTTCAATTACTTGGTTATTCTGGCTCCTACATGAGTTTTGTTTGCGTTGGATGGGTTATGTTGATATGCTTTATCATTGCTGAGATCATTACTCTTTGAATTTTTCATTTGAAAAGTTATCATAGGTGTTTTTTTACTCACCCTTCAGTTAATCTTCTGGAACGGGGTAATTATGAGTCATGGGCAAAGGGTATACTTACACATTGTAAGTGGCTTAATATTTTGCCTTATTTGTATGATCTCATACCTGAACCAGCAACTTTAGAGCGAAAATTAGCATGGGATATCATTAGAAATTACATAGTAGGATTTATATTGTCTAGTGTTGATCATGACATTGTGTTGACTATATCGGACATTGATTGTCCTCACCCACTTTGGACACGTCTTTGGGAGATTTATGGAGACCCAATTCTATCTCCATTCCCAGAGGATCCTGCTTCAGATTGTCTCTTACCCATTGCTTGGAGAAAGAATACACCCTTTGATCATGATACTTTAGAGAAGTTTGAGTATTTAGACACCCTTACATGTTCCAATGGATCAGAGGTTTGTGTCACTGTTCCTACTCTTCAGACTGAAACTTCATCAACATCTCTTGTTGTTCTTGATTCAGTGCAGCAAGGAATCATACATCTTCCAGACATAGCTACTTTGGACTCTTATATTGCAGACATATCTTTCTTGTTTGTGGAGTCCTATATTGCAGATTTAGAGGATTATTTTGAAAACATTCATCTCCTCTACCTTGACAGTCAGGTTATCACTGTTCGCCCACCATTATCCGTGCATTCAGAGATTGCATTTCAGTATTCTCCATATCAATTTGGATTTGACATTATTTGTTTCAGTTCAGACACTGAGACTCTTCAGCATCCTATCATGGCACACATCTTGAGACAGATTGGTTCATCATTCTTCACAGGGTTTCTTCGACATTGTCCGTTGGATCCATTTCTTCCCAAGGGGAGGAATAGCACTTGCCGCTTCAAAATCTCCTTTTGGATTCTACATCAGGCATCTACCATTGTGACAGGAATTTCTTCATTGTGGGGGGGCCTTCTTCTCTCTTTCTATCTCTCCTATGGAGACCATTGTACATGTACTTATATGATAGAAGTTGTCTATGGGGGGTATCATGTTATCCACCTCCTATCCTTCTTTCATTAGTGCATTGCATTCCTTCCTTGCATTCTATTTTGAGGAGGAGTTTTGTTCCCACTCGATTTTCTCCTTTACCCCGTTTCATTTAGTTTGCATTGATTTTGTATATGGGTACCTGATCTAGCCTTGTTGTCGAGACCCATTGCTTTTGCTTTCAGTAGCTTCTTCTAGGTTTTAGCTTCTCCATAAGTCTAGCTTAAGAGTAATTGGATATTTACTTTATTAATTAAACAATATTTGTTTAGTTACTTAAAAAAAAAAATTACTTTTTTTCACTTAAGCTAACATTAGGTGCATAATAATTAATTACTTTATTAATTATTATTGTGCAAGCCTAGGGTTTTCCATTTTAGTGTTTTCACCTATATGTAGTTGAAAAGTATCTTTTGTATCATTATTCATTTTACATTTTGGGTGAATACATTGCTCGACATTCTTGAGCATTTCCTTGGTTATTTCTCTTTGTTTTTCCTTGTAACAGGTATTTTTTGCTTGCAGAGGTCACTGGACTCTTGTGGTGTTGTATTTTCTCAACTCCAATATTATTGAGTAGTTTATGGATTACAATTTGCAGACAAATACATATATATACAGTCATGCCATGTAGGGTTTCATCATATATATATCTGATAAGAATATAAAATCCTCTGCAAATACAATGATACATTCTCATAACAATATATCATTCTCTGTAAATTGATACATTCTCATAACAATATATCATTCTCTGTAAATAGAATGATATTTTCTTATCATAATGTATACATACATTCATATATATATATATATTCTTATCAGATTACATACATGTGAGTGGTACAAAATTGATCCCTCGTGAATTATTCTATCAATGCCATCGAGGGTTTGGCTGGGTTTGACTGTAATCATTTCTTTTTACATGTGACTTGTACAAATTTGATCCCTCGTGAATTAATCTGTCTATGCAATCGAGGGTTTGCCTGCTATGATTTTATTTGACATTATTTTTATGAAATAATCACATGTAATGTGATTCAAACAGAACATTGATGGAATTTTGACCAAGTATAATAATGAAATTTTATGGGTTTCCAGTTTTAACCCCAAATTATTGAGGGGTTTCAGCATACGGGTTAATGGGTTTACATATTTTGTTGATTTTCTTCGAATCACTGCATTATCATGATGACACTTGATGGGTTGAGGTTTTTTATTTTCAATAATTATAATATATTCTTTGTTGCACTACCAAGTTATGCAACTTTTACTATTTGTGCAGGTTAAGTGGAGTATAATGGCACCTGCTAGAAGACTCTCTAAAAGGGTTGTAGGAAGAGGACCACGCACCATTAGAGTCACTCGTGGGGTCCACTTCGTTGATGAAGAGCCTGTAGAGGAAGTGCATGCAATTCCTGTAAAAGAAGACATTCCCGACTCTGTAGATGAAGCCACCAACACAACAGAAGTTGAACCACCTATTGAGCTAGATGTTCAGCCAGATGCTCAGCCCGATGTACAACTGCCCTCACTTGTACCCATTAGGCAATGGACACATGCTGATATGGAAGGAGCAGTCAAAAGTGTCGATGAACACAACATGTCAGTCAGGGTAGCGGCAATCAAGTGGGGTATGCCACCTAGCAGTTTGAGGGCGTGGCTGTTGGGAGTTACCACCACCAAGAAGAGGGGTCCACGTACCATATTATCTGACGAGGAGGAGGGTGAAATTGTCCAATGGTGCAAGGACATGGTAGATTTGGGCCACGAACTGCAGGTCAATCAATTACAATCCACAGTTGCCCAAATCACTACAACTCGGCCCAATCCATTCACAAATAGTGTCCTCGGGAGGTCATGGTGGGCAGGATTTCGAAGAAGGCACCCAGATTTGACAATAAGAACTGCTGAAGGAGTGGACAGTGATAGAACAATTATGGTTCGTCCTTCAGTCGTGCAAGCTTTCTATGACAACCTTCAAGATATGATTAACCTTAACCACTATGGAGCAAGCCGAATTTGGAACTGCGATGAGACGGGTATTCAAACTAGTAGGAACTGTGGAATGAGAGTTATTGCAAAATTGGGTGTAAAGAGTGTACCACATTTGGTTGCAGAGAGTGGATCACAATGTTGGCTTGTGTAAATGCAGCTGGGTTAAGTATTCCTGGGTTCTACCTGTTTAAATCAAAAAGGCACATGCAGAATTATATAGTAAATTGTGAGATAGGTGCATTGATGGCAATCCAAGAACATGCTTGGATGACAAAGGAACTATTTGTCAAATGGTTAGACCATTTTGCATGTAATATCTCCGGTGGCATTTCACCAACAAACAGGGCCCTTCTAATTTTTGGCGGCCATGGCAGCCACGTGGCTTTCAAAACCATTGAAGAAGCAAGAAAATTAGGAATAGACCTGTTAACACTTCCTGCTCATACCAGTCACAAGCTGCAGCCATTGGATGTCAGCATTTTTGCTCCATTCAAGGCATATTTCAGAGAGGTGCGAACCATCTGGAAAGCTAACAACCCACATATCGATATTGGGCATGAAGAGTTGGCAACTCTAACAAGCCGAGCTTTCAAAAAATCTTTGACACCATCCAACATTATTAGTGGGTTTCAAAGAACAGGTATTTGGCCATTTGATCAGTCAGCCTTTGACAAGGGCATGAGGCCAAGTCAAGGCTATATTGTTGAACACGATGTATCAAGTCCTAGAACAGAAAGTGATGTTAATGCAGCAGAGACATGTCTGCATCTACTTGGTTACAACCAGGAACAAATTGATGGTTTTGTGCGACAATGCAATCAGGACACTCAAACTACAACACACATTCAACCAAAAATTCAGCCAGTTATTGCAAATTTCCAAGCAAAAGTCCAACCTCTTTTTGCACACTGTAATGAAGATATAGAAACTACATCAGACCACAATGAGGGCACTAAAACTACAACACACATTCAACTAGAAATTCAGTCAGTTGTTGCAGATTTCCAAGTAGAAGTCCAACCTCTTTTTGCACACTACAATGAAGATACAAAAACTACATCAGACCACAATGAGGGCACTGAAACTACAGCACACATTCAACCAAAAATTCAGCCAATTGTTGCAGATTTCCAAGCAAAAGTCCAACCTCCTATTGCACCCTGCAATGAAGATACAAAGACTACATCAGTTGGTCTAAATTTGCCAACTCAAGTCAGCCAACCGGATTGGATGCATGAAGCATTATATTGATAATGGTCCCGCATTTGCATCATTAAGATTCGTTGGTTAGGCCTTTGCTATGGCATTGCACTAAAATTCTCTCCAACTATTATCCCTAAGGAAATGGTCTTGCTGAATCCACCAACAAGAACCTGATTACCATGATAAAAAAATTGCTTGATAGGAACCCCAAGGACTGGCATACCCAGCTCCGTTTTTCCCTTTGGGAAGATCGTACTCGCCATAAGGCTTCCCTTGGAGATTCCCCTTACCACCTCATTTATGGCTTGGAGCCTATCTTTTTGATTCACTTGAAAATCCCTACCCTCCATTTCATCAATGTTTTTTATGAAGGAGGAGATCGTAGAGACGCTCGCCTGGCTGAGTTGTTACATTTAGAGGAAGTATGAGACCATGCAATAGATTTTTTTTCCAAACATCAGGATGTAGTCAAAAGATGGTTTGACCACCAAGCCAAAATCAAGGCATTCCAAATTTTTGATCTAGTCTTATATTGGGACAAGGCCCACCAAAGAAAAGGGGGACATAACAAATTTGACAAGCTTTGGATTGGCCCCTTTCAAATTATCAAAATTATCAGAGATAATTCTTTTCGCTTAAAGACCTTAATTGGTGAGGACGTCCCATTGCCTGTCAATGAGCAACATCTTAAGAATTACTTCCAAGCTTGAGCTCTCCTAGAAATGTTCATGTAAATAACTGTATATAGGTTAGGGTAGGTTTCCTTGCTTTGCTTTCCTGCTTTGTTTTGTTTTGCTTGCTTCCTGACAGTTTTGTTTTGACCTTGAAGAGTGTTTCCTTGTTTCGCTGTGGTGGTTGTGCTTGGTTCGACGAATGGTTCACTTTGCAACCCACTCTTGTTTTGTTCTCTAGATAAGTCTTCATTCCCCACTGCCGATCTCTAAAAGGCCCTAAGCATTGGTTTCCTCTTTTGAACTCTGGACTAATCTAGGATTGTACCCTTGTTTGAATCTGTTGCGTTTGTCATGGATCATACATGAAATGTACCTTAAAGGTTTTTGAAGAATTATGTGGCAATTGCTAGGAGGGATGGACTATGGAAAAATCTAGAGTCTTCTCTAGTGACCACTGTGATTCCAAAACCCATAGTGAGCTTCAATGCTTGCACGGTTGAGCAAAATAAAAGAAAATAATTGCAAAGCAATATCAGAAAAGAAAAGAAAATATAAAATCATGCAACTGTATGGGTGTACGAATATCTCTATCGGGGCTATGGATGCCTGGCTGGCAGTAGAGCTATGTTCATGGGGTCACAACGAAAACTCCAGCGGGGCTATGGATGCCTAATTGGTAGCAAAGTAATGTATAAGTTACTTTTGGGGTTTGGAAAATTACGTAGCTTGTCCCTCTCGATTAGTAGTTGTTAATGTGGTTTCAGAGGAAAAGGAAATGAACTCACCATGCACACACATCCATGATGAAGTTGTGGTACGATTCAACCTCGGTTATTCTCCTTAAGTTGTTCTTAGTTCAACCTTGGAAACTAGATTCTGGTCCGCGTAACCAAAGATTCTAGGTTCATAATGAATATTTATATTTAGAACACCAGGAGCGTTCTTCTAGAAGAATCACCATTTGTTATGCCTATCGATCACATGCCCCATTCGAAACGGGGACCCTCTTTCTTTTTCCCTGTTGGGTCATTTTCTTGCCGCATCATTTTGTGTGCCCCTATTTTTGGTGTCCGTAATGATCAACATGCCTCTTAAGTCTCATCTTAAGTTGACCATGTGTTGCCCCTCAAAATTTTTTATCCTGAAGCTTCCTTGGCATTTCACCATTTGCTGGCGTTCATGGGACCTCTTGGGCCCAGACTGTCGGAATTCCACTCTCGGGTTTCCCTGTCTGCTTTGCTTTTTTCTGACAACTTTCAGTCAGTGCCTCCCTAAATCCGGGACCCCGGATTCATGACTTTCGTTCGGTGAATTGCATCAAAATTGACATTAACGTCACGCCTTCTAGACCTGGCTCTTCGGGTTTCCCTACCTGGGTTTCCATCCCGATTTCGCTATTTTGGATGACCATCGACCAACGTCCTTCTAGTCTCTGGACCTCGACACCTGCCCAACCATCATATCCTCACTTGGCAAGTTTTGGAAGACAGTAACCCAATGCCATTTTGGACCTTGAGCTCTGAATTTCCCGCCACCATCCTTAATTTGAATCCACCAAACTCATCGACCATTGTACCTACATTTATGAGGGATATTAATTGTGATTAAGGGTACAAATATTGGGTCTGACATGTCATTTTCACATGTCAGGAACAACCGAAAAAGTGCAGTGCCATCGCCGCCTTCGCGCTCGAACCATCCCTTCGTCGTTCTTCAAGGATTCAACAATGCTATTCATTGGGTCTTCAAGGTATGCTTGTCGTCTGATAGCCTACTTCATCTTTTCATGGTTTTATGCTTAAGTAGTGAACAATAGGGGAAGCTTTTGTGTGAATCTGATAGAGGGAACACCTTGCCACAAAACCCATGTGTTGAAATTTCCCAAACATCCCTCTAAAACTTAGAAAATCATTCTCGAAGCCTTCTCTTCCCGTCGCTGTTCTTCGAACTGAGTGACCACGCCCTCCGGGTCCACGACCTTTGGCCACCATTGCTGATCCAACTTTAGACTTAGCACAAGCTTGCCTCAAATGGTGAAACGCCCCGTGGGTTCCAACCTTCGGGACTCCACTTCTGGATTGTCGCTTTGTCTCTGTTGTCTCAAATGACAATCTCAAACCGCCCATCTGGGTCTCAGACCCCGAATTTCCATTTGACGGGAAACCTTAATAAGTTTCCACTCCCAAGAAACCTTTGGCCCCGGTCTACGGACTTCCACCCGCGCGTCGCCATTGTCATGGTATTGTTTCAAACGCCTGTTGAGTGACCGCCTTCCGGCTCCCGCAACTCGAGTGCTTCCCCGCAAAAACAATTTTTAACAAAAATATTTAAGTCCTTGCCTCCATCGATGCCATCCACCGAACTTCCACCATCGAGCTTCTGTCCCATCTCGGCCATCCCGAACAACAATCTCAAACCGTCCTTCCGACCCCCGAACCTTGACATCCCAATCTCTGCCAAGTTTTAACAGATGAAGTCACAAGATGAAATCCTTCTCTAGGTCCAATCCGCCGGGTTGTGGGTTCTAGACTTCCATCCCCACTTTGCTATTTCTCACACTATCACACAATGGCCTCCCGACCTCTATGGCCCAAGCTCTTGAACGACTAAAATTCCTAGGGCAAGGTTTCACAGTCTTCGACCTCCCAAGTTTCAGACTCTGAAACTCTTCCTCTGGAATTTTGTTTCTCCAAAGCTATTTCAAATAGCTAACACTTGACAACCTTCCCTTGGTTTGATCCCAGATGCATTAATGGTGACCTAAATGACCTCTAATCTAAAAATGAATGATGACCCACGTGCTAAAATGTGATCACCTTCCTCACGAACCCTTCATTATCCAAACCTAAGATCGAGAGAAATCATCCATGTCTTCTCGCTCTATTCGCCCTCTAGAACAACATTCTGACAAGGGAAGTCCAACCTCTGGGGCCTGGGTCATCCATTTTCCTTCTAGTGAACCTTCAATGACAAATTCAGCTAAGTATTAGACATTTGAATGATAGATTATTTGATCTAACCTTGTTTTTCAGGTATTTGGCTAACTGTTTATATCGCCATGCTAGATTTTACTTAACCCCACCTCAATGTGCAGGATATATGGATCAGGTGCAAAAACCTTGGGGGCAGCCAAAGACAAAGGAAAGAGATCTGCCAAAGCTCCTTGAGGTAAGGAGGATAAAGATCAGATGAAATACCAATTCCAGGGAGTGCCATTGCACTCCAGGGTCACGACCAGGTGGATGGACATCAATGACACAAATATTGGGCATGTCAACATTGATGAGTTCATACAAAGGGTCAGAATAAACCCCAAAATAGATAATGCGAGACTCATCAGGAGAAGTGGAGCTACCAAGTGCTAAGATCTGACATCATGGAGGTCGATAATCTCCAACTGGTGATCTTGAAATTCATAGAGTATGTAGCTTCGAAGAAGCAAGAAGGCAACCCTGTTATTGATGAGGAATTTCTAAAGGAATTGTTGCAACAAAGAGCAATCAACAAGAGGACAATACGCTACAGTGCTGCCACTAGAAGACAAAATAGTGATATGGACAAAATGTATTTTAAAAATGTAATATATTGGGGGGTAGGTAGAGCCCTAGTTTATAGTGAATTGTGGCCACACAAATATAAATCAATCTTGGCCACATGTTCTACTTTTGGGACACTATAAAGAGGGGGTCTCCTCTCATTTTTAGGAGAGTTGAAATGTTGTAAAGACATGCCACAAAATTTGCAATAGAAATTCATTGATTTTGGTGCATTTCTAGATTTCTTCTCATGTTTCATGATTCTTCTCTCATAGTTCGATGATTTAGTTGAATTTTATTTTCTGTTTTAGCTTCCTTTCAGTTAGCTTTGGTAGATTTAGTAATGCTCTTCATGGTTATGAAGATTCCTGCTGTGTAGATGCTTTCCTTGTCCATACTTTTGGTTGTTTATTGCTGGCAGATAACTGTGTAAAGTTAATTTGGACCTAGATTTGAAGCTGCCTTTAAATATTTATCTTTATTCATGTGTATGTATGGTGAATGAATGATAAAACATCTGCAATCCTTAGAAGATAGCACAAATTTGATGACACTATGAAATTTCTAGTTAAGTGGAATTTTGTTTTGAGGAAATTGTCCACAGTAGAAACCTCCATGATCATTGTTCATTGATAGTTGCAGATCCATGAACTCTCTCTCTTCCCTGATCTTTCTCTCTTCCCTGATCTTTTTCCTTTTTTTTAGCACTAACTTGTGCTAAGGTTCATTGCACATTGTAAAGCCAAATCCGAAACATAAATGGAGTTCAAGATTGCTGTTTGAACCTGCAACAAACGTACATTAACTTCCCCACCTCAGAAAATACGTTTACAGATCAAATTCCTCTTCCAGGTTGACTCAAGTAAGTTTTCCTTGTGATTACCAACAAAATCTTATTGAACATCAACTGAGATATCCCATGCAAGTCATGACCTGACACCCACGAGAACTTGGGGTGATTTTCAACAAATTTCTGGATATTTCCTTTCAACAGAGGTAATTCACTTATGCATTGCCCGTGTTGAGAATGTGTGCAAAAACACCCATCAACAAGAGATACTTGAGAGGGAGAGAGAGAGAGATTTATCTAGTTAGGGTGGGCATGAGATACCTGAGAGAGGGAGAGGGGTTGGGAGGGATATTTTGAGGGAGACACTTGAGAGAGAGATGAGAGGGAGATAGAAAGATAAAGACCTGAGAGAGGGAGATGGAGTGAGTGAGAGAGATAGAGAAAGACTTGATAGGGAGAGAGAGAGAGGAAGTGTGGGAGAGGGGGTTGGAGTGAGAGATTTTTAGGTAGGGATGAATGGAGTGAGACCTGGGAGAGAGACTACTATATCGGAGAAAGAGAGTTATCTAGTTAGGATGGGAGACAGAGACCTGAGAGAGGGAGAAGGGATGGGAGGGATATTTTAAGGGAGAGACCTGATAGAGAGGGAGTGCGAGATGGGGTTGGAGTGAGAGAGTAGTCTAGGTAGGTTGGGAGGGAATGAGACCTAAGAGAGAGAGACTTGAGAGGGAGAGAGAGTTATCTAGTTAGCATGGGGGGAGAGACTTAAGAGAGGGAGAGGGGTTGGGAGGGATATTTTGAGGGAGAGACTTGAGAGAGAGGGAGTGGGAGACACCTAAGAGAGAGATACCTAAGAGAGAGAGATGAGAGGGAGAGAGAAAGATAAAGACTTGAGAGAGGGAGTTGGAGTGAGAGAGAGGAATACCTAAGAGGGAGAGAGAGGGAGTTTGAGAGAGAGGGTTGGAGTGAGATATAGTTGTCTAGGTAGGGTGAGAGGGAGTGATACTTGAGAGATATAGAATTGAGAGGGGGAGAGACTTGAGAGAGGGAGAGGGTTGGGAGGGATATTTTGAGGGAGAGACTTGAGAGAGAGGGAGGCACCTGAGAGAGAGATAGTTGTGAGAGAGAGATGAGAGGGAGAGATAAAGACTTGAGAGAGGGAGTTGGAGAGAGAGAGAGAGAGAGAGGGTTGGAGTGAGAGAGATTTGTCTAGGTAGGGTAGGAGGGAGTGAGACTTGAGAGAGAGACTATTTTCAGAGAAAGAGAGTTATCTATATAGGATGGGATGGAGAGACTTGATAGAGGGAGAGGGGGTGGGAGGGATATTTTGAGGGAGAGACCTAAGAGAGAGGGAGTGTGAGAGGGGGTTGGAGTGCATGCACTACAACAAATCCTTGTGATTTTCTCCATATTTTGCTCTATTTTTTTTCTTCCAACCAGTGTTTTAATGTATTTTTTGCCATTTTTTAAAAACGTCAACGCTATTTATTGAGATGGTGCTATTTTTGGAATTTATTTACGTCGATCAGGACAAGTAGACACTAATTTAGGCACTAATTTGTACTTAAATTAGAGCCACCTTTAGCACCAATATTGGCTTCGAGTGTGGCACCACCGTTAGTGCTCCCTTTGGCTTTGAGATTAGCTTCAAGTTTAGCACCACTTTTAGCTTCGACTTTAGCTTTGAGTCTAGCTTCAAGTTTAGCGTCAGTTTAGACACCCCTATGTCAAAGAGACTTATTTATATGTCTAATTGATGATGTAAAACAATGAAATGTCAACAAGATACGAGCATATTGAGGAGAGAATCACTTACGCCACATCGACAAGGTATATCTACAAGTGCTTGGAAAAAAACAACTCTTGGATATAAAAAAGTAATGTCGATGAGACATTGAGATATCGATACGACAAATAATATTGTCTCATCGACACTCTTCAAGTAATGATCAAAAGCATACACCGCTAGACCACTGGAAAGGTGAGCAACATATGTGGTAGAGCGGTATACACCATAACCCTGCAACAAGAAGCCTTGAGAAAGGTGGTAGTTTAGAAAACAACTAAAGGGAAGGGAAAACACTGCCATATAACATTGATAATCATGAGTCTCCCTGACATGGCAGAGTTACACTGATATATAAAGAAATACCACCAAAGGAAAATATCGACGAGACAGTGGAATATTAGTAAGAGATATTAACTTGTCTCATTGACACTAGCAACCAACATAAGAGGAACATATGATCTAATGTCAATGAGACATTGAGATATCGGTAAGACAAATAAGTGTTGATAAACTATGTCTCAACTTCTAGCCTGAAGCCCAAACTTTCAAAGTCTTGGCAAAAATTTTGTTCATTTTTGGCTTTACCGCCATACTGCGGCAGTCCCCTTTGCTATTCTGGCGGTACCGCGGTGAGGTGTTTGGTGGTTACCACCTTACCGCATGTAGTCTACCTCCTCACCGTAGTGGGCGTGGTATCGACCTTTCTGTCTAGCCTGGTGGTTACTGCTCTACCGTGGCTAAGCAAGAGGTTGACTGCGATGGCCGTGGTAAGGCCGCTAGTGGCTTAGCTGGCGGTTACTGCCCTACCACGGCTAGCCAAGTGGTTGACCACAGTGGCCGCGATAAGGCCGCTGGCCGCTAGCGGCTTGGCTGGCGGTTACCGCCCTACCATGACCAACCAAGAGGCTGATTGTGATGGCCATGGTAAAGCCGTCAGTGGCCTAGTTGGTAGTTACCGCCTTATCACGACCAGCCAAGGCGCTGACCGCGGTGGCTGCTAGTGGTCAAGCTGATGGTTACCACTCTACCATGGGGTGGCCTTGCAGCCCCCGCGGTAGCACGGTAAGACCATTAATGGTCCCATTGATCGATCACTACCATACCACGGTCTTGTCCTTTGACCACATCGGTAGTGCGGTGGTGTTGGTGGCTTGTCTAGCGAGCTCGGTAGGCTTACCGCCATACCGCAAGCTGGTTAGATGGGCGTGGCGGTAGCGTGGTAAAGGTTGTGAGGAGCTCAGTGAGCTCGATGATTGGTTTGACCAAGTTAGACTTGGTGTCAGAAGTGGACAACAAATGATTTGTAGACACGTGGCTCAGTGTCTAAGCTATGATTGGACATAAACCAAAAGAGTAATTGCAACAGGTGCAGGTCAACCCAGGGTGGTGAAACAAAACCCGATTTGGGTGAAGGCATTAATGCCTGGGTGGCTCGATGCAGGAAGATCGGTATGGGCAGATCATGGGTGCAATTGAATTAGAGAGGAATGTACCTTGTGATCGGTGGTTGACTGATAGACTTGATTGTAACATGTGACTTGAGAAAGGGGATGACTTATT
This sequence comes from Sequoiadendron giganteum, assembly GCA_007115665.2. Taxonomy (NCBI): domain Eukaryota; kingdom Viridiplantae; phylum Streptophyta; class Pinopsida; order Cupressales; family Cupressaceae; genus Sequoiadendron; species Sequoiadendron giganteum. The sequence continues at coordinate 689,287,122 of CM021101.1, forward strand.
GCAAAGGAAGAGAAAATTTGAACCGTATGTTTTTGGAGAGAGAACATTGTAACAGTGAGATAATTCGAGTAGTGCTGCTATGAGCTGATCAGAGAAGACTGTATTTTTGTATGTAACTATTTTGTTACTGTAATACAATTAGTCTGGACTTTGTGTGGTGGGTTTTTTTACCTGAAAAGGTTTTCCCACGTATATCTGGTGTCATCTAAGAATGCTTATCTTGGTGTAATATTTATTTTACATGCTTGTACTCATCTCAAGTAGTTTTAGAAAGCTTTTGAAGTTGGTTTATGCTTTTCTCCTTTGTTGTATTAGTGTTAAGGGAATGTATTCCGCACTGTTGGGTCTCTAGATCCATGCCTGTTTTCCCTTGAATAAGATTTTCTCATCGACACTCTTCAAGTAATGATCAAAAGCATACAAAGCTATACCACTGGGAAGGTGAGCAACACATGTGGTAGAGCGGTATACATTGCAACCCCATAGTAAGAAGCCTTGAGCAAGGTGGTAGTGCGGTAAACAATAGAAGGGAAGGGAAAAACACTGCCATACTACAATGAGTATAATAAGAGATGATGGTAGTATGGTAATCATGGCATCATTACAATTTACAACTCTAAATACAACAAATCACGTCAATCACAATCCATTTGAATAAATTATTTAAGGAATCAAGAATATAGCCTGCCACAATACTCTAAAACTATAATAAACATACTCTAAAAAAATCATCAAAATCTTATTTTCAGGCATAGCCCGCCGGAATGGAGTTTTCATTTTAATAAACATATAATAAAACCTTTGTTGAAACCTTACTTTTAGGCGTAGCCCACCAAAATGGAGAAGTGTTTCAATAAATAATGACAAAGAATGGTAAGGAGATGTGTATGATAGGAGGCATAGGATTCATTGTTATTTATCTCATTCCTACTCTGATCAACAAGGGTTACAATGTTCGTGCTACTATTTGTAATCCAGGTATTTAATTGACATATGTTTGCATAATCTAAAATTCATTCAGATGATTTTGAAGTATCAATGTATCCTATATAGGGTTTAGAATGACTTATTTTAATTTTAAAAAATAAATCAGATGCTTTTGAAGTATCAATGTGTCCTATATAGGGTTTAGAATAATTTATTTTAATTTTAAAAAATAAATAAATGATGTATTTTCCTGTGATTAGATAATGTGGAGATCTCCTAAATCTTCCCTAGCACACTGTCCTCTTTCACATTGTGTTCATTACTCCATTTGGTAGGATTTTGCATTTGACATCTTTAATATCTTCATGATAGTGGCTTTTAAATAGATCCCAGTATTTTCTTTAATCTTTATCATGGTAACCCTTGAGCTCCATAATCCACCTTCAATCTCTTCTAAGTACGTTGTCTTAAGCTAGACTGCATAGTATGCATATAAAGCAACTCCTTCATACCTACCATTGTTCCAAACCACCACTCACCACCTTGCTTAAAATTTTGCCTCCATAAGCACAATAACATGTTTTAAAATCATGGTTGCCAGTGATTGACCATTAAGCTCACTACTTTCATCAAGATACAATGAGATTTTTGTCTTCAAAATTAAGGCATTATGTAGGATAACATTGAGAATTTTTTGTTGTGTACAATTTGATTTTCTTGCACATTTACTGCTTTGCTAACTGCCTTTAAGACTGGATATTGCACCATCACCTGCAATCTCAAACACCTCATTCACTGTCACTTGAAGATTCCTTTCATGAGCATCCTTGTATAAAATCAAACTATGCCTTATAGACTGCCTACTTACTTACTAATATAGGGGACTTATTGTTTCATGGTATTTTGAGTTTTATTTAGAAGGGGTTAATATGTGGCATATTTATGTGCAGGAAGAATATATAGTGATGCAACATTCAGGTATGGACGGTTCAGGAAAAATTAAATTGCTATTAGTGTCACAACCAAGTTGGATTGTACCTTGAGCCAGTGGAAACACTTTCGGGTGTTTTTGCTCTGAAGTAGAACTTGTGTGTAGGAATTTCAAAATATCTGACAGAGGATGCTCCTATATTCTAAAGATAAAATCATAAATATTCTTATCCAATTTCTAATCCAACCTTACATCTTTAATATTCGATAGAGAAAGTTTGCACATTCTAAAGATAAAATCATAAATCTACTTATCCAGCTTCTGATCTAATTCGAGGTCGTGAATATCGAATAGAGAAAGTTCCTATATTTTAAAGATAAAATAATAAATCTTTTTGGTCCAATTTGAGATCCAATTTCAGGCCGCAAAGCTCCAACAAAAAAAGTTCCTACATTCTAAAGATAAAATCATAAATATATTTGGTCCAATTTGGGGTCCAATTGTAAGGACTTGTCTTTTAATTATACTTTCTGGCATTTATCTTGATACAAATTGTTACTTTAGAATTATGGTATTTCTTTTCTTCTAATGTTCCCTCATTTTAGGGAAGAGCTTTGAAGATGGTTCCTTCAGATGGAGACTACACTTTTCTGCTATAGGTTCCATCTAGAAAAACCAGAAGCTCAGGTACTGTCATACTCAAGTACAAAAGAGTTTGAGGTTACCTTGTTCTCCTTGATACAAAATGTTGTCCTTCAATCCCTCTTAAGCAACATTCACTATTATGAACTTCATCATTGTACCTTTCATGCGTTCAATTTATTTTGTTATGTGGAAACATGTTGTCTCTATCTTTGCAAGTGATTACTATTGTGTAAGATTTTAATCTACATGGCTACCCCTCATGTTCAATTCTTGTGACTATTATGATGCTTGGGGCTGCTTACTTTTAACCAAACTGTTAATGAAAACTATCTTGGAATCCTTGATGATCAGTTTTGTTAGAATCATGGCTATGTTGATAGTGGAATGTTCTTATTAATAAGGATAAATCTTTATCAATAAGGAGATTACCCCTTACGAACATACTCCACTATCCTTGTAAAGATTGATCTTTAATGCTTCATGTATGGTTTACTTGTGATTATCCTTATCAAATGAAACAATAGGGTAGCAGACTAGGCTCAACCCTTGTGGGAGCCAAATTTCTTCCCACATGCTGTAAGAAAATAAACAAAACAACAACCTAATTTTATCTATACCTACACAATGAGAAAACATGTTAGATAAAACCGAGCATAAGATAGATATGTTTGATAACTTTATTGTTTTCCTAGACATCTACGGTATGCAAGTTATTTGAATGCACATGATGATCGAATTATATATTTATAGATGTATTCATATATTTTGATTGGTGATCCTTCATTGCTCTAACAACACTCTTCTCACTCAAATGCAGGGAACCTAGGAGTAGCAAGGAAGACATCAACTTGGAGGCTTAGACAAGTGAGAAGACTGAAGATGATGCAGAACAAAGCAACTAGGATTCAACATCTCTTTATGTGCATTTTTCTCTTTTGTATTTATAAATGTATAGTTTTTTGATTATATGCATTCAAATAGTCAGTTCCACGGCTTGTGTGGAACAACATACATTTGCATTACCAATAAAGACTACAATATTTTTGAAAGGATTGTGAAATCTTTCCTATATTATATGCATTTGCATAAGTGAAATCTAGTAATGTAATCTTCTAATTTTTTTTATGCACACGAGTGTAATGTAGCAGAAATAAAAATGTACCTTACTCTTCATTTGAAAATCACAAAATCTCTACCTGATTGAGCTATTAAATTTTGTGTCTTCACAAACATATGTTGATACAAAATGAATGGAAGAAGAATCCAAGTAATCCTAATTTTTTCTGCCAACAATTCATACCAAAGATTGAACAATTTAAGGATATCGCAATAGGTAATTTGTATCGACACAAATAATATTACTGAAGCATTTCAAAGTTTAGGCCATAAGAATCATCCTTTTTTAAACATGGATTGTGTTGTAGCCAAAATTACATCCTAATTATTTTTGCATACTTCCATTTTCACTCATCTCTTACATCCACCATATGCGTAGAATTCCTGTCATAATAAGTTAAATTTAATAAAATCCCTCACGTGAGCTTCCAAATAAAACCCTTGATCACAACATCAAAGTGTATTCCTCCTTTGAAATACTCCTATGATTGCTCATAGCATATCGCCAAGACAACACCATGTCGATGAGAGTCCCTCCAAAGTCTCCCCAAAATTAGCACAAAGAATAGATCAAAAATGTAGATGAGACACCCCTATGTCGAAGAGAATTATTTATATGTCTCATCGACAATGTAAAATAGTGAAATGCCAACAAGATACGAGCATATCAAGGAGAGAATCACTTATGTCACATCGACAAGGTATATCGACAAGTGCTCAGTAAAACACAACTCTTAGATATAACGAAGTAATTGTTGATAAGATAGTGGCATATCGGCAAGAGACATTAACTTATCTCATCAACACCAACAACCAACATCGGAGGAACATAAGCTGTAATGTCAAAGAGACATTGAGATATCGATAAGACAAATAAGATTGTCTCATCGACACTCTTCAAGTAATGATCAAAAGCATACACCGCTATACCGCCGGGAAGGTGAGCAACATATGCGATAGAGCAGTATACACCGCAACCTTACGGTAAGAAGCCTTGCACAAGGTGGTATTATGGTAAACAAAAAAAGGGAAGGGAAAAACACCACCATACCAAAATATCAAAGAAACAATGAGCATTTTAATTAAAAGTCTCTTTGACAGTTATGAAATGATGATTAGTTCGATTGATGTGATTAATGAAAATATCAATGAGACTACTGATATTAATGAAGAACTTGATCATAAAGGTGGTGTGATGAAGTGTCTTGAAATTTGATAAATACGACCTCAAAGAAGTTGAAATCACTGTGAATTGTAATTGAAGGATTTGGAGAACCAAGTTGGACGACGCTAGGCAGCTAGAAATTTATAGCATTTATCCAAGTAAGTGGTCTAGACTCAACTCAAAGTATTTTCTCAGTATGTAGATGAAAGCATTGCATGAGGAGAGTTTAGATGGAAAAAAACCCAGGCAAATAGAAAGCAAAAAGACAAAAAACTGAAGTTAGGCAATTGAATCAAGAATTAATCGATCAGTGTCCTAGGTCTGGGCCAAAATCCAGAAGAATAACACATCTTAACCCATCATGTGTGACATTATAAGATAAACAAAAAATATGGGAGATGTGTGGACTCTGTGTAGGGGTTACAACCTCTTTATTTATCATTATAGGAAGAAATTCCGGCATAGCCCTGTGTCAAACCCATGGAATTTGAATTTGGGTAAACTTGTAGTACCCAACGTCTTTGTGAACATAGAGTTAATCAAGGTGTTGGAAAAGAATTACAATCTGAAGATGAGAGAAATTCATTTGCCTGATGGGTCACAACTCATGGTCATAAAGCCAGATTATATTTCCATGATTTTTCAGATAGACAATTTCCTGAAAACAAAATTATGAATCAAAGACTTGTTGGAGGAATACCGCACCATGGACACAAGTTACAAGAGGTGGAAATTGCCTCTACATAGGGTTAAAGGTACGGGTAACCAAAATATGAGGTTCTCTAGTGAAGACAAGCCCCCATTGTCTATGGCTTTGTTTGAAGAATACTTTCAATACACTTATTACTCAGCTAGTCAAGTATTGGGAATTGATCTTATTGAGAACATGACAATTGCTCCCATGGATTTAGCCACAGATATCCAGAGCAATAATGCCCGAACCTATGATTATGTAGATTATTTATCAGAGGCCATCAATAATGCCTTCAATATCATCAAGAATGACAGTGAAGCCATTAATTTCAAGTAGTATTCTCTTTTCATGCACACGATATTATATGAAGGGTAGGTGATGGGGATACAGGGTGATGAATTAAGAATAAAAGACTTAGATAATGATGGAAATTCAAGGCCTGCACAAATGTGGAAATTTGTGTGGGACAATAGGTGTGGGAGGTCCCACTACTTATATTTTGAGAAATATTTTGTCAAACCACTATACAAGATGCTAGGCCACAAATGTGACTATAACCTCTCCCCAAAGATCTTAATATTTCTCTAACCAAAAGATATGGATCATGAAGTGGGGATAAATCAAAATTGGGGGATTGGTACATGTTTGGGGATTGTACTATTATCAGGGTTTATGGATTTGAAGCTGCACCTTATTTGTTGCCTAAGACTCTGCCAGATAGAGTTGCTTATTTATAGATCATAAGGCAATTGTCATTTTCAGCTTTCATGCATTTAAAGAGCTATGGGAGGTAAAATTTTATGCCTTCCACTTTATGCCTTGGTGATTTCACTATTATTTTTGATTCAGGCTATGACTTGGTTGGTGTTAAACTAGATTATTATGGCTTACCAGTTGGAAACAAATGGGAAAAGTTTGATCCTGAACACTTCATTTGTGATGCCAATTTTTTTCAGAAATTGAAAGGGTATGAGCATAGTTTCCTTTTAGAAGATGTCATCAAAAATTGTGAAGAAAAAAAAAACATGATGAGAATGAATACCTACAATAGGGTTAGGATGGCTAGGGCTTGGAAGGTGAATAATAACCCAGGCTATGTAGGGGCTTTCCTTGAGGTACAAGATCCCACATAAAGAATTGAATAGTTAATCCTCCATGAAGAAGAACTGATAAGAGATGTGCCACTTGTGGCATTTGAAAGAGGAAGGGGCATCAGTCCTAGGAGGAAAGTAGAAAATATCACACCACTAGATCACTTATCACCTCAGCCTACTCCTGAAGTGAGCTTTTCAGTTGGTTCCCCATCCATGGAAGGAGATAACATTGAGGAGGAAGAAGAAGTCTCACAGTTTAATGCTCCTGTTATACCCCAATATGAGATACCATTGGAAAGAAGTGTGATCACCTTTGAAGCCTCTGATGAGCTATCAGATGTTGTGAGGTATTGTGCAAGTTAGGAATTTGTTGTAGATGATACTTTTGTGCAAACCCCTGAATTTAAGTCCTTTATATATGAGTATAAAGGAAGACTAATAAGAGAAAGTTTAAAGGACATTGAACCTGAGAAAGAGCCTTATGCCTTGAAAGAGTTGCAACATGAAGTTGATAGGGAAATTAGAAACATGACTGCTGAGAGAGGAAGACCATTATTGCAAGAAGCTAGAGTTATGTCTTTTCCTGGGTGGGATATTAGTTCAACCATTGTGTTTGATAAATTTTTGAAGAGAAAGAATAAATTTTTTCAAATAACAGATGAAGCAGGTGACAGAGTCTATACAGGGTCAGGGCACAATCTTGATAATACCACTTTGCAAATTTGGGCTCTTTACCCCCCATGCAAGAAGCCTTTTCTCATTGACCATGATCATATTTTTGGACATATCCTGGTGCAAAGAGTAGGGGAGATAGATCCCTTGGAGACTACTGACTTGAATGTGAATGTAGCCAAATTCACCAAAGCCTAGATCCAAAAGCTAGTAAGAGATAACTAGTGGCTGATAGAGGAAAATGACAGGTTGAAACAAGAATTAACCAACTACAAAGATAGGTTGCTTGCTTCTCCAAGGCTTTACTCTCCTTTAATTGAACATGAAAGAAAAGTGTTAGAGGCCATGTCTAAGACTGCTCAATGGAAGCATAAATTTGAAAAGGCTCAAAAGGAATAGGAAGAACTAAAAATAAAATTGAAGGCTACTAATTTTAAAGTAGCATTAGGGATAATTTGTATGAAATTCAAAGATATGTACCAACATGCAAATGGTGTCTGGCATGCTCACATTGGAACATACAAGGCCCTCGTGGAGCATGGAAGACTGCTTGATAGGATGAAGGAAATGGAATCCCATATCAAGGCAAAAGATGGATAATAATGATTTGCTCCAAGAATGTTAGAGCCTCATGAATACACATGAAAAATTATAGAATATCTTGACACAAGAATTGAGTGACTTCAGCTAGCTACTATGTATGGCCATGTCAAATTTCTTTGAAGAAATAGATTTGAAGGATCAAGAAACTTGGAAAAATGAGATATCAAAATATTTTCCAGGCATCCTTGATGACATCAATGATGAGGATGAGGTACTTAGGAAAACACATAAGCAACTTGAGAGGATTGTTGGATTGAAGAATGTAATGATAAACACTCTAAAAAATGCAAACACTTATGCCAAGGAGAAATACATTGATCACATGTCAAAGGTTGATTTGTTCCTTGCACAAGTTGTATGAGGAGGTAGTCAGAGTTTGGTTGTTGTGGACACATTAACATGGTGCTTGATCCTTGAACAGATCTTAGGTGGTCATAGGTGTTTGCTGATGATTAATGAACTGTGGTGCATCCAAAAATAAATTTTGTTTAAGTTTCTATGCTATGTTAATTATGCTTTAGTTAAGAAACAATGTGACTTTTGTGAACGGACTTGAAGCTTTTTGCTTCCCGTACAAATAGGGAAACTCAGGTCCGATTTTGATCATCATATCATCATCATTTCAATCCATTAGAATAGATACTAGACCATCTCATCCACTTATTCATATCAAAAGAACTCATGTTATGTATGCTTATATTTTGAGCAATATAATGGAGCATATACATTATAACTCATAATCCATTTTCAGTGTTCAATTGTTGTGTCAATTTTCATGCTTATTTATTTCTTTGAAGTCTCCAAAGTGGTCTTTTCAAGTTGTTTAAATCTGCAAGATTTATTAGGGCACATTTGTTGTTACTTTGTGGATGCTTTGATTGGTTTTTGGTTAGGTGTGAATTAAAGTCCTTTCAAATAATTTATTTTAGTTGGTTCGTATTAAGGATTAAAGTCCTCTTATATATTAGCACCCTCTTATGGTCTAAAAACATGCATTTTGAGACCCAACAGATTGCAAATAACTCTAAAAATTTAGAAGTCTATGAAACAGTGTATATATTATATGAAACAATGTATATATTCTTGTACTTGTAAATATTCTTGTATATATTCTTGTACTTGTATATTCTATGAAACATTCCTTATTTTCTATGAAACAATGTATATATTCTTGCAATTTTGTAAATATTCTTTTACTGTTATGTCTATTAAAGAAAATAGAATTTGAATAAAAAATGCTTCACCCTTTTTTGTAAGTGAGTATGTGAATTATTGTTTAAGGAAAAATCTTAGAGTGTTTACATTTTCAGTTTACTAGTTTCAAATATTTATTCTCTATGCATATAAAATTGTATGTACTCTTTATCTCTAATGACATAAAACAGTAATGTCATCAGAATAAGGGTTTTCAATTTCAGCACCATCATTGTCCATACTTTTCATATCTTGTTCAATTTTAAGTACAATCATCAAAATTTTATTTTTATTTCTTGTCCCAATTAATCTTGATTCCTTTCAATACAACACAATAGGTTGCATGTTAAATTTAAAATATTTTCATTGCATTTTTTTGTATATATTCTTTTCTCAGTGAATCATTATGTAACAACAATTTCACTTTTGAGATATACAGTAAAAATAAATGAAAGCACATGTTTTCTTTGTCAAGGGAAATGTATGGTGAATACCCTATGTCTTTCAGATAAGCGTGCAAGCAAAATAAGACATAACTGATTGAATCTGATTTTCTACTGTACAATTGTTTTTTAATGTGCTTTTTACTTTTTGCATGTGGATTACCCTCATAAAGAGACTAATTATCTTTTCTTAAATGAAGCCTTTACATTTCCTGTCTATGAAAGGTATTTACTACTTGACAATAGGTTCGTGAAATTCATACAAATTAAGATTGGTGTAAAAGGCCATGCTCACAAATGTTGTTTGGTCTAGAATTATACTGGAAAATAAAAACACTTTCTAGGAGAATAAAATAGGTTTTCAATTGTCCAAGTACAACATAATATTACTAAAGCATTTCAAAGTTTAGGCCATAAGAATCATTCTTTTTTAAACATAGATTGCAAATAATTCTAAAAATTTAGAAGTCTTGTTCATTAACATTATTATCTGCTACAATGTCATCTAGTTTATCATTGTCAATGTTCATATGTTCTTTCAAGTATTTAATATTATCATCATCCTCATCTTGACCTGCATGATCTTCATTATCATTGAAATTTGACTGTAGACCATCTATATTGTTACCAAATGTATTTGGACCATCATTTTCTATACCATCCATATTGTTGTCTTCCATTACATCATCTAACTCTGGATTGTTGTCTTCTTGTGCCTGAACATAACCATCTTCAACATCATCATGGATGCCAATTTTTTTGATGTTTTCTAATCCATCTCTCTCATTTTTTTGGCCATCATTGTTTTGCTCAGTATCCACTAATGCATCGTCAAATACATGCATTAATCTTGGATCATAATGTATGACAAATATCCATTTCGGGTCCTTTCTCCATGGCCTCCTCTGTGAATAAAAATTCTGCCATAGAAGCTTTCAACGCACTACCACCGAGAAGGAAGAACCAACTTGCGGGACCGTGGTAAAACCACTATATTGCACCGAGCTGATGAAGGAGTCATGAGACAATGGTGGTCACTGCACTATTGCTTGCCATTGGTAGAAGACTTGTGGGAGTCACCGAAACACCACTAGGAACAGAAGGAAGACTTGCGTGCCCACCATAGAAGATTTCACTGCACAACTGCCGAAAAGGATGAAGCACCTTGCAGGACTATGGTAAAAACTGCTCTACCGCACCGAGCTGATGAAGGAGCCACAGGACAATGATGGTCACAAAAACAAGGCAGGTTTTGGAATTATTTTTAACACTCTCAATGTTGTGATACATAAAAATAAAAATAGTTACTATACAACAATAATACTTGCTCAATTAGGCACACTTGGTGCCACCTTAGGTACCCCAAAGAAATTACATTAACAAAAAAATGTCAGCGTTAAATTTGGTGTTAACTAACGTCGAATAAAGCGCTGACTATTGAATCAAAATAAAAAATTTAAAAATTTCTCGCGTGAAGGAAGAAATTAGACGACAAAAAAGGAAAAAACATCGCGTGAAGGAAGAGAGTATGGCTCTACCAACAACTGATGAGAAATTCGATTTAGTTTGCGACATCATAGGTAAGGTTGCAAATTTTTTTTCTTGGTTGAATTCATGATTGTTTACTGCTCTTTGTATTGCATTTGAATTTGTGATTGTTTACAGGTTCATGGCCTAACCTATCCAGACAACCTCTAAATTGTCCCATCATTATAAATTATAAAACCTTTGAGAAACCAACAAAAAAATTTACCCTACCCATTTGAGCTTTGGCTCAAAATATTATAGCATGAAGCCAGGATGCCGTCATATTCTTTCCCTAACTTGGGTATCAAGGAAATAGTGAACTGCTTGGAAAATTTGGAATTTGGGTTGGTCACTATTGAGCAACTATTGAAAATAAACGCAAAAACCGCTTGGTTTTTCCCAGTCGCACCATAGTCACCGATGCCATGAAAAATTCATGCAAGATTTCATTATGAAAGAGTTTTCATGATAAGGTTATCAACACTAGGCAAACCCAATGAACATATTTTCCCTAGGGTATCGACACTAAGCAAACCCAATGAAAATACTTGCCCACAAAAAAAACATTCATACCACAAACTGGATGAAAAATTTCATACCTGATAGTGTGTACTTCATTTTCCTCCACAGACTAGACAAAAATAATTTGCCCTAGGTCACCTCAAAATGTCAAGCAATAGAAGGAAGCGAGCATTGTCAGCAAACTCTGGACACAATGAGGTAATTCATTGCCAATTTATAGATTTGTAAATGTTTCCATTGTTTTTTTGAATTTTACTTTTTACTTTTTTATTTCTAAATTTAAAAGAAGAAATATAATTTATATATACATATATATATATATATATATATATATATATATATATAGGGACATGAGGCTGACAAAGATAAAGAGGAATTGTATTTTTTAGTTTTTTATTTCTAAATTTTAAAAAAGAAATATAATTAAAATACATACATACATACATACATACATATATATATATACATATATATATATATATATATATATATATATATATATATATATATACATATATATATATATATATATATACATATACATATATATATATATATATATATACATATACATATATATATATATATATATACATATATATATATATATATATATACTATATACATATATATATATATATATATATATATATATATATATATATATATATATATATATATATATATATATATATATATATATAGGGACATGAGACTGCAAAGATAAAGAGGAATTGGCTTTCATATTGGGGGTAGAGTTAGTGAACAAATTGGTTAATCTGGACTGGACAACGCTGGCTAGATACATAGAAAAACAATCTAGTAACACCCCTCAAAAATTTCAAACAAATCAATTGTGTGAAAGGGAATCAATTGATTCCCCAACTAGTCTTGAATCGAGAAAAATATCCAGGAGGAAATTAGTGACAGTAAACTCTAAGAATGTAGAATAGGGAAGAGATATTTCCAATGTCCTAGCCACGCCTAGGACACAAAATTCTTCCACCACGCCATGTTATCAATCTTGCATTGGTAGCTACAATACAAAGATAGAATACAAGGTGGTTTCAGGGGAAGTCCGAATGACAGATGTTGGGAAAAAGTTTGTGAATAGGTTGAAGGAATCATGCCTTCAAAGGTTCAAAGACCATCTACATTTTCCATTCTCATAGATACCCATGCAACTAAAAAAAGCAATTATCCATGACACGGAGTCTAAGTTTGGCACAAGTTGGTCTGTAAAGAAGATAAAGCTATGAATGTCTCAAAACTGTAAGAAATTTTGGTGCAACCGAACAAAGAAGATTAAAAAAATCCCTCCCGAGCTAAGGCAGAAAAGAAGGCCAATTGATGTAAGTTTGAAAGTATGGAAAGAGCTTGTAAAAGCATATGAGAAGTCCGATGCATAGAGGAGAGTACGCAGGTATTTGAATTTTCTCATAATATTATATCAAATTTATTAAATGATATTTAAATTTAATTTGTGCATAGTTAAATTGAATTAGTATATGTTCAAGGCCTCCAAGGCTAGGCTTGAGAAACTTCGTGCCACACATCGTAGTGGCCAGAAAGGTTTACAGGCCTTGATCTGTACATTTGTAAGTATATTTAATATGTTAAATGATATATATTTTTTATTTCCTTGGAAAAAGTAAATGATTGCATATTAATTAGTTTAACTAGTCCATGTGCCATGTTTTGACAAAAGGAGAAATATGGCCTCCATCCAAAGAAATTTGAAAAGAATATGTTACAAAACAAAAGGTGGAACGATTTTGTAATCTGGATGGAGAACGAGGTATCAATAGTTGAGTTTCAATAACTTAGTTGGATATTGTTGTGTTAATATGTCAATTTGCATCTCTTGTGTTGAGTTGTTTATTGATGCATAGGATGAGTAAATAGAGCTCAAATCTTATGATTACAAGATGACCATTTATGTGCATGAATAAATAGTAGAAGGATGTAGATGAAATCAATTCATTTGAATTTATGCCTCTTGGCAGTCATTCCTCTTGAACCTCTAATATCAAGTGCTTGAGACTTCCTTGTAGCTTTTACCTTTCGTTGCTGCCTTTCCTGATCTTCACTATCAGACTCGTCTCCTTTTTCCTTATCTGCATTTTTGGCTTTGACTTCTAATTCATCCCATGTTTTACCTTCCTCCTCTTCAAAATATTCTTCTTCTTCTTCACCCTCCTCTGTGTCCACAAGAGATTCATCTTCTGAACCTTCCTCATCTGATTCTGATTCCTCTTCTACATCAGAGGGTTCGTATCCTTGATCTGAATCTTTTGAATTATCAGAATCAAAATCACTAGCTTCCATATTAAAAAATTCCCAACCACCATCTTCAATAAATTTATCTGGATCATCAGTAATGGTCTTCAAAATTTCCACCAATTCAATTTTATTCTGCTTTCATAATACTTTATATCCATGGATTTCAACCATTCCTTGATGCCATCAAACGAAGACTGAGGAATGGCATACATGCGGAGTATATCCCACTTGAAGTCTTTGCAAATAATAGCCATATCAAATGCCTTTTTCCCAAGTCCTACTCTCTCAAGGTTGACAATTCTCAATCTCACTAATAGCGATTACTAAGAAAGGTAATTCCACCAAATCTACCAAACAATTTACCATAGGAACAATAAAAGCAGAGGCTTTGAAAGGAACTCCATGAAAACCAAGCTCTCTAAATGGTATATCAAACTCTAGTTCAAAATATTTTCGACGAGGCTACTCCCATAACTCTCTTACTCGCTTGACAAATCCTTGAAACTTTGACTTCTTAACATTCAAAAGATAAATGGAATGTCCTTAATACCCATTAGAGCTATCCAAAAAAGCTAACTAAAAACAAAAACATGCTCCTGCACACAATGGCCTAATGGATGGTTGTCATAGAAGTCAAACTGCCGAAGTAACAACACTGATCAAGTAAACATATATGCATCATTTGCATAAACAACTAAAACGTGTAACAAATGTTAATCAATACATTGAATTTTGAGATGCGTTGAAATAATTAAAAAAAACATGTTTTGGGGAAAATATCAATAGCGTGGGGGAAGAAAGAATTAACCCTAATAAAAGCATTTTTTGTGGTTTTTGACACACCATTTATAAGTTTTCCTTGGATGACAGTGCTGAATTTCTATATGCTGTACCCCTTAAATGTCCTACATGTTATAAATATGGAATAACAATGCACAAATTTGTATCGAGTCCAAAGACCAAGGCATTCTGAATAAGGGTAGCCAAACTTGATAAGGATGTAGTCACTATTAAATGTATTGATAATCCAGAATAGTCATGTAAAGAAAAATGCCTGTGAAAACCATAATCAATCAAATTATGCACACTCAAATCTATGTTTGAAAGCTTGCATTTCAGTCCATGCATCTAAGTCCTTGTTGAAGATTGAGGGTGTCAACAAAAAATCTAGAATAGCTCTCCTTAAACCATAGCTAGTTTTAAAGTGCAATATTTCCAAATTCAAATCCATTTCTCAAGTAAGGAAAGGAGGTAGGATTGTCAGGTGCTACCTCAAACATAGAAGGCCATAGAAAAAATTGAAATAGAAGATCCAATAAGTGAGACGACATAGTTGTAGACCATAGATACTCATAATTCTTGCAATGCACATATGCTTGTGATACAAAAAAAGGTGCTTACACATTGGCTGAATATATCGTCATCAAAATGACCAGAAATAAATTTCAAATTTGTAAGTAAACTCTGTCAGTCAAGAAAAACAGTCATAAAAATTGGAAGTAAACTTTGGAAGACATGTAGGTGAACTTAATTCATTTGATTTTATGCCTCTTGGAAGACATTGGGATCTCCCCTCCTAAATTTTGGACCACATCCATTACCTCCACATAAAACTAGACATTCTTGGTCTTCTTGGTTCCCACGCCATGATATGGTTATGCAAATAAAAATGAAGCAAAGTAATCATCTCCTTCTCTGTTGGTTGGAAGAATGCATGCTTAATGTTTTGATACATGCTATCAACTCTCTCTTCTTCTCTCATGGTTGAATACCAGAATCCATTATGGTGGGCCTCCAGAGTTCCAGTCATCTTTCATCCTCTTCCACCAAATGCTGGCCTAATCCACACATCTACCAGCTTAATTGACTTTGTTTTTGAAATTTGAAGTTTCTCCCGAGTCACTAGTGTAGATCTCTCTGCCTTTTCAATCTCTTTCATTGATACAAATTATCTTTGGGATTTAATCATTTATACCACATGGTTGATGTGCTTTGAATCCTTGCATCTAAAGGAAATTTCCTTAACATAAATACTGCTAGGGAATTTCAATGTTGCCATTGTAGTTGGAATTAAAGCCGACACCTGCAACATTGAAAAGTATCCTTATATAATAATTCCCTCCATCTTGTTGGCTTGTAACACTCTTGATGGTGACTACATGAAATCTGATTTTGATTCCTCTTCTACATCAGAGGGTTCATATCCTTGATCTGACTCTTTTGAGTTATCAGAATCAGAATCACTAGCTTCCATATTCAAAAAATTCCCAACCACCATCTTCAATAAATTTATCTGGATCATCAGTAATACTCTTCAAAATTGGCTGCCAATTCAAGTTCATTCTACTTTCATAATACTTTATATCCATGGAGTTCAACCATTCCTTGATGTCATCAAGTGAAGATTGGGGAATGGCGTCAATGTGGAGTACATCCCTCTTGAAGTATTTGAAAATAATAGCCATATCAAATTCCTTTATCCCAAGTCCTACTCTCTGAAGGTTAACAATCTCAATATCACTAATAATGATTACTAAGAAAGGTAATTCCACCAACTCTACCAAATAGTTTATTGTAGGAACAATAAAAGCAGAGCCTTTGAAAGGAACTCCATGAAAACCAAGCTCTCTAAATTGTATATCAAACTCTAGTTCAAAATATTTTAGATGAAGCTACTCCCATAGCTCTCTTACTCGCTTGAAAAATCCTTGAAACTATGTATTGATTTTATTTTTCATGTCCCTCTCTTGCTGTTCTTCCTCAATTTCATCAGGATCATACATTGACCTTCTTTCCCCTCCTAAAGTTACCACATCCATTACCTCCACATAAAATTGGACATCCTTGGTCTTCTTGGTTCCCACACCATGATATGGTTATGTAAATGAAAATGAAGCAAAGTAATCATCTCCTTCTCTGCTGGCTAGAAGAATGCATGCTTAATGTTTTGATACATGATATCATATCTCTCTTATGCTCTCATGGTTGAACAATGAAATCCATTATGGCGGGCCTCCAGAGTTCCAGTCATCTTTCTTCCTCTTCCACCAAATGTTGGCTTGATCCACAAGTCTTCCAGCCTAGTTGGCTTTATTTTTGAAAGTTGAAGTTTCTCCTGACTCACCAGTACTAGTATTAGTTGTAACTTTTTTGAAATTTTATTATGGTATGTGCACTTTGATATGATGTAATATGATTATGGTTTCGTCTCATATGTTGTAATATTAGATATATAACATAAAAATAAATTATTGCATGAAATAAATAATAAATTTTCATTTTAAATGTTTTTTTCGCAGAACACGGGTCTTCTAGAAGATCAAGATGATCCTCAACATGATATAGATCCACAAAATATTGGTTCTGCCGGTACAGATTACATGGCAAAGGAGGAGGATGATGCAGATACGAAAGACACTGAGGCAAATGACAATGATGATAACGATGGCGACGACGACGACGACGATGATATCGATGGCGGTGATGATGATGAGAGAGTTGGTGATAGTAACCAGTGACATTCATGATCATATAGACTAAATCATGGATCATTGCTGATATATCATGATGATGACTCTTTTCATGGTTACTATCATATGTATCATTTTCATGGTCTACAATACTATATTGTTGAGTTGTACCATATTGACATGTATCATTTTCATTATATCATTTGGACATGTATCATCTTGAATTGTATCAATTTGAGTTACATAATTTATCAATTTTATTTATATCAATTGTACATGTATCATTTTCACTTATGTCGACTGTTGGACATGTATCATTTTGACATGTTTTTGATGTACTGGCATATTTGAATTTCACTTATTTTAGTTATATATGATGATGATCTTATCAGTATTGACTTGTCAATTTATATATGTTAAAAGTGGCCAATGATTTTTGGATGGATATTTATTAAGTATGATGATTCTAATTTATTGCTCAGGATGGATGTTGTCAAATTCAATTAAATTATAGATATTTGACTCACTTGTTTTAATTATAGATGATGATCATGTTACAATAATTATATTGTTATTTAATCATATGAGTTAAGTAATTAAATTACTTACTCTATAATCATATGAGTTATTTAAGAGGCACGATATATTTAACTAATCAAATTGAAATAAAACATATTGAATTAATAAATGGAAGCAAAACAAGAAGCATTTTTAGAAGCAAAAAAGGAAGCAACAATGGAAGCCATACTAGAAGAAAAATAGAAGCAATATTGGGAGAAAAATTGGAAGCAAAACCGGAAGCAAAACTGTAAGCAAATCTGGAAGAAAATTTGGAAGCAAATTTGGAAGCAAATCTGGAAGCGAAACCGGAAGGAAAACTAGAAGCAAAATCAGAAGCAAACCTGGAAGCATGCTTGGAAGAAAAATCGGAAGCAAAACTAGAAGCAAACATGGAAGCAAAATCAGAAGAAAAACTAGAAGCAAAAATAGAAGCAAAACTAGAAGCAAAACTAGAAGCAAAACCAGAAGAAAAACTAGAAGCAAAACCAGAAGAAAAATTGGAAGCAAAACTGGAAGAAAAACTGGAAGCAAAACCGAAAGAAAACTTGGAAGCAAAACCAAAAGAAAAATTGGAAGCAAAACTGGAAGGAAAACCAGAAGAAAAACCGAAAGCAAAACCAAAAGCAAAATCAGAAGCAAAACCCTAAGAAAACCTGGAAGCAAAATTGGAAGCAAACTTGGAAGCAAAATTGGAAGCAAACCTGGAGGCAAAATTGGAAGCAAAACTGGACACATAATTGGAAGCAAAACTAGAAGAAAAAATGGGAGTAGACATGGAAGTAAAATTGAAAGCCAAATTGGGCGCCCATTTCGGCATAATTTATGACGTTACTTCTCAGTGCTATTCTAGGCGCTAACAAAGGCACTATGATTTCTCGGTGCTAAAGCCAACACTCAATCCGACGCTAAATCTGACGTATAAGTCAATGCCTAATCCGACGCTGAGCTGGCCATGCCTATTTGCGCTGAGTTGAGAACCAACCAAATTGTTCAATTCACGTACTCAAAATACTCTAAAATCCGGCGCAAAAGTCAATGCTAATTTCTTGTTGTGCTATTGTGGTGAGAGAGAGTTGTCTAGGTAGGGTTGGAGGGAGCGAGACCTGATAGAGAGAGACTTGAGAGGGATAGAGAGAGTTATCTAGTTAGGGTGGGGGGAGAGACTTGAGAGAGGGAGAGGGGGTGGGAGGGATATTTTGAGGGAGAGAATTTAGAGAGAGGGAGAGAGAGACCTAAGAGAGAGAGAGAGAGAGACTTGAGAGGGAGAGATACCTAAGAGAGAGAGACTTGAGAGGGAAAGAGAGAGGGAGTGGGAGTGGGAGAGACCTAAGAGAGAGAAACTTGCAAGGGAGAGAGAGTTGTCTAGTTAGGGGGGGAGGGAGAGACTTGAGAGAGAGAGAGGGGGTGCGAGAGATCCAAGAGACAAAGGGTCTATTTAGGGTGGGAGGGAGAGACTTGAGAGAGGGAGAGGGGGTGTGAGAGATCCAAGAGACAAAGGGTGGAAGGGATAGAGGGAGGGAGAGACTTGAGAGAGAGGGTGTGGGAGGGATAGAGGGAGGGAGAGACTTGAGAGAGAGGGGGTGGGAGGGATAGAGGGAGGAAGAGACCTGAGAGGGGGAGTTATCCTATGCATTAAACCTTCAACCTTATACCTTAAACCCTAAGGATAGAAGACAAGGTAGAGAGTGTGGGAGAGACCTAGAGAGGGTTGAGAGATCTAATGAGTATGTATTGGTTAAGAGGGAAGGAGGAAAAGAGGGAGTGAAAGGAAAACTTCAACTATCCATTAATGGCTGGAAACCATGAACTCTAAGTGTTATCAAAGTGGTGGAGAGAGACACAAAGAGAAAGAAAAGCAATTTTTTTGTCAATGAAACTCATTTGGTGAGCATCAAATGGGATGTTCCATTTGGAGAGTGCGAAATTTGGCACTCGCCAAATGAGATACTTATGGATGTGATTTTCTTAGGAGGATACCAAATTTACACATATTTTTGGCTATGTTAACTGTCTCGTTTGCACTTCTTTCAATACAAGTTTTAAAAAACACCATGATGATGTTAGGCTCTCTCTTAGATTTTTAAATATATATATATATATATATATATATATATATTTACATTTTGATTATGTTAAGGTTTTCATCCATAAATTCTCTTGTTGTTGCCCCCGTTTTTGTCAAAAGCCAACATGTGCTAGTTTTAGGATAGATTTTTACTCGTTCATCGAAACTTGAAACAAATTCATTTTTTAAACTAGACTCCATTCTATACGTGATGAAAAAAAGAATCGATTTTCAATTAGTTTTCAAAACATTTAGGGGGGAGCATGCTCAAATTTCATCTTTTTAGGATTTGTCCAGTTCGAAAATTCATAAAATATTATATATTCATCAAAAAAATTAGTCGAAAAAATGGGGATAAACTACATGGTGTTAGCTAATTTCTCACCATTCAAATTTGTGAAATTCTAAAAATAAGTTAATGAAAGGGGGTGGGGGCTCAGACACTATGCTATTTTTTTGATAAAAAAAATATCTATTTTGGGCCCCCATTTTTGAAACCCTTAATCTTTATTATTTAAAAAAAAATTTAGCAGCTTAGAAACTAGACTCAGAGCACTACAACTCTTGTTCTTGCCGCGTCTTCAAATTTTGAGTGTAAATATCTTCATTTTCTTGTGCACATCAAATTTTGTTGATTTAAAAAAAAAAGTGGCATCTTAAGAGCCATTTTTGTGTCATAGCTTGGTGCACTTACCTAGATTGAGGAATTTAAGGACCTCGTATCTAATATTGAGTCAAGAAATGACAATGAAATTTGAAGGAAAAGATAGTGGATTTGGATAATACTATTAGCAACACTATTTCTATAACTAAAGGAACTGTGCACTGTGTGGTGTTTGGCACTATTATAGGCAAGTCAAAGTTGAGGAAATTGAAGAGAAGGATGGGCATGAATCAGGAGGGAGAGGCTCAAATGAAGAATACAATGTTGGAAGACTGTGAAACTATATGGAAGGAACCCCTCGAGATACTAAAGGTAGACTGGGATATTATCAACAGTCCTAAGGATTAATAGTTCTTGTTGTTTTGTGTTTCCTTTTTGTTATTCTTTTAATTTTAAGTTTTGGTCTACATGCCTATTTAATTTATTCATGTGTGCACCTTATGCTATGTGGTTTTTGGTGAGGCCAAGTGCCTTAGTTTTTAGTTGTTTATTTGGTTGGACTTGTAGTGCCTTTTGTTTCTGCTTCAAATGTTTTGTTGTGTACTATTAAGATCATGAACCTTAACTTGATTTTTTAATAAAAATAAATGAGCATATAACACGAATCCACTTCACATTCCAAATCCAACTCCTATGAATCGCTTGACCCAAGAGTGGAAATAAATAAATGATACATTCAATGAGGCATAAAAAGGGACCTTACACAAAAAAGAAAATATATAAATTTAAAGAACTGTCCTTACCCCTTCAATATATGAATAATGATAGTACTTTTCCACATAATTTCAAAATACCAAATTTTGGAAAAGTATAATGGAAAGGGATACCCCCAAAATCATTCCAAGAAATTTTTCATTGCATGTCAAGAAATTTCCTACAATGAGATAAACATTTTAAGATTATTTCCTCATAATTTGGGAGGAAAAACACTTGAATGGTATTTAAACCTATCTCAAGGATCTATTACAATTTTTTCTAACTTGGGTGAGGAATTTGTAACTCATTTCTTATACAATGTTGAACATGAGCTAACCTTGCTAGATCTATAGAATGCTAAAAATTAATAGTGAGAGTTTTGCTTCCTTCCTCCAATGATCTAGGAGTCTTTCTATTCGATTTCCTTGGCCAATACTATAAAAAACAACTTGTAAATATTTTTATCACAAATATTAATAAGGAATTATCCTTTCACTTATAAGTCCATTTTGTATCAAATTTTGATGAAATTATTGACAAGGGGGTCACCTTAAAGAAATCACTCATTGTCAAACATTTGGTTAAAATTTATAGCAAGGACAAAGATAACAATAACCAAATGAATGCCCACTATGATTTTGGACTAAAACCAATTTTTTTCAATGATAGGCAATTAATTTCAAACTCATTTAAACTATATAAAAAACACATGAACAAAAAAGCCTCAATTTCCAAAATATCCAACAACAAAATCACATTTTCATACTACAAGGACACCCAAAACACCCTAATAATCCAAAATGAAAATACACTTCTTTGGGGGAACCCATAGAAGTGGTATTTCAAAAAAATCATTCAAGACAACTTAATAAAATTTCCCCACACCGAATATTTTGACAAGAATACAACTAAACTAGCATGGTGTAGAGAAAATAAATATTATGAGTACCATTGTGTCAAAGGCCACACCATCTTGAAATGCATGAGACTTAAGAACTACATCTAAGATCTCATCAATAAAGGTGAGAACAAAGTGGAAGTTCAAATATACTCCTTTCCTAATAAGAAATTATAAATATATCAAGATCCATTTCTAAATTATGATCAAAACCAACCCTACATGTCAAAATAAGGCTCGTCCCAAAATAAATTTACAAATAATATCCATACCAATAAAATACATAGTTCATATGATTCAATAGTGGGTCATATCAAATAGTGCTACCCTTAAGTCACTACTATTAAAATAAATATTTCCAACTATGTTTACACTACTAAGCATGGTGGTAATTGAATGCCACCATTATATCAACAAAGATGGAGAGGAGCGGGAAGAGGAGAGGAGGGGGTAATTTGAATTCTAGAGATGATGCAAGTCGAGAAAGAGATGTTTCAAAGGACATAATCACTGGTGGGAGGTGACTTGTGGCTAGATAGGTTGTTGATGCTGCGTTGTTGGGTTATGATGACTTCATGCTGGTTGTCACCGTCTTCTAGTTGAGTGGAGGTGTTGCAGAGCAAGCTGTTGTCGTCTAGTTGGGATGTGCCAATTTTGCTTCTTCATTGGGATGGGGTGGAGGCTATCACTGCTCCTCTTATTTTTGGTTGCTTTTTTCCTACCTTTTTGAAAGCTTCCTAGTGGTTATGTGCTGGGATTTTGGATCTCTTGAAGGGGAGGTTTTGGTTAAATCGTGGGCCCTGTTGGGGTTTGTTTTATTCCCTTCACAGTTGCTTTTCTTCTTGAGGGTTTCTTCCTTGTTATTTGTTATAACATAGAAGTTTGTGCTGTATTTTTCCTCTAATGAAGCTTTTTTGTTCCCTTTTCTTGTATGGAGGATTCTTAATTCGAAGGGATTTATCGTACGCTTCTTGCAAAGGGTTGTTTGCTGCTAGTGGTGTCTAACTGGGTTATTTCCTTATCTTTTAACCCAATATTCTTTGTGGTTTATGGAAGTTTCCATGGCCTCCTTTGTGTTTATGAAGCTTATGGGGAAAAAAGGGGGAAATATTGTTTATTGGCATAATGCTTTATGCATTTTTTTTTCAGTTAATGATATTTGTTCTAATTGGTATTGGCTTACTGGTGGCTAGGATATGCTTATTGTCTTTTCTTTGGACCTAGTTTTGTGAGCTGGTTGTTATGTTTTCAAATTCTTCCTACTGGTACCTAAAGCTTGTGATGCCGAGGGATGTTGGGTTATCCCTTTATTTTGAAGTTCCTTTTCATTGGGATTCTTAGCTGGTGTCTCTTATTGAGGGGGAGATTGTTCCTCTTGAGGTGGAATCATCTTCTATTGAGGTGGAGATGGATGTTGTTGGGTTGGTGGGGAGATCTCCTCTCTTATTTTGGTTCCTATTGAGGTGGAGCTTATATGGGTTGGAGATATGTGGATTCGGTGGTAAGGGGTTTCTCTTCATCCTCTCCCATAGAGGGGAGTCCTCTTCTTTAGAGGTGGAGGTTGGGTTGGTTGACCAGGTGGAATGGTGTTGTAGAGAAGATGATGCTTTGCATGTGGATAGGTGCTACACAAAAGTTGATGCTTTGCTGATTTTTATTGTGCGGTGTTTGATGTCGATCTACACCATTAAGATTCTCTCTCTTGGCCTAGTGGTGTCTCCCTTGAGTGTTTCAATTTTCTTGGGATCAAATTTGGATGATTTGAGCGGTTGGTTTGCTGACGCTTGGATGATTTAGTCGGTGCTTAAGTTTATCTAAGGGTTTAAGGTCCCTGTGAAAACCTATTTGTAAAAGGGTTTAAGTCCCCTTCAAAACCTATTTCATGTAGCTCGTGTAGTATTTTATTTCTCTTTATGGCTACTGTTGTTTAGGTCGCTGATGATTTTTGTCTTTTATTTTATACAACTCTCTTTGTTCAGGTTTTAGGTCCTTGTAAAACCTGTCTATACTAGGTTTCAAGGCCCCATTAAAACCTTCTTTACCCATAATAAAAAAAACTACTAAGCATGGTAGGTCATTATCCAATGGGCCTCCTTGTCCTTTCAAAAAGTCACCCAATATAATCTCTTAGAGAATATCAAGAAACTTACAACACAAATATTCATCCTAGAGCTTCTCAAGTCATCATATGTTCACAAAGATATATTAAATTATGCTTTATGGGAGTCATGAGTCCCTAATGATATCAACCCTATCAATTTGAAGAACTAGTGGGCCTCTTTTCCTCTTCATGTTAGCTTGTTTTTAGTCTAAATTATGTTCCTCCTATTGATCCATCCCATACAAAAGTGATCCAAATAGAAGATTTAGTAAATAAACATGAGGTCAAATAAGTCCTCATAGATCATAGGTCTAGTTTAAATCTTTGTACATACAAACTTGTCAAAAAATTGGGATATTATAAGGATGCCATAGAATCACAAAAGGATAGCTATTAGAGCTTATGATGATGTAGAGAGAATTTGAAGGTACTATTTGGCTTCCAATTTAGGTAGGTTCTTCATTGTAACAAAATATGTTCCATATTATTGACCTTAAACTTCATTAAAACATTCTCCTTAATTTCCCATGGATTCATTCCATGAACACCATTCCATCTACACCACCAATGTATTATTTTTTTCCAAAAGGGTATATAAGTCAAATTTTATCGATCCTCATGCCTTTCAATATTATAAAATGTTGGAAGGTCCCTACTTCTATATTCCATCATTATCTCAATGTTGACATTGTCACTCCCTCTATACCATTAACATCCCCATCTTATGTTGATCTTGCCATTTTAGCATTAACATCATCAACCAATCTTGATTCCCAAAGCAAAGCCAATATTTTTGATAAGGGATGTGGAGATATGATATTCACAATGCCTTCTATGTGGTTTGATTCCCTCTTTCTCCATGATCCTATGAAAAACCATAATTCCAAACCACTAACAATCTTAATGTAATCTAATATGGTGCAGCCAACTCTTTTAAGCATGGATTCTTGAATGAAAAGATCATATATGAAGACATAAGATCTTGGTTAGACATAGATGAAGAATATGCACCATGTTTTGTTCAATAAACATATCCCAAAGAACTTAAAATATTTAAAAATATGGGCTAGAAAGGAAAGGGACTCAAACACCACGAATAAGGAATAATTGATTCACTGACCATCAAAGTTAACCACCATAGTTTTGGATTAGTAAATTTGTTATTAATTAAAGAATCATATGATATCGATGAAGCATATAATATTTTGGGATCATTTATCATTGTTAAATGCATCAAAACGACACAGATTCAAGACTCCTTTTCTAAACTTGTCACCCTTTTTCAAACTATGAATTTTTACGATCACCCCATCACTAAACCTTAAATCAAACTCCCCCTCATCCATCTAAAATTCAATTCTTTGGACCAAAAAGATCCCATGCATTTGGACATGTCTGAAAATGATGAACAAAATATGAATTCATGGGACCTTATGATGACATTTCAATAAATGGATATAAAAAAGGATTTGAAATAGATCTTGATACAAAAAATTATTTCAAGGAACAAATAGAGTTACTTAGTTCAATAAATAAATAAAGAAAAATAAAAAACTAAAGTCCCCAAGTGAAAACCTCTTTGGGGTGCTATGAAATGAAAAAGAAAACAAAAAATGACGTTTCCACTAATGAAAAAATCTTTGAGACATGAATAGACATGGAACTCAAACTTCCCTCAACATGTTCACAATGGAAATGAGTGATTGACAATATTAATTGAAGAATCAAAAGAGGTCAACTTGGGTACTGACATTGATCCACAAATCACCTCTCATGGAAAACATGTTAGTAAAAGAGAGGAAACCATCATATATATTCTCAAGAAATATATAGATAACTTTGCTTGGTGATACATAGATATGATAGGATTAGATCCTTCTATTTTTGTATACCTTCTTATGATACATCTAAATTCCAAACCGAGAAAAAAAAAACTTTGCAATATGTAACAATAGGTCACACTTCTAGACAAAGAAGAGTTTAATAAAATATTAGATGTTTTATTTATATGACCAATGACTATCCATGATTGACTTCCAACATTTTCCCTATAGAGAAAATATAGGAGTAAAAGTTTATACAAAATTTAGAGATCTCAACAAAGCATGTCCCAAGGATGATTTTCCACTTCCAAACATAAACATGATCTTCAAATTCAAAACATGGAGCACTATGTTGTCCCTCATGGATGGGTTTATCTAGATATAATTAGATATAGATTACCTCTGAAGATCAACAAAAAATAGCCTTTACCATTCATTGGGGCACCTTTTATTATTAGGTCATGCTAGTTAGGTTAAAGAAAGTAGGTACCACTTGTCAAAGGGAAATGACTATCATTTTCGTGACATGCTACATGACATTCATGGAAGATTATGTACACAATCTATTGGATTGGCATAAAAATATAAAATCATCCATAGATTCTTGACATGTATTTGAGCCCTTAAGAGAATACAAGCTATATCTCAATCCTAAAAATGTGTCTTTGGTATCAAGATTGAAAAAATTCTAGGCATCATTATATCTCAATGAGGCATAAATTTGATATCGCTAAAGTTGTCACCATCCTAGAGATGTTTCCTCTAAAAAATCTAAAAAATTATGCAATCCTAGGGAAAGGTTTTGGCTATCTGAAGGGTTCATTGTATAAAAAACAAGTGCCAATTATTTTTGCAAGTCCTAAAGACAAATATTGCCTTTGAGTAGGAAAACTCTTGTCAACAACATTTCAATAAAACAAAGGAATTTATAAAATCACTACTCATCCTCGTGAAATCAATCTAGGTCAACCATGACTACTTTACATCTCTAAAACATTAGTTCCCCTAGGAGAACTCCTAGCACATCATGATTCAAATGGTCACGAATGAGACATCTTTATAGTATAGTACATTAGTAGGTGAAGATGAAAAAACTGGTGAAATATTTAAATGATAAGATTGTTGAATCCCTCTTGTGATATTTTTTTCCTTGATGTCAATTTGTGATACTCTGGCATCCTGGTGGTTATTTATCAGTTGATCTGGTTTTATGTCTAGCACATTTAATTCATTAATTATATTATCTTGGTGGTTTTGATATCTTGGCTCCATGTGAAGATCTCGGTTGAGTTCTTCTATAGGTTGATTAATTATGGCTTGATTAGCTACAAGCTTCTTGAAATTGAAACATGTTCTTGATATGCGTAAAAGGTATATTGCTCTATTTTTTTTCAGTTAGTGGCATGGGTTTGAGGAACAATCTTGTTAATGTTCGGAAATTTATAAGGTGATCATTATTGTGTTAATGGCATTCTAAACTTTACATGAAATTAGCCTTCATTATACTTCACAAGGATTTGGAAAATATTTTACATTACAAACTATATGGCATTGGATTTTTATAAGGTGGAAAATCAGCTTTGGTCAAAGGTAAACAAATTATCAATGGTCGAAATTTAGCTGGGTCGATAGCAGGTATAAAACTTACTGCATCACCGCTGACAGTTAAGCGGGTAACCGCGGTAGTGCGGTAAAAGCCGTTAGTGGCAAGCATAACAGCTACCGCTACACCGCAGGCTATCATCAGTTAAACCGCAGTAGTGTGGGTAAATAGTCAATG
>CM021101.1:689315095-689530877 GCA_007115665.2 Sequoiadendron giganteum
TGCTAAGCAATGCAATGTGGATCAACAAAATAAACAGTTGAAAACTATCAAAGTCTGGAAACCCAAAGTAGTTAAAAGAATTAAATAGACTATGCTTGTTTAAACTGATTTTCACTCAAAGAAAAAGGACCTATGGGTCTTGGATAGTGGCTGTTCAAACCACATGACTGGTGACAAAGAAAAATTTACAAATCTAGAAGACTATGTTGGTGGATATGTAAAGTTCAAAAACAACTCTGGAATTCAAATCAAAGGTAAAGGTTCTTTGTTTCTAAATGAAGACACTCCAATCTACAATGTATATTATGTAGAAGGATTGAAACATAACCTTTTGAGTGTCAATCAAATCTGTGATAGTGGCTATCAAGTCCTGTTCACTTCACAAGGATGTAAAATAAAAAACCAGTCAGGTAAAGCTATTGCTGCTGGAAGAGGGACCAAGGGAAATGTCTACAACTTACTTGACACCTCTGGACATGAAAACACTCATGGTATATGCTTAATGAGTCATGTTGAAGAAAGTTGGTATTGGCACAAGAGACTAGGCCACATTAATTTTGACAATATGGTCAAAATTAGCAAAAACAAAAATGTAAGAGGTTCACCCCTTCTTAGAAGACCTGACATAATGCAAGCTGTTTGCATGGTTGCTCATTTTCAATCATCTCCTAAAGAATCCCACATTAATGCTGTTAGAAGGATTCTAAAATATGTGAAAGGCACACTTGATTATGGGATTTGGTATCCCAGGAGCAATGATTTTTCATTAGTTGCATATATTGATGTTGACTAGGCTGGTTGTCTGGATGATAGGAAAAACACCAGTGGTGTTGCCTTCTTTCTTGGTGACAGGTTGGTAGCATGGCACAACAAAATACAAGATTTTGTCTCACTCTCTACTGCTGAAGCAAAATACATTGCTGCCACCTCATGCTGCACTCAAGTAATTTGGATGTCATAGACATTATCAGATATGGGTATTTAAATTCCAAAACCTATTACTATTCTGTGTGACAATACTAGTGCAATCAATATCTCAAAAAATCTAGTTATGCACTCTAGAACTAAACATATAGCTATAAAGTTTCATTTTCTTCTTGAAAAGGTGTTGGCTAATGAGGTATCTGTGCAATATGCTCCTACACAAGCACAAGTTGCTAACATTTTTACAAAACCATTGGCTAAAGATGTTTTTGAAAGATTTAGGTCTCGATTGGGAGTTGTCTCTCAATCACTGTTATCTTAAATAGTCTATCTTGGTGATAGGGGGAGCTAGTTAGCTCTTCGTGCAACTCATGCTTTTCTGCTCAAAGGTTAAATCTACAGTTTGATGGAAAGTCACAATTGTTTCTGGTTTATCTTTGTTGGTCTCCCTTTATCCTTGTGTCAGAAAGGGGGAGAATTTTGAGCATTCGGTTACAGTTCATTATCTTTTGTTTGGTGGCTCTGTTGTGCCATCAAGGACAAAGGGGGAGTTTGTTGAATCCCTCTTGTGCTATTTTTGTCCTTGATGTCAATTTGTGATACTTTGGCATCCCGGTGGTTACTTTCTCAGTTGATCTGGTTTTATGTCTGGCACATTTACTTCATTGATTATATTATCTTGGTGGCTCTAATATCTTGGCTCCATGTGCAGAGCTCGGTTGAGTTCTTCTACAGGTTGATTAATTATGGCTTGATCAACTACAAGCTTCTTGAAATTGAAACATGTTCTTGATATTCGTGAAAGGTATATTTCTCTATTTTTTTTCAGTTAGTGGTATGGGTTTGAGGAACAATCTTGTTAATTTTCGACAATTTATAAGGTGATCATTATTGTGTTAATGGCATTTTGAACTTTACGTGAAATTAGCCTTCATTATACTTCACAAGGATTTGTAAAGTATGTTACATTACAAACTATATGGCATTGGATTTTTATAAGGTGGCAAATTGGCTTTGGTCAAAGGTAAACAAATTATCAATGGTCGACACTTAGCTGGGCTGATAGTAGGTATAAAACTTACCACGTTACCACTGACAGGTAAGCGGGTAACCGCGGTAGTGCGGTGAAAGCCGTTAGCGGCAAGCATAATAGCTACTACTACACCGCAGGCTATCATCAGTTAAACCGTGGTAGTGCGGGTAAATAGTCAATGACAAGCATAAAGGTACTACAGCTATACTACAAACTGTCAGAAGTTAACAACCGTAATGCAGTGCAAGATGTTAGCAGCTAGCTTAGAGCTACCATTGTACCGTGGATAGTCCAAATCGAGACCGCGGTTGGGTGGTAAATGATGCGGTAATAGTTAGTGTTAGCTACCGTTGTATCGTGAGTAGTCCGAAGGGTGGCCGTGATTGTGCGGTAAGGAAACAGATGTCAATTTATTCCTGTCAGCATGCAAGTCGTTAATCTTTTTGTGGATTTCAAAGTGTATTATGTGGTTTCGATTTATTAAATTTTTTTGTCCTCTCAGACTCCAAATGCTATCATATTATGCAAAGGATTTCGTGTGGAAAGTAGGGAAAATATTTATGCTTCATTGTTCGAGGGTTTGGAACCCTAATCTTGCCACCTCCATGGAATCTCTCTCTCGGTCGTTTCACTGTGAATTCGATTGTCATTTTTTGTAACTCTTGGATAGCGAATGGAGAAGCTTGAAAGACCATCACCATGGTCATTTCTCTTGTCAGGTTCTTGGCATTGGGTGAATACTCAAAATAGAAATGTAGCCTGGGTTGCTCAACTACTCTATAGTTTTGGTAAATTGCTTATGGAAAATTATTTTTTGGTCCTCACAGGTATTCATCTATTTTATCTTTACAAAACCCTTACCTTCTCTGATAAGGCTAATAAGGGATAAGTGTTTTCTTTTGCATGGCAGTTGAAGATTTGGTTTATTATAGATCTTATGCCTCTTTTTTTTTTTAGCACTGCTTGTGCAGGCTATTTGAAAGAACAAGTTTCAGTCTGACATCTAAATTTTCACAATGCTTGAGTACTCTAGTTAGAAGATCTTATTCGAAATGATTTTTCCCTTATAATCACGGTAACATCTATCACTGTTGCTTGACTATAGCATGGTAACTTGATATTCATCTTGAGGTAATTCCTTGAAAGTAAAAAACAAGCAATTTTTGTAACCCTTCTTGGGATGTAATGATGAAAGTGAGCAAAGGGGGTAATGAATGTGTGATGTTGAAAATTGGAAAATATAGTGTATAGTCAGTTTTTGTAGGCTCTGTATGGGAAAAGGTTGAAAATCAAATAGCGAGAAAAGAAAGAAAAGATATATCAATGTAATACAATTTGTGATGAAAAATTGTATTGTCACTATAACTAATTTATTTTCCTCAAGCTGTATTGAGATTAGATAATGTATGGAATTATGAAGAGTAAATTTTGACTCTTGAAAATTCTATGCTTTGTTTGTCAAGAGGCACTTGACAAAAATAAGTGAAGCAAAGAGATCCTCTTTACTATTGTATATTCTATTGAATATCAGGAGAGGGGTTGGTGCTCCTTGAGATTGGTGTCTCTGAATGAGGGGTTGGTGCTCCTTGAGATTGGTGTCTCTAAACAGAGGGGTTGTTGCTTAGAAATCAGCTATTGAGGCTTTGTCAAAATAAATTATTGAAATGAAAGCCTGAAAAAGGCAGTAGGTTAAGGAGTAGTTTTTCTACCCCAGGAGAGTTTTCCACTCGGCATATCTTGTGTCTATTTGTGTCTCTATGATTCATTTGCTTCAGTACTTTATTGCTTTTAAATTCAATGTTACACTACTCATTTTAGTTTATATGATTGCATTCAAATACATGAAAGACACTATCATTGATAAATGAGAACATATGTATGGTTCTTTTAAGTTTTAGTTAAAATTGTTTAAGAAGTTATAAACACTAATTCAGCCCCCCCTCTCACTGTATTTTCACTCCAACAAAGATAAATGAACTAACACATAATTACCTTATCTTTTACCTTTCCATATCCTCAATTGAGCTAAAGTCACTGCACCCTCCTTCACTTGATTTTCTCCTTTTTGATGTTATAGTTTGGGACAATGTGGTTGCTCAAACCAACAACATGATGTTGAGATATTTAATAATTGGTGAATAAAATAACAACATAATGATAACATAATAGTGGATAATCAAAATGAGAGAAAAGGATTCAATTTATAGATTTTTCATGAATAAAATAAATGGCCAAGATTTAATGTTTAACGGATGGTTAGGATTCGATAAAGTTAGAGGTATGGATTGGAATCTTATTCTTGTGACAAGTGTCACAATGTGGAGGTGTTATGTCATAAAATTATACCCTTATTCAATTTCACATTACACCAACCCTTACTTTAGCTTAATAAGGATGGTTATGTAAATTCCTCTTTTCCATGCCTACATTCCTATTTTTGACCTCGTCATTGCCTATCGTTGAAGGAATTTGTATCAGGGATTCTTTTGCGATGTGTAGATGTCTATGCGCCATGCGAACATCCTGACAAGATTTTTGATTCTTGGGCCATTGGAATGTTACACTTCTACCTTCCCGTGAAGTGTAATGCCTTTGCAGTCATAAACATGCCTTGGAATGGCTCTCTAGCATGCAATTTGACTAGATTCTTCCTTTTTATTCTCATTCTATTCCATTCTATAATTTCATTCACTCTCTTTCACTCTTGAAACTTTATTCTCACTTCTTATCATTTTTCACTCTCTTCTTGCAACTCTACATCTTTTCTTGCTGGTTCAAGCTCTTCTACATTGCACTCTTACACATTTGTCTCAAGATTTCAAGGCACTTTCTCTTCTTCTTGGCTTCACGATCTCATTGGAGAGAGGGTAACATTTCCTTTTATTGCATTATTGTCATTATTGAACAACAAATTGTTATCTTGCATGTTCTACTTTCTTGCCTTGTTATTTCATTATTTATATTCCTATTTTGTTGTCTATTTGGTTGTCCATGGAGGTGGAAACAAAAAATCAAGGGTTTGACTAAGGAAAGCCCCAAAACAACCCCAACCTTTCTCCTCATTTTTGTATGTGCAATTTTCTCATTTGGAGCTTTGTGGGAGGCTTCATAGTTGGACCATTTGTGAGCTCATCCCTTTTCTTCCACTACTAGTCATTTTGTTAAGCAGTTTAATTACTTGTTATTGAGTATTCTTCATTGTTGTACGTTTCTTGTATTTTCAACATTATGTTTGGTTTAGTTAAACTGTAAAACTTTAAAGTTTAGGTAGTTAGCAAATCCTAAGTGTTTCTATTGGTTGACTCTATCTTTGGTCCATACGAAATGCTAATGGACCACTAAGATGCTAGCACGTTGTGCTATCATCCTTGGTCTATATTTTTGTCCTCTAGCCAAGTGCTTGTCTATCTATCTCCCATGACCTCTGATGTTTTTTCACTCAACTTTTGAAATTTCCTTTTCATAAACAATCATAAAACCCAAAAACATTGCATAAAAACTCCCTTAGCCATCCCTCATCACTTGAGCTTATTCCCCTAAGGTAGTTGAGGACACTTCACTCCCTATAGACTCTTCCCTATCCTAGAGACTTAGGAGTAGCAAATCTCCTCCTCTACATTTTGGTGAACCCGATGTGAACTATCTTTCCTCTTGTCTTTGTGCGAATTTTTTTTTCTCTTGTGTTAGGACATGTAGCTGATAGTATGTTGTGACATTATTTAGGAGATTCATGACCCAATATACTACCTCTGAACATGTAGTAAGGAGAAGCTATCATAATTTTGATATGGGGTCTAGAAGGTTCAATCCTCCTCATTGGGGTCTGAAGTTTGGGAGCTCACTAATAGAATCACTTTTGAATTCTCTCCACCTCATGTTGAGATTGAAACCCATACCTCACTAGCCTCCCCTTCAAACTCTTCCTCTTCCTTAGAGGATTTTCTTTAGGTTCTTGCCGATCAAATTCACTTTGGAATTAAGACTCGAAGAGTTTGAACAGTTTCTAGGAAGAGACAACATCTATTCCCAAGAGGCTCCTCTCCTCACTGGTTTGAGATGTTTTCTCATGTCCGATCAAAAAGGTTTGGAGCTACTTCGAGGAATTATAAATATTGTGGAGACCCATGTTTTTTCATACACTTCCATCTTGATAAAATCCCATGATTTTTAGTTGGAGATTATTGGTCATCAACTGTATGTTTTGATACTTGGAGTGTTTGTCCACATGGTTGAAACATGCCCTTCTATCAATTCTACTACTAATGAGGCCGTCATTGTGTTTGAGGAAATTCCACATATCAGAGTGAACCATATTCCTCTTGGGTTAAAATCTGTTGCATCAAGGGATGAAATACCTACCACTTCTAGTCCTTCCACCTTTGGTGCTGGTGCTGGTGCCTCAACTAGTCATACTCCATCCACAAATCTCATCCTTACTTATCTTGTGCAAAGCATGGGGAAAATGAAATATTAGTTGGAAAGCATGGATAGTTTTGGCTCTCATCCTATGTTCCAATCTTATTATCATCAAAATCCCTTTTATTTTATATTCTAAATACCCCCATCCTATAGGGGGTGGAAATTCCTAAGTTCAAGAAGTATAGTGGCCGAGGGAACCCATAGAATTATGTCTCATCCTTTAATGCCACGTGTTCATATTTATTCCATCATGATTCTCTTCTTACAAAACTATTCTCATGTTCTCTTAAGGATGTTACCTTGGAGTGGTATTTCTCTTTTCCTGATAATTCTACCTTTTTCTTTGACCAACTTGTAAATAAGTTCCTCCAGCAATTCTAGGCCAATATTAGGTTGAAGGTCATGTTTACCAATCTTGTCCGATGCAAGCGGGGACCCCATGAGAATTTTGTAAGGTGTGTGCACTTGGTCTCCTTGTGCTATGAAAAAAAATGCTTGGGTTTGTGACATGGCTTAACTGCCTCTTGTGGATTAATTAACTTTGGTAGTTATATCGGGCATTAACAAGTTGATCTTTTGGTGAAATAACAACCATCTTTATAACAATTGGTATCTGAGCCTGGGTCACAGGTTCAAATCCCTCACTTGTGCTAGGTGGATTTTTGCGAGGTGTGTGCCCTTGGTCTCCTTGTGTTGTGCAACACAATGCTTGGGTTTGTGACATGTCTTAACTACCTCTTATGGATTCATTAACTCTAGCAATTGTATCGGGCATTAACAAATCGATCTTTTGGTGCAACGAAAACCATCTTTACAAAAGATAAGGTGACTAATTTAATAGCTCATTATCAAGTCATTTTCTCTTAGATCTCTTATCCCTTGCCTAATATTGATGTGAAAAAAGTGTTCATTGGAAACTTATAGCCAACACAACAAGATAAATTCCTTTTGATGAAATATTAGTCCTTCACCCATCTATGTGTTGCTTTGTGCAAGTACCATCAAATAGTTACATAGTATGGGGGTTCTTCTTTGTCCTCTCATTAGGATGGCCAATCAGTTGTGTCAATCTCTGTGTCTATAAAGAATAAAATAATGGCAAACATGGTGTCTATTCCCATTGATAATAATTTTGTAGGTTGAAATAGAATATTCAAAAAAATATTTGAATCTTATACTAATGTCCTATAAAATGTATTAAAATATGGTATAATAGCTCTCCCAGAGAGTAGACCATTGTTTGAGCCTTATCCACAGTGGTATGATGTGCATAAGTTTTTCCAATATCACCAAGTCTTGGGTTATGATACCGAGAGATGTGTGCATCTTCGTCATGTGATACAAGATCATATTGATAATGGTACCATCTAGCTCGATGGTAAAAAACATAAATTGAATAAATCTACAATGAAGCTCAAAAACCAACTATAGATTTACACAAATTCCTTTTCATCTCATTCTACCAACCTTATCACCTCTTCTTCATCTTCTTCTTCCAATCCAACTCCATGTGAGTATGTGAATGTCATTTCATTTACTCATACTCCTCCAGATCATGTGAATGCAACTCTGGATATTATATTCACCTCACATGACCTGCCTTTGAACAAGGATCCTTCTCTATTGTACATTCATGCTCATGTCAATGATAACATTGCAATAGGCGTTATGGTTGATACCACAAGTTGAGTGAATGTTATCACATAAGAGATGCTTTTTATAAAAAAATTGCATAAGGAGAAGTAAGAGGAATCATAAACTACACTTTACATGCATGATAGATTATCTGCTATGCCTATTGGCTCTATTTTTTTGTCGGTCCTAGTTGGACCTAAGGTCTTGGAAGTTCCATTTGTAGTGATACCCAAGTACGATCTCTTTAGAGTGAGACTAGGCATTCTATGGTTGGTCTCCATGAATGTGGTTGCCTCGGTCATCCACAAATGTTTGCAATTTCCCCATGAGGGTACCATGTACATTATCAAAGATATTGGGTACAAACCATTGGTATCACGTGGGAGATTCTCCCTGGATCACTTTTGGCCCGCCCTAGTTGGACCGCTGTCACCCAAAGGAGACATTTTATAAAAGGCTTATTTTAGGTATAAGAATGGGTCTTGGTGCCTAAAGGCAGTTTTCCTCCTCCTGCTCAAGATATTTCTTTGAAGGCCTCTTTGTGTGAACAACAACATGCTTCATCCTCCACCCCTCCGAAGGATAAGGAAAAGAAAGCTCTTTCCCTTAGGCCTTCTGCTTTTTTTCTTCCTCCTCTTCTATTTCCCAATCTTTGGTATTGTCCTCTGACCATCCTACTATGCCTCACATAGGAAAAGGAAAGTCACTCACATTGTGGAAGTCGATGCCTCAAGCTCTTTCAACTTCTAGTTCTACCCACAATACCCTGAACCGACCTTTATGGCAAGGGAAAGCATTCCTATGGGGTTATTCCCGCGTCTCGGCATTTCAGGCCTCCCCTTGTTCCTCCACCTACCCCCAAGGAAGACAAAGGAAAGGGGATCAATGTTGAGATGTTTTTCTCTCTCTCTTTCTCTATCTCTATCCCTACTCCTCCCACTCGTCCTTAGGAGTCCACCCTTCCATCAAAAATAGTTGTGGAGGTTGCTCCTCTAGTAGAACCAAAGCCCTCAACCTCTTCTTAGATTGCATCTTCTAGTACCCATAGCCATTGTAACTGGATTTATCAAGAGCATAAGCACTATCAGAAGGCCTTGGCTAGGTAACATGCTACCTTGCAGAAGACTGTAGAGGAGCCTTCTATCTTTATTTCTATTGATTTTGTCTCTATTTCTCCTATCTCTACTTCTTTTCTACCTTAGTTCCCATCACCTCCCTACTACTTCCAAATTCATCAATAGATCCTTTTGAACCTCACCCCAAAATTGTGCAAGTGTTCATCACTCCTTTTGTGAAGCCACCTCTTATCACCTCTCTTCTAGATCTCCCTACTTTTCATTAGCCTGTAGACATGCCTAACACAAAGGTGGTGTCTACTGTGGCTCCTCTTCCTTCTTCTGCTTTTGAAATGAGGATCTCGCATCCTCCTCTAAAGTGAAAGTCTAAGTAGGTCCTCTCTTCGCGAGATGGTCATAATAAATTTTCTTCTCTTTCTTCATCTTATCCTATTATGGCTTGTACTAATCTTGTAGCGGGTACTTCACATCCTTCCATAGAGTTTATCACTGCCCCTCTTCCAAAGGTCAACAATGATTCTATGGTCTTGTTGTGCCTTCACACTCACTCCTTTATTTTTGTAAAAATGGGGATCCCCCTTCTTGGCTTTGGGTCTTGTGGTCTTTCCCTTCCCTTCCCTTTTTCTTATTTCCTTTTCCTTTGGTTTTTATTTTTTCCTTTCTTTGTTTATTTTCGAAGGTCAAGCATCAGGCTTCCTAAGAAGGGTATACCTTCTTGTCATGTCTCTAATTTTGGTGATGCTCACTTTTAATTTATGTGGTTTTTACTTCATGATTTCATGCTTGTGTGTGGTAGATTAAATGACAATAAATGTGGTGTTTAAATTTTGTGGAAAGTTGCAATGAATGAGATATTGACTAATTTTTGAAATAATGCAAAATGGGAAATGATACTCATAATTAATATATATTGATGTTATGAGTTAAGTTGATTTGATTTTATCTGGATACTAATTCTTTGTTGGTTCCTTGAGTGTATTTGAGTGGCAGGTCGTTGAAGACCAAGGGTGTGGCTAAGGAGGGGAGATTAGCCTCTTGGCAGGGTAAAGCAGGAATGATGCTCTCGATCACACACAAACACTTAGAGTCATACAAATGCATTTAGCATGTGTTTTGGGGTGATTGCCTTATTTCTCAGTAATTTTAAATGATTATTTAATTTTATATCCATTTATGCCTTCAATTAAAAGAATGGAAATTCATTTTAGATTGATTAAATATTACATGTGCAACTAGTGATGTTGATTAAAATAATTGTTTGTTTTCAATTAATATGAATTCCATGCACATTTTTTAATGTTTGAATGCAAAAAAATAGCTCAATTAGGAATTTTGTATTTAGAAAAATGTAGGAAAATAATTAAATAAGAATAATTATTAATTCAAAAATAAAAAGTTGAAAAGGGAAATAAATTATGATATTGCTATCAGGATTCAACCATGTATTTTTCGAGTCAAAATCATTGACCCATGATTCATGAGTAGTGGTTCACAAGAACCCATCTCTCATGATAATGAATGGTCCACTTAGCACTCATTGCATCTAGATGATGCTCACAGAGGTGAAGCATTGGTACGTGATGCATCACCTAGATGAAATGAGTGCTAAGTGGACCATTCATTATCATAAGAGATGGGTTCTTGTGAACCACTACTCATGAATCATGGGTCAATGAGTTTGACTCAAAAAATACACGGTTGAATCCTGATAGCAATATCATAATTTGACACACCATGGAAGAAACCTCCTACTTATCAAGGGAAATAAATTTAATTTTAATTTCCCAATTTCAAGATTAGGTCTCAAGAAATGGGGAAAATATTTTATAATAAGAATTGTGGTCACGAGAAGACAACTGTTTTTATTATTACAACCTTTTTGGGTGGCTCTGCAAAATTAGGGAAAAAGGGGTTATTCTTGGTTTGTAGGATTGCAGGATAAGCCTTTATGTAATTGGAAAGAATATACGGGAAAAAATAAAGAGCAAGGAAGATTCTACAACTTGGGTTTCAACAAACAACTCAAGGGAGAAACGTTTTTCCAGGTTTTCATCTATTCCAATGTATTTTCAAATTTCCAATGTGAAGGATCAAAAAGGAATCTTTGAAATTTATCTGTTCATGCATTTTGGAAATAGGTGTATGTTGTTTTGGGATTTGTTTTCCAGCTGTATAACTTGTTCCTTTCTCCCAGTTTGTTGTGTAAAAATTTATACAATATATATATCTATATATATATATATTTCTTATATATATATGTATATATATATAAATACCTTAACTATGCAATTCCATCTTCTGCAATTTTCCTTTTGTATTGGAAATAGAAGTCTATTTTTGTGAAGAAACAATTGCTTTTATTTATAGTTACATATATCTAATACATATATGCATATAAATAAATATACATATACATATATATATATATATATATATATATATACATAAGTGAATATCTGAATATATATATAAATATATACACAGACGAGGTAATTTTCGTGATGTGTTTTTCTTTTAGAAGTCTCAAATAAAATTGAAATTGATTGTGGACTCTGGCTTTGTGTTTAGATAGGAAATTTGATGGGAAATAGTGTAGGTTGGAAGGTTGCTCCCAGTCGCGCCTCCACATGGGTGGCCGCTTTGTGGAGCAGCGGCTCCCCACAGGCAGCGACCCATGCAAGGGCCAAAGCTGGATAGCAAGCCAGCCCTTCCCCTACCTCCGTAAGGGAATACCAGTCTACTCATCTGTCATTTCGTTTGCCTTATCATTTTTGATAAAACATTAATTTATATATATATATATATATATATATATGTATACATATATATATAAATAGTTGATATATACTCACTACTTTGTAAATAAAATAATGTATATATGCCATGGCACTGTGTGTATATTCTATTATGATAATATAACATGTATAGTTTTAATAGAATATATATATTAATAAATTTATATATGTATCTATCATAAAATATATATATATATATATTTGCATATATATATATATGTATATATATACATATAACTATATATACATCTTTGAAAAGAGGGATAAATATATTCATATTTGTATTAATTTTAAGATGAACTATAGAATATTTGGCTACAAAAGAAAAGCTTAATTCTAGTTAGAACTAGAAGAGTTTTTTGTGTAGTCACGCTTTAGTTGTATTTACATTTGATGCACTTGGAAAATAAAATACGCACAGTCTACATCTTATGTTATTTTGATTGAATAAATGCAACTGAATGAGTAATATAAGTTGAGTGTTATAGACACCCCTCCTTCTTACATGGAAATAAATCCCTTCATTAGTAAATGCTTGCAAATATTCTTTACCGGAACGAGAGAAGAAATAATCTAAAAATGAAATGGATGTTTAAGAATCTGAATTGAAAGCTCAAATTGTCTATTTTTTCTTT
Organism: Sequoiadendron giganteum; assembly: GCA_007115665.2. Taxonomy (NCBI): domain Eukaryota; kingdom Viridiplantae; phylum Streptophyta; class Pinopsida; order Cupressales; family Cupressaceae; genus Sequoiadendron; species Sequoiadendron giganteum. The sequence continues at coordinate 689,327,613 of CM021101.1, forward strand.
TAAATGACAAAACCTTGCATTCAATTGTTCTTTTCTTCCTGTTTTAAAAGGGCATGCCACCATTATACTCCTTTTAATGCCTAAATATCTTCTATTTGGCTAAGAACCTTTTGATGATGAAATCATGCTACTTTTGGAATGTAGAAGTGAATTAAGATACTATGACAACAAATAGTAAGACACTCGTTTGAATTACAATACTGTTTTTCATAGTAATGAGATTTGAATAGATAAAGTTAGACAATGCAAACTATGAAATTGAATTTGAAATATCTTATTGTACGAAATTATCAGAAACTACAACTTTAATATGAGTTTTTACCTATAAAATGTATGAAATTGTATTATTTCCACTGTATGTGACACATGAAGAATTATGTTTCTTTTATTTATATTGTATTATGGAAACTTCAGGGGTAGGATGTAAAATGTGGGTTCACAGAGACAATAGTTTATCCTTTTTATAAACTACCTTTTATATTTCTTATGCTTGGCCAAGCACTATACCATTGAAATAGATGGATTAAAATTCTAGATTATTATGTAATTTGTCTCTGCCACATCCCGATTGCAAGAAATATGTTTTTCTAGTTAGGAATGGATATAGGAAAACAAGCATGCATTGAGAGTACCCTCCTGATTTATTGTTCTAGGTTGCTAGGCTCCTCATACAGGGCCAGGGATTTTTTCGAGTTAGGAAGAAACCTGAGGAAGTCATGTGCTTCGTGGTTGGGTGGAAAAGGCGCCTTAACCACACTCTTGGCCTCAATGCGAGAAGACTGATGGAGTCAAGGCGGTTGAGGCTCAAGGGTTATATTGTTGGATATGTTTCATATATTGTACTTGTATGACTAGATAGCCCATTGTAGATTAAAAATTCTATATCATGAATGTATTTATTGATGTATTTATTGATGATGTATCATTGAATTAGATGATTTGTAACACCCCGATGTGGTGTATGTAAATTCAAAATTTCCAATTCAATAAATAATTATTACTTTGGAACACCTGTGCATGTTTATTTTATTCTTGCTATCTATAAAAATCTATTGTAATGTTCAATGAACATGGGATTGATTATTTTGAATTGAGTTATATTTATGTGCTTTATGTTTTAGTATCAGAGTGTCTAGGTTAAACTCTAGGACCTATGCCTAATTATGATTGGTATTGTGTGTTCTAGAATAACTCCATGGCTTTTAGAACCTATCAATGTGAGAACCACATGGGTGGGTCCCATGGTGATGTAAATGATAGGTTGGATCAGATTCTAGCTGTTTTGAACCAATAGGAGGTCAGGCTTAATAGCCTTGAGCAAGATAGACATAGGGATTCGCAAGGACCAAATTCTGGTGGGAATGAGCATAATACAAATTTTGAGCAACCAGAGACTAGAGAAAACTCTAATAGGTTAAGCAAGGTGGCTCAGGAGTTGTGTAAGGACCTCAAAAAGGTCACCCCACCAAAATTTAATGGTAAAACAATTGGAGATGGAGAAAAATCTTGGATAATTGAAATGGAGAAGTACTTTGCTCTATGGTATTTGTCTAATGAAACTAAGGCTGAATGGGGTTCGCACTAACTCATTGGGGAAGTTGCCACTTGGTGGGAGAATGAAAAAGAAAAAAAACAATTCTTGCATGGTAAGGTGACCTTGGAGCAATTCCTACAATTTTTCAGAAAAAGGTGGCTACCGCATTCCTATTTTGACAAGAAGATGACTGAATTTCAAACTCTCTCACAGGGAGGAATGTTAGTGACATAGTACTGGGAAATATTTTCTCATTTGTTCAAATAAGTACCCCAGTACTAGCTGGATGAGTGGTTCCAGGTTCATAAATTTATTCTAGAGCTTAGGCCTCAAATAGGAGTTGAGGTGGATATACATAACCCTTCCACCATGGATGATGCTTTTGAGAAAGCCATTAAGCAGGAACATAATCTTCAATAGGTTGAAAACTATAGGAAAAATAGGGATGCTAAGAGGAAGTCATAGGGGAACCATCTGAATAACAATAATCAGAAGCAACATAACCAGGGAAATAGCAACACGCAGATCAAAAATCTAAAAAGGGGTAACAATTCTTAGGATCTCCATGATGGGAACCAAAACAATAATAAGAGGGCCAATTATAATAACAATAACAAGAAGAGAGATAGTTCTGATAGGCCTAGAGCACCCCACGGAAGATGCTATACATGCAGTGGAGAGCATTATGCTAGTGTATGCCCTCAGAGGAGCAGTAAAAAAAACAAGAACCAACATCATATTCATGCGGCGGTTGATAATCACCAAGCTGACTATCAGGCTACGCCTATCCAGCTGTCGGGTAAGCTTTTCAGATATCTGGTTTCTATTTTGATTGATACAAGAGCTACTGATAGTTTTGTTGATCATCATATCATTTCTAAATTATCTCTTAAACCAAGTTATATGGCTAATACATGGAAAGTTCAGTATGGTAATCGGGTAGAGAAAAAGGTAGAGTAATGTCTAGCTTGTAGTGAACTCGAACTTCCTAGTTTTAAAACATAGGTCAATTTATTTGTAGAACCTTTGGGGTCATATGATGTGATTTTGGGAATAAAATGGCTTATAGAACATAAGGCCCTTGTTGATTGTGAGGAAAAAACCATAACTTGTTTAGATGATTTGGGTAGACGGGTGGATATCTATGGTATTAAAAGGCCTTTGGAACTCCAAAAAATTTCAGCCATGTAGTTGAAGAAGGAGCGTAGAAGAGGGGGTGTCATCTATGCAATTAAGGCTACAAATATTGATAATCCTAAGGTGATAGCTAATGATCATGCCATCCTGAAGGAATTCCAAGATGTATTCTCTGATGAGTTGACTGAGTTTCCTCCTAAATGGGTGTTTGAATTTTCCATTAACTTGCTACTTAGGACTGAGCCACAGTCTAAAGCCCTGCACAAAATGAATATCACTTAATTGCATTAATTGAAGGCTCAGTTACATGAATTACTTAATCAGGGATTTATAAGGACGAGTGTATCTCCGTGGGGAGCACCAGTCATATTCGTGAAAAAGATGGATGGGACCTTGAGGCTATGTATTGACTACAAAATGCTAAATAAGGTAACCATAAAGAAAAAGTAATCGCTCCCTAGAATAGATGATTTGTTTGATCAAATGAAGGGGGCAAAGGTATTCTCAAAGATAGACTTGAGATTGGGTTACCACCAATTGAGAATTAAATATGAGGATATCTCCAAAACTGCATTCAGGACAAGATACAGGCATTATGAATTCACAGTGCTACCATTTGGATTAACCAATGCCCCAACAACCTTCATGAACCTGATGAATAGTATTTTCTAAGATTGCTTGGATGATTTTGTGTTGGTCTTCTTAGATGATATCTTAATCTATTCCAAGTCAGAGGAGGAGCATGAAAGGAATTTGAGGATAGTATTGCAACGTTTGAGAGACCATAAGCAAAATTTCCAAATGCGCTTTCTATCAACCCAAGGTGCACTATCTGGGACACGTGATATCTGGTGATGGGATGGCAGTGGACCCAGAAAAGATTAAGGCAATCATGGAGTGGCCAGCTTCGCAAAATGTTTCTGAAATTTGAAGCTTTATGGGGCTTGTGGGTTATTATAGGAAGTTTGTACAAGGGTTCTCAACCATCGCAACACCCATCACTGCACTCCAAAAGAAAGGAAATAAATTTGAATGGAGTGAGAGGTGTGAGAAGGATTTTTAGCTGCTAAAGGAAAAACTTACTTTTGCACCAATCTTGATTGTGCCAAACCCAAATGGGCACTTTACAGTGATAATCGATGCATTAGGTGAGGGTGTGGGAGCAGTTCTTGTGCAGGAAGGTCAAGTGGTGGCATATGAATCTCGAAAGTTGAAACAACATGAACTAAATTATGTGCCACATGACTTGGAATTAGCTGCCATAGTACATGCCCTTCAAATGTGGAGGCATTATCTCCTTGGTAAGCCTTTTGATTTGAAAACCGATCATGTAGGTTTGTGGTATATCTTCACTCAACCCAACCTGAATGCTTGGAAAAGGTGATGGTTGGAATTCTTGAGCGAGTATGACTTCAGAATTGAATATATAAAGGGAAAGGAAAACAAGGTAGATGTTGCCTTAAGTAGGAGAAGACATTTAGTTGCTATGGTTACAATAAAATCTACCTTCAAGCAGCAAGTAATCCCAACATTGGCAAGGGATGAGCATTTTGAAAGGGTGAAGCAAGCCCTAGAGCGTAATTCTTTAGATCAAAGATATGAGGGATATGTATTTGAGATAGATAGATTTCTGAGGTACCAGGGGTGAACGTATGTGCCCAATTCTGCTGGGTTGAGGGAATTGGTATTGGAGGAATTCCATAATGTACCATAATCAGGGCACCCCAATGTGACGAAATGGTTGAAGGGCTCAAACCCTTATATTTCTGGCCAGGACTCAAGAAAGATGTAATATCATTTGTAGCCCAATGTTTGGAATGCCAATGAGTTAAGACTGAGCATGTACATTCGGCGAGAATTTTATACCCACACAGAGTGCCAGAATATAAATGGTAGGTGATCACGATGGACTTTATTCATGGATTGCTAATGAATAAGTCCAGACATGATGTTATTTTAGTTGTGGTTGATAAATTAACAAAGGTAGCATATTTCATTCCTAGAAAGCTAAGAGATGGTTCTTCGGTGTTAGCAGAGAAATTTGTTTAGGAGATCTTCAGGTTGCATGCAGTACCCGAGATAATAATTTCCAATTGTGATACTCGTATGACTTCCAGGTTCTGGACCACATTAAATTCTTCCTTGGGAACAAAACTGAATTTCAGCTCTGCATATCACCCTCAGACCGACAAGCAAACAAAGAGAGTGAATCATGTGGTGGAAGATATTCTCAGAATGTACTGCATGGAGCAATAGTATAAATGGGAAGAGTACTTGTCTCTAGTGGAGTTTTCCTACAAAAAATCCTACCATGCCTCACTAGGCATGGCACCTTTTGAATCATTGTACGATTGCAAATGTCGCACACCCATCAGTTGGGTTAGGGTGGAGGATAAAATTGTGATAGGGCCTGAGTTGCTTAAGGAAATGGAAGGTCAGATGAGATCGATTAAGGAAAAGCTTAAGTAGGCTTCTTATCGTCAAAAGAGTTTTGTCGATCGAAACAAGACTTTTAGATAATTCTCAGTGGGCAAAAAGGTGTTCTTGAGAGTTCATCCACATAAGAGTTCAATTTCTTTTGGAAGGAACTCAAAGCTTGCTCCTCGTTTTGTTGGGCCCTTCGAAGTCTTGGAAGTTGTGAATCCAATTTCTTATTGGCTTGCTCTACTGCCAGCTCTGTCCCGCATTCATACCATTTTCCATGTCTCATTACTCAAGCCATATCACCCAAATGTTACTCATGTGCTCAATTAGCATGCTTTACAGGTTCTGGATACAGGGGCGATGCTAGTGGAGCTTGTCAGGATACTGGAAAAAAGCAACATTAAGTTGTGAAATAGAGAGATACTGCAGTACAAAATCCAGTGGGATTAGTATTCTAAGGATAGCGCAACATGGAAGGAAGCCGAAGAGATTGATAGATTTTTTCCACATCTTGGATTCTAGCTTGATATTTTCTTTCATGCACTTTAGGACTCTTGATATATGGATGATATAGACTATGTAGTGTGTATGTCTGCACTTAGACATCAGGATGATGTCTCTTCCTAGTGGGGAAGGATGTCATGTCTCTAATTTGGGTGATGCTCACTTTTACTTTATGTGGTTTTTACTTCATGATTTCATGCTTGTGTGTGGTAGATTAAATGACAATAAATGTGGTGTTTAAATTTTGTGGAAAGTTGGAATGAATGAAATATTGACTAATTTTGGAAATAATGCAAAATGGGAAATGATACTCAGAATTAATATATATTGATGTCATGAGTTAAGTTGATTTGATTTGATTTGGATACTAATTCTTTGTCAGTTGCTTGAGTGTATTTGAGTGGTAGGTCATCGAAGACCAAGGGTGTGGCTAAGGAGGGGAGATTAGCCTCTTGGCAGGGTAAAGCAGGAATGATGCTCTCGATCACACACAAACACTTAGTCATACAAATGCATTTAGCATGTGTTTTGGGGTGATTTCCTTATTTTAAGCAATTTCAAACAATTATTTAATTTTATATCCATTTATGCATGCAATTAAAAGACTGGAAATTAATTTTAGATTGATTAAATATTACATGCGCAACTAGTGATGTTGATTAAAATAATTGTTTATTTTGATCTTTTCCATATCTTGGATTCTAGCTTGATATTTTCTTTCATGCACTTTAGGACTCTTGATATATGGATGATATAGACTATGTAGTGTGTATGTTTGCACTTAGACATCGAGACGATGTCTCTTCCTAGTGGGGAAGGATGTCATGTCTCTAATTTGGGTGATGCTCACTTTTACTTTATGTGGTTTTTACTTCATGATTTCATGCTTGTGTATGGTAGATTAAATGACAATAAATGTGGTGTTTAAATTTTGTGGAAAGTTGCAACGAATGAAATATTGACTAATTTTGGAAATAATGCAAAATGGGAAATGATACTCAAAATTAATATATATTGATGTTATGAGTTAAGTTGATTTGATTTTATCTGGATACTAATTCTTTGTCGGTTGCTTGAGTGTATTTGAGTGGCAGGTCATCGAAGACCAAGGGTGTGGCTAAGGAGGGGAGATTAGCCTCTTGGCAGGGTAAAGCAGGAATGATGCTCTCGATCACACACAAACACTTAGTCATACAAATGCATTTAGCATGTGTTTCGGGGTGATTGCCTTATTTTCAGTAATTTTCAATGATTATTTAATTTTATATCCATTTATGCATGCAATTAAAAGAATGGAAATTAATTTTAGATTGATTAAATATTACATGAGCAACTAGTGATGTTGATTAAAATAATTGTTTGTTTTCAATTAATATGAATTTCATGCACATGTTTTAATGTTTAAATGAAAAAAAATAGCTCAATTAGGAATTTTGTATTTAGAAAAATGTAGGAAAATAATTAAATAAGAATAATTATTAATTTAGAAATAAAAAGTTGAAAAGGGAAATAAATTTAATTTTAATTTCCCAATTTGAAGATTAGGTCTCGAGAAATGGGGATAATATTTTATAATAAGAATTGTGGTCACAGGAAGACAACCATTTTTTATTATTACAACCTTTTTGGGTGGCTCTGCAAAATTGGGGAAAAAGGGGTTATTCTTGATCTGTAGGATTGCAGGATAAGTCTCTATAGAATTGGAAAGAATATACAAGAAAAAGAAAAGATCAAGGAAGATTCTACAGCTGGGGTTTCAACAAACAACTCATGGGAGAAACATTTTTCTAGGTTTTCATCTATTCCAATGTATTTTCAAATTTCCAATGTGAAGGATCAAAAATGAATCTTTGAAATTTATCTGTTCATGCTTTCTAGAAATAGGTGTATTTTGTTTTGGGATTTGTTTTCCAGTTGTATAGCCTGTTCCTTTCTCCCAGTTTGTTGTGTAAAACTTTATATAGTATATATATATCTATCTATATATATATATATATAAATACCTTACCTATGCAATTCCATCTTTTGTAATTTTCCTTTTGTACTAGAAATAGAAGTCTATTTTTGTGAAGAAACAATTGCTCTTATTTATAGTTACATATATATTTAATACATATATGCATATAAATATATTTATACACATATATCAGTGAATATGTCAATATATATATAAATATGCATATATATATAAATATATACTTAGATGAGGTAATTTCCATGATGTCTTTTTCTTTTAGAAGTTTTGAATAAAATCGAAATAGACTGTGGACTCCGGCTTTGTGTTTAGATAGGAAATTTGATGGGAAACAGTTTATTGTGGGAGGCTGCTCCCAACCGCGCCCCCCACATGGGTGGCCACTTTGTGGAGCAGCGGCTCCCCACATGCAACAACCCATGCAAGGCCCGCGACTGGCTAACAAGCCAACCCTTCACCTACCTCTGTAAGGGAATACTAGTCTACGCGTCTGTCGTCTCGTTTGCCTTTTCATTTTTGATAAGACATTAATTTATATATATATATATATGTATATATATATATAAATAGCTGATATATACTCACTATTGTGTAAATAAAATAACATATATATGTTGTGGCATTGTGTGTATATTCTGTTATGATAATATAACATTTACAGTTTTAATAGAATATATATACATACATATATATATGTATATATATATATATATATATATATATATATATATATATATATATATATATATATATATATATATATATATATATATATATATATAACTCTATATACATCTATGAAAAGAGGGGTAGATATCTTCATATATGCATTAATTTTAAGATGAACTATAGAATATTTGGCTGCAAAAGAAAAGATTAATTCCAATTAGAACTAGAAGAGTTTCTTGTGTAATCGCGCTTTAGTTGTATTTACATTTGATGTACTTGGAAACTAAAATATGCACAGTCTACATCTTATGTTGTTTTGATTGAATAAATTCAGCTAAATGAGTAATATAAGTTGAGTGTTATAGACGCCCCTCCTTCTTACATGCAAAGAAATCCCTTCATTAGTAAATGCTTGCAAATATTCTTTACCAGAACGAGATAATAAATAATCTAAAAATGAAATGGATGTTTAAGAATATGAGTTGAAAGCTCAAATTGTCTATTTTCTTGTAAATGACAAAACCTTCCATTCAATTGTTCTTTTCCTTCCTGGTTTAAAAGGGCATGCTACCATTATACTCCTTTTAATGCCTAAATATCTTCTATTTGGCTGAGAACCTTTTGATGATGAAATCATGTTACTTTTGGATGTAGAAGTGAATTAAGATACTATGACAACAAATAGTAAGACACTCATCTGAATTACAATACTATTTTTCTTAGTAATGAGATTTGAATAGATAAAGTTAGACAATGAAAATGATGAAATTGAATGTGAAAGATATTATTATACAAAATTATCATAAAATACGACTTTAATACGAGTTTTTACCTATAAAATGTATGAAACTGTATTATTTCCACTGTATGTGACACATGGAGAATTATGTTTCTTTTATTTATATTATATTATGGAAACTTCCGGGGTAGGATGTCGAATGTGGGTTCACAAAGATAGTAGTTTATCCTTTTCATAAACTACATTTTATATTTCTTATGCTTGGCCAAGCACTATACCATTGAAATAGATGGATTAAAATTCTAGATTATTATATAATTTGTCTTTGCCACGTCCTGATTTCAAGAAATGTGTTTTTCTAGTTAGGAATGCATATAGGAAAACATGCATGCATAGAGAGTACCCTCCTGCTTTATTATTCTAGGTTGCTAGGCTCCTCATGTAGGGTCATGGATTTCTTCGAGTTAGGAAGAAACCCAGGGAAGTCATGTGCTTTGTGGTTGGGTGGAAAAGGTGCCTCAACCACACTCTTGGCCTCAGCGCGAGAAGACCGATGGAGTCAAGGCAGTTGAGGTTCAAGGATTCTATTATTGGATATGTTTCATATATTGTACTTGTATGACTATATAGCCCATTGTAGATTGCAAATTCTATATCATGAATATATTTATTGATGTATTACTTGATGATGTATCATTGAAACAAATGATTTTTAACACCTTGATTTGGTGTATGTAAATTCAAATTTTCCAATTCAATAAATAATTATTACTTTGGAACACTTGTGCATGTTTATTTTATTCTTGCTATTTGTAAACCTCTATTGTAATGTTCAATGAACATGGGATTCATGCTTTACGCTTCCTTATTTCCTTGTTGGGCATGACCCCTGGCTTCTCCTTGTTATGTATCGACCCCACTAAGGTTCTTCTTTTCCTTAGCATGATTAAAACTTGAGGTCCCTCTCAAGATTCGGGAATCGGAGTTTCTGCTTAACGATTTCACAAAAGAAACTAAGATAACATATATTTAAGGATCTCTGACACCCGATCCCCATAACCTTGTGGAAAAATCAATCCTTTCCTTAGTAAAATAACGATTTTTGGGCTTCAGGGATTTGTCTTACCACATATTGAACTCTTAAAGAATAAATGATAGATGGTAGACCTGACGCCCAACTCCCAGTCTCCGAAGGCCTTTTAGACTTCACAAGTCAATAGTACCATTTACACAGTGCTGATAACAATAATGAAAGGGGTAAAGGGGATCCTCGATCCCCGATACTTGATCAAAAATAAATATCCCTTGGAAGAGTTCGTTGACAAGTAAAGGATACATGATACCCCCGATTATACTAGTAAAAACTTAGCAAAACATGTCTTCCTTTGCATCATCTTGCAGACACTAGGTATTGTTGATACCTCTTACCCATTGCTTATAGAGGTGCAAAGGGCAAGGGTTATCCTCGACTCCTAACGTTTAGGAACGATTGATTGATTTTAACTATTATAAATAATGGAGGCATCTTCTATGTTAAAAGGACAAGGTTTAAAATATAAAGTGATGTTGATTAATATTTGTAATGGAAGGGAGTAAATCGAAAAACCAAACTCTTGATCCCCAAAGTCCTTTTATACTTTGTGAGTCAGAGATATCGCTTAACCAATACCATTTCCATGAAGGTAAAGGGTAAAGGGGATCTTTGATCCCCGATACCTGGTCAAGCGATGGAACATATCCTCAAAAAGACTTTATTAATAAAGAAAGGGTAAAGGATATCTTTGATATCTGATACCCAAGAGGCTTTTAAACTTAGCAACAAAAGTTTATTTCATGGGTATCGAGTATCGAGGATTCCCAATCTGTAATACATGAAGGTTTTTTAATAAAAAAATGATGAAACATTAAGCGTATATATCGATGCTAAAGGGTAAGCGAGAGGCCCAAATGTCGATCCTTGAAGTGATTGTATAACTTTGCTTGACAAATTAAAACTTTGAGATAAGAATGAATATGGTCTAACATGATTTATCTTGTAGGGTTTTTCTTCTTGGTGTAGGAAAATGATAATGCATGGTACTATTTTTTTCAAGAAATATGCCTCTGAAGGATTCTGAGGAGATGAAGTACCAGTTTAAAGGATACCACCCAATAGAAAGGATGAATCAAATCGTGCCAACCTTGTCCAATCACTTTGCTAGATAACTGGAGATAGGTGGAGATCGTTGCTAATATCTACTCATGTTTCATGATGAGTGAAACTGCCAATGCTATACATGATGTGTTTTCCCAGTGTCTCCCAAGTTAAATATGTCCAAGGATGTGCATGATAACTCCCAGAGAAATCCAAGCACATATCATGCCCTCGAGTTTGGTGGCATTAGGAATTTTGAAGGTTTTTTCTTATTTTCAGTTTACTTTTAGTTGTTATTTTCATACTTCTCTAATTTAGCAAAAAGACTTGACTACAACTGAGGCATCTAGTTCAGTCTTATTTTATTTTTAAGTTGAACTCGATTCCAACTAGGGCACCCAGCTGTGCTTTTATTTAATTTTCAATTTGCTTTTAGTTAAAAAATAAAGCATTGGAGGTACTTCTAGTTAGTTTTTTTATTATCAAATCCATAGTTTTAGGAACTTATTTCTCTATAAATGTTTAATTCTAGATCATTTCTAAGGATCTAATTTTGATGTAATTTTTTGCAATTAAACAATACAATATTAGTGTAGAATTTCCTACTGAATTTGTGAATTATTGATAAAATTAAAGGATTATGCCTGTTGCATGCATCTTGATTTGGTATCATGGTGATGGTATGAATGTTTTATTTCAATCTAGATTATTAAATTAGAAAGATTTCATTGGTAATTATGGACTTAAGTAGGATTTTTTCTTATATCTGCATGTGCTTGACGACATTCTGATTTCATGGAATCTAAAAATATTATGTGGTGACTTATTTCCTTTGAAGATTGCATTGTTATTATTGGTAAATGTGTCAAATACTATTTATTGTAATGGTGGTTTGGAAATCTTGTTTAAACACATAAAAATGATGAATGGGATGTTCCTTATCATTTTCTAGTTAGTTTAAATTTCCTTTACATTACTTCTTGTTACACTTTCTATCTTTTAAATTTTATTTGAAATCAAGTTTGGAATTATTGAAAGAGCACCAAATCATTGTAAATATGCCAAGACTTGAACATGCAATACATTTGTTGAATTGTTAGATCTATTATTGCATTTTATTTACAAGAACCTAAAATATAGATCCCCTCATGAAATCATATTTGATCTCTACCACTGTGCTATCCACATGGTCATGACATGACTTAAAGGAACATTGGAGTAGTCTCACTAATTTTCAAGAGGGGAAATAAAACCTTATTTCCTAGCACTTTGTAAGTGATTAAAACCACCCTTAACAAAATTTGAACTAGAGGGAGGGCCCAAATTTTTTTTTGGTTAAATGAAAAGTTGGAGTGGGTTAGATCTTAGGAGAACCCAACTCTAATGGGCATCCCTTTGTGTATTGTTACATATTTTTCACCTACAGGCTCAAATTAGGAAGAGCACTTTTGCTAAGCGGTATTCATTCCAAGATTTGATCATGTATTTTATGCCATAATATGAAAACATTTACTTAGATCCCATTCATGAATAAATATTGCATTTTTATGAAGAAGAGAGAAGCAAATTGATACACCATCAAATATATTTTCTTAAAATGTAAATATTTATTCATCAAAGTATTCAAACTGCTTCACACAAGCCGTGATACTAGCCAAGAAAAGTAAATTCAATGCTTGAATTTATAACATGAATACATGTGTGAACATATTTCAAATGAGGCATAAGAATCATAGAGGCCAGTCATTCCTGAATGACTGGTGGTGTTATTGTTGCTTTGACTTTGCATGTTTCTGCTACCTTGCTGCTCCCGCTTTCCGCTCTCCAAGTGCAAGATCCTGAAAAGAAAAGAAAATGAAGTTAGATCCAAAGGATCTAAGCAATAACTGGCCTATCATCATTACATCCCACACACGCATTCACATTATCCAAATCCAAACACTGCTTTATTTTTTCTAACTAGTTTGTGTCATGTGCAACAAAAGAAGATCAGTGACACGTGGATGCAACTGCGGCTCCCACAAGGGTTTGAGCCCAACGTGTCATTGACAAACAAATATTAGGCATGAATAAACAGGAAGCAAATGCAACATTAAAGGGACATGTACATCTATTTCATGAAAATTTTTGTTGTATCCAAATACAATTATACATGTATAAGCATACAAGAACCATCTTGTGATGTAAAAAAAAATATTTTAAGGGCAGTAAATGCAAAGTGGAGCAACAAATGAAAGTCATGAGGAATAAGAAAAAATAATAGAATAATCAGAAACAATGCTATGATGTTGTTGTCAATGGTTAAAAAAAGTCATGTACATAATAACCTTGCATTTTTAGAGGTCACTGACTCTTCATCACAGAGTATTTTGACTGGGGAAATTTCATCAAGGAGTAATAATCATCAAGGGAGATAGCAGTAGCAGTCTAAGTTTTTTCCTATGTCTATGGCAGACTCCACATCCTTATTTTTGCAGAAACAGTGAGTGAAAATCAAACTTTTTTCTTTACAGGGCAGCATTTTGTTTGTCAACAGTCAACTAGGATGGCTCTTGTTTCAGCCATCCACCATTACATGAAAATAAACAGGGATACACTTTCATTTTAAATTCAACATAAAAATGGAGGCCACAGGTTTTGACAACCCAATACACAATTTTTGATTCCTGTGGATCAAGATATGGGTGCAACCATGAATGGAAAAGAGTATAGAAAAAGAAAAACCACATAATATGGAAATTAAAAGTTGTTGTGAGCTAGAGGGGCCCATAGGAAACATTTATGAGCGCCAATTATTATAAATTCTAGGGAGGAAATATCTTCAAGCATTCTTTAAGCATAAACCCAAAAAGTTGCATTGAAATATATGAAAACCCTTGACAAGCGAGACCATGGCCATTGAAGTGCAAGTCAAGTAGCATAAAAATCAACAAAACCATCAGAGACCGAGCTACATAAGAAGTTATTGCCAGCCACATAAAAGTTATGAAAGTCACAACATCTTTAGGAGGGCATGCAGAAATATAAGGAAATGCTTACCAATATATAAATCATAGAGGAGAAACAAAAGACTAATAAGCCTGCGATCTTTCAGAAGAAATTCTTATCAGAGTTCGTGATTTCGAGGAGAGCACCGAGAAATGAAAGAGGAAAGCAATGCTCGAGCCTAGTTCTTCAAAGACTTCCATCATTTTCAGTTTGTTCGTGGTGACTAGTTAGGGTTTTAAAAAATCCTCGACATTTCTTTTCTCTCAAGTTTGCAAAGTGTTAAAAGATAGCTTTTTAGGGTTATCGGGCTATTGTATACCCTTTAACCAAGGTTAATACTTTCTCCAAGTCCGCTTCCATTTCAATGGCATAGTTTTTATTTGATTTTTATTGTTTCTATTTAACAACATAGTAATGTTTATTAATATGTATTACTATATTGTTAAGTAAAATAATAAATTATTATTAATTATTTTCCTAAAAAGAAAACATTGTAATTTAACATTTATTAATTGATAAATTTTATAAATCAATTAATAATTGTTAAACTCTTTCAAAGGAACAATTAATAACGTTTTCTAAGCGGATGAGGATATCTTTATGAGTCCAAAGACTTCTTCTAAGAGGTTGAATCAGTTTTCCATCATGAGGATGGTATCTAGGAAGGTTGGAGAAGATTCAGGGGTTGGATTTGACTTCTCCCAAACAGTTAGGATGCCTTTATTGTTAGTTGGAGTGTTTTTAGAGGTTATTTTTCTGAGTCATAGGGTGGTTAATGACTTGGGGAGACTGATCCTATGTATATGCCTTCCTTTGGGAGAGTGGAGTGTCCTATTTTGGGGGCTATTTTCCTGGATCCGACCCTGAGTGGTTGAGAGTTGTACTTATGAGTTTTGAGGCTCATTTTTTCAGTCAGTTCTTCTCCATTGTATGATAAAGACTTTGGGAGATTTTTAGTGCTAGAGTTTGTGTTCTTTTTTGTAGTTGTAACTCATGATGTTTTGAAGATATCCTTACAGTTATTTTGATAATTCAAGAGCTTTTGGGACCTACTTTGGAGTACACTTTTGTATGCTTCTATTTTTAATTTGATGTTTCATGTTGAGATTTCCAGAAATCCTACATGTTATCTCTTAAAATCGTGTCTTAAGTGGAGACCTTGCAGCTAAATAGGTTATAGATTGTGAAGTTTTATCTAGTTAAAGCCTAGTTAGTTGTGAATATTTTATCTTTTCCTACTAATTCAAAGTTCTGAAACTGGTTTGATACCTGTCTATGAATTTTTTTCATTCAACTTCTCATATGCCAAAGTTGTGTTTTATGCACTTTGTATTGTCATCTTTCTCTGTTATGTGTTGTTGAATCAAGATATCATTATAGTTTCGGCGTATCACCTTGCAAATTTTAAGTATCCAATTATTTATTGTTTATTTTCTTCCTATCCTTTTCCCCTTCAAGTTTTCAGAGTGATTTAAGTGCATTCAGGTGATTATCTTAATAGGAGCCGACCTAGAACCTAGAGGTTTCACTTCATTCCAAGTGTCCCACATAGAAGTGAATCCAATGTTTTACCAAAATTGTTGAAACTTGTCAAGTTTAGAATCGGGTGCAAATTTTGGTAACTAACAGTTTTGGCACGCCCGGTGGGACAGAGTCAGAATTGATTTTATTAAGTCTTGTTGTTTTGATGTGCTAACAGTGAGCTAATAGCCTTTTAGAGGTTTTTTTTTTAGCATATCTGGTGACTCGGTGTGGAGAAAAAATAAAATGAATGCATTCATTTATATGAGAAGAATAGAAACCATAAGTTCAAAATCTATGGAGTTTCTACATTTATCTCCTCCAAGAAGAAGAGGGAGAGCACTTAGAAGGACTTTTGCTTCCCCTAGAGTTCAGTCAACACCACCTGGTGTTAGTAACAAGGCATTGTTTTCATATGAAAGAAGAAGGAGAGACCCTCTTGTTAGGTGTTCAACATCACCTACCTTTAGAACATAGCTTTCTACCTCTTCTTTTGGGACTTTGAATTTTTCAACAAGTAGCAATTCTACTGCAACGAGTAATTTTTCATCAAGTTCAAGTTCAGTACTAGCTAGTTCAAGCTTTGCTTCAACAAGCATATCGACACATTCTAGCTCAATGGCAGTACCAAGAGCCTTTGCTTTTGTACTATTAGACCAGGGTAGTCCCCTTGATCTAGCACAACATAATGAATTTCCATTGGCAATGTTAAAAGGACTAATGAAGTTCATTGGAGAAGGGAAAATAACACCTTTTGAACATATTAGAGATGTGGCGGCGTTGTGGAATGTGCATCATGTAATGCAAGAAAATGTAGTTGTGAGATTGTTGACCACATCTTTCAAGAAGAAGGTGTTGGAATGGTTTAGAAGATTGTCGGTGGCCTCTATTACAATGTGGGATGAACTTGGTGATGCATTTACTGGGTTTTTTGAGGAAAAATATGATCACCTATCTTTGGTAGAGCAGTTAACAACCATAAAAAGAGCCCCACAAGAGAAAATGACGGATTTCAACATCCGTTTTCAAAAGAATTGGAACAGGATACCTGCTACGATAAGGCCTTTTGTTGAATATGCATTCTTATACTATTTGAAAAGCTTAAATAGTGATATCTTAGTCATGATGTAGTCCATGGGGAGTACTTCTTTACCTCCGGCTTATAATATAGCCATTAGGGTAGAAAATAACCTCATTCAAGCAGGAAAGCACCTAGGCCACCTATGCCCTACTTCCCTGATATACAATCAAATATGCCATTACAAATGCCATCCTTAGCCCCCTTACCTACTATTCTAGAATTACCCACTATTGTAGGTCATGGAGTGTCAGCTGCAGGGCCGTCAAGTGAGTTGCAAGAGATCAAGTTTGGTCAGCAGAAGATAGAAAGTATTTTGCAGACTATGGGAAATGAGTTGATCAACATGAAGAAACAATACCAAGGGGCAAGGCCAAATTTTTAACAACAGAACCAACACCAAAGTCAAAGTGTAAGTCATCCTTATCAAAACCAAGGATATCAATATCAGCAAAATAGGCAACCCTATCAAGGTGCTTATCAGAGGCAAAATGTCAACCAAAGACCATTCGAACCATTTAATCTAGCTCCTGTTGATGTTGTCAATCCAGTTAAAGATATAGTTCCAGATCATAATAACTTTGTAGAAAAATATGAATGGTGTTATCCATGTAATCAAGCACATAAGTAGGCTTCATGTTCAAATGGGGTAATTAATCAGGCACTTATGGTCTAGAACGTTGTCAATTCACAACCAGATGTACCTATTAGCATACTTGAACAACAACCAGATATACATTCTAATGAGACTGCATTTCTAAATTGGCAAGGTGAAGAGTTATGTGGTGTGAACGGTGATTCAACAATTGCAACCAAGAAAAGGGCTCTAGATGTGGAGCAATTAGTTGATAAAAACAAGGAGCTTGCAACTGCAGAAATGTCATCCACACCTATTCCAAATGTACCAAGGAGAAATATTGTCTTACTAATCAATGAGCAGCCTCACAAGAATGTGGAACCAACTGCTACTAAAGTACACCAAAAGGTACTTTCAGATGTTCCTTACAACATTGTGGAAAGTATGAAGAAGATGAACGTAAATATGACCTTGTGGGATTCCTTAAGTATTCTTGGACAGGTTGATTTGCTTAAAAAGTCATTTTCTGAAGATGCAAATCCTAAACAAGGTGCTGCTGATTCCCCAAAAGTCATGATGACTAATGATGATCACGAGAAAGATGCTAATCCCAGTAGCGAAGGAAAATCTATGACCCAAGGTAAGAATGTGAGACCTCCTTCGTTCTATGTTTCATTGATTATTGGGAACAATTTAGTGCATAATTTTATGGTAGATAGAGGTGCTACCTATTATGTGATGCCCAAGTGAGTAGCCGATTAGTTAGGATTAAAGTATGAGACTTTAGAGAAAGGAGTAGTCCAGCTGGATGGCTCATCTGTTAATACAGTGGGTCTTATCAAAGATGCTAGCTTAACTCTGCATGCTTGCCCCAATTTTTTGATTCCCCAAGACATTTATGTAGCATATTTTCCCTCGTATTTTGGGTTATGTTTGTCAAGAGATTTCATAGCCAAAATAGGAGGATACTTTTCATCTGACTGGTCTCACATGTTGTTTTGTACTAGGTATGGAACCAAAGTAACCATTAAGTCTGAGTTGCTTGCAAAAGACAACATAGAACCCTATATACCTAGTGCAATAAATGCCAATTGTGTAATTTTTGAACAAGATGAGCATGTTGTTGTACCTCATCCTCATACCATTGTTAATGATATCCCTGATATACTTTTAGATGAGTGGGTAGCAGGCCATACTCTTAGTGCTGAGAGTGACTTGGTGTTGGATGCTGGTATGGGTAACTACATGTTTCAAGAAGCTAATTTAGTGATGCCTAATTTGGTTAAGAGGTCAGAGAATAATTTTGATCAGCAGAGCGAAGTTTGGGAAATGTATTTTGATGGCTCAAGGAGCAAGCATGGTGCCAGTGGGGGTGCAATGTTGGTTTCCCCAAGAGCTGAAAGATATTATGCAGCCTTTAGATTTGGATTTTCGTGCACCAATAACACAACAAAGTATGAGGGTCTCATTCAAGGGCTGGAATGGGCGAGGAAAAGTGGAATCAAGTGTCTAATGGTGCATGGAGATAGTGAGTTGATAGTCAATCAGGTTAGAGGCCTGAATTCTGTTAAGAATGATGCTTTTAAATTGTACAAGCATAGGGTTTGGGACCTCCTTGAGGAATTTGAAGCTTTCAATATTATTTCCATTCCAAGAAGTAAGAATCAACATGTTGATAGGTTAGCAGCTGTGGGGACTCAATTTGATATTCCGAAAAGCGTAAAGAAAGGATGTGATAAAAAAAACATCAAGGTTATTATCAGACCTTCAGTGCCTGATAACAATGTTAACTGGCAGGTCTTTGAGAGTGATGAACAAATTCTATAATTTCTGCTTGAAGAGGATGTGTTTGCAACATCAAACCAAGAAAGAGTCAAACAACATTATGAAGACCAAGTGCTGCAATTGAAGAACAACAAGTTACGTAAGGGATTGGTCACCTTAGAAATTATTTTCAACTCAGATGATCAGGCCCAAAGTAACAAGGCCAATTTGTTGGTTCAACAGAATCACTATGAGGACTTAGAAATTGCACCCGAGAAAAGCCTCAAGATAGGAAAAATAAACTCTGCTACTGAAAAGCAGTCCTTTCTACATTTATTCCAAGAGTTTATTGACATATTTGCTTGGGAGTATGGATATTTGAAGGGATTTGATCCACACCTTGCACAACATACAATAGAGTTGGAGCCAGCAACCAAACCCGTAAGGCAAAAACAAAGGCCAGTTAATCCCAAATTGGAGCCATTAATGCAGAAGGAAGTTTTCAGACTTATAGAAAGTGGGATTATCTTTCCTATCAAGCATACTAGCTGGGTTGCAAATCTAGTTCTCGTGAGGAAGAAAAATGGAGAGCTTAGATTGTGTGTAGACTTTAGAAATTTGAACAGAGCTTCCTTGAAGGACAAGCACCCTCTTCCATCTATGGAGCAGATTCTTCAATGTGTGTCAGGTGCTGAATGTTTTTATTTATTGGATGGATATTCTGGTTATAACCACATCTTGGTAAAAGAAGAAGATCAATTTAAGACTGCATTCACCACAAAGTGGGGCACAATGGCATACAAGAGAATGCCATTTGGTTTGTCTAATGCTAGAGCAACCTTCCAAAAGGCTATGGACATTGCTTTTGGTAACTTAATGTATAAGTTTTTTTTAGTATACCTTGACGACATCACTATCTACTCCAAGAAGGCAGTAGATCACATTGACCATTTGAGGCAGATTTTTGAACATTATTGGGAGTTTGGTATATCACTGAATCCCAAGAAATGTGTTTTTTCTATTCATGAAGGCAAGCTTCTTGGGTATGTAGTATCTAAAGAAGGAATCACTGTGGATCCTAAAGGAGTTGCAACAATCTTGGAGCTGCCTTTACCCCAACATAAGAAAGGACTTCAAAGTTTCATTGGTCGTATTAATCTTTTTAGGAGGTTTCTGCTTGATATAGCAGCCTTGTTAGGGCCCCTTACAACTATGTTAAAAAAGAATGTAGTGTTTAAATGGACTCGTGAAGCAAAGGACAATTTTCAGCTGATCAAGGAGGCGTTAGCTTCGGCCCCAACATTAGTTAACCCAAATTTCAGCAAGGATTTTACCTTGTATGCTTTTGGCAGCTTCGATGCAATCTTCACAATTTTGGTGCAGAAAAATGTAGAAGGGTTGGAGCAGCCCATTGCTTTTTTCAGCAAGGGTATGGAAGAATATGAGCAGAGGTATACCTTCATAGAAAAGCACGTGCTGGCTATTGTGAAAAGTCTAAAGAAATTTAGACATCTGCTGTCCCATACCAAAATTCATCTACAAGTGGCACATCCCAGTGTGAAAGAGTTTTTAATCAGGCAAAGATCTAAATGAAAAATGAGTTGGGTGGATCACAAGAGTTATGGAGTATGATGTGGATGTTCAGGTCACCAAGTTGGTGAGGGGAAGGGGTTTGTGCCAACAATTGGCTAAAGAAGATGTTTCAACAGTAGAGGAGGAAAGAGAGTTAGTTCTGGTTAATGCTGAGACAACAGATAATGAAACTACTAGCTGGTTGCAGGAGATGTCACATTTTTTGAAAACTGGGGAATGTCCACCTAGTCTGAATAAAACTAAGAGGAGGTACTACAAACTTCAGTCTATTCCTTTTGTCTTGATTGATGATGTGTTGTATATGAAGGATCAAAGTGGAGTACTACTTAGGTGTGTTGATAAAGATCAAGTTGATCAGATATTACATGAGTTCCATGACAGACCTTCCGGAGGTTTGTTGTACCCAAACCAAATCTTTTGCTTCATTAAGGTATTTTGCTTAAAATGATTTAAACCTTGTAAAAGTGGGGTCAAAACTCAGTTTTTGGGAAAATAAAGTATGGGCTTTTAGTTAGTGTGATGCTAGGAAGATATTGGAAAAATTTGGAAATTTTGAAAATTAGGGTTTTTGAACCCCGTTTTTAGGTCAAAACCCTAAAAAATAGGAACTTGTTAGAATTGGCTGAAATTAATTTTGATTGGCTTATTTCACATCACGATCACAGTGGTGAAGTCAGTTTTAGTTAAAAGTGAGTTTAAGCCTGGTGGGTAGTTTTCACATTTTCAAGAGAAAAGTTAGGACCTCCGAGGTCGTCAATGGCAGTTGGCCAATACCAGGTGTCAAAATCTAAGCTTGAAACTCAAAGAAGAACGCTCTACAATGAAAGATGTTGAAAAATATGCTTTTTGACGGAGGGGATTTTCAGATTGGCAAAAAGTGCTAAAATATTCTAAGTCTGGGAACTTTTCACTGTGTAACGTGGTAGACACTTGTGCAATCAACATGCAAATCAACTTTACAGTGTACGTACATGTGAGAATGATGAGGTATAGTCATACACACACCTCAGCAGTAGTAGTACTTTGACATGGTCAACCTCAACAGTTAATACAGTGTTCACAAAGCATGAAATGGATGAAAATCATGAAGTTCAGAGCCAATCTGCATCCCTGTAGCCCAGGGGTGCCATTCCATTTGAAGGTCAAGATGCAATTGCTTTGGGTTGCTAATGCACTCATTCTCTTATGTTTTTAGTAAGCTTTCCGACTAGCTATGGGGTAAGTTCATATGAAATGCGAAACTCTGGTAGATGAAGGCGGAAGTAGAGGTTACGACAAGTGTACACATCATAGAGACATTCAAAGAATGCAAATCTGCGCCCCTGTAGCCCAGGGGTGCCCTTCTTTTTGAAAGATAAGATCTGAATGCATGTGCTTGCTGTTGGTTTCAATCTCTTTAGGATTAGTCTGGCTTTCCAACGAGCTATCAAGCAGAGACGTACCTAGTGCAGAACTCCGGTTGTCAGCGTCAGAAGTAGAGACTGTAGACAGGATACATGTTAATAGAGATTGCCAGTTCATGGTTTGATCACCCTTGTAGCTCAGGGGCACCCTTGAATATGACTACCTAGATGAATGAAATTACAGTGGAGGTCTTCCTGAGATCTTTTCTAGCTTATTCCATCTTTGCAACACAGTAGTTCGTGAGATGATCCGATATTCTGAGAGACCATGATAGAGGTTCTACTAAGCACGTAAAACAAAGGATGGTGAAACATAGCTACACATAGCTGCATATCTGTAGGCTAGGGGCACCCAACCTTTAGGCCTATCAGATGGGGTTATTTTCTTTCGCAGTCTTCACAAGACTTGTGTGCAATTACTCCAGCCATTCAACGAGTTCAACCGTCAGCCTCTAGGATTTGGTGAGCGCTTGTATGTGCGAGGTCAAGATGGTGTTGCTGAAAAGTGAGAGTGGCTGAAAACGACTAAAAATGGCTAACTATGGTGGATACCAATCTCCTTGAAAAAGGCGCCCTTCTATTTGAGGCCTTAGAAGTAGTTTTTTGGCTTCGTTGTCTCCAGAGACATCTCTTGTAAGTTGACTCAACTTTGCAGAGAGACAGTCAGTGCTCAAATCAGAGCATTCCAACTCCCGGTATCAGGGGTCAAAGAATGGTGTTCAGATGAAAGTCACACTTTTGTCAAAATGGTATTTGGCTATCACAGAATAGGGGTACCCATCCTTTTGGGGTTCCTGATACAATTTTCAAATAACTTACATATAGTCATTGGATGTAGAGTACTTCTAGTCATGCAATGAATCTATTATTCAATCAACAAGGTTCATCATTCACCGTCAGCGACAGTTTGAAGCATCAGAAGGCAATACAGAGAAATGACTAAGTCTGGAATCAGTGCATTAATTTAATCAAAGGCGCCTAATTTTCCAAGGTGTCAGATGTTGATTTTAGCAGTTGTGGCTCCCAAAAGACATTTCATCCTTGTCATGCAGGCTTCGCGGTGGATATCTCAGATCAGTCGCAGGATCATTCGTTCACCCAGAAATCAGAGCTGAACATGGTCAAATCTAACTTTGCAGTCAGCTATAAAATAGGAGATTCTCAAAAATCGCATAACTCTGGCAGATGGATGCCTAGAGGTCAAATTTGGACTTTCCAAAATCAGTGCAGTTTGTTGGGCACATTTAGTTGCTATTTTTAGCAAAATGATTAAAATAATATTTTTGCATGTAGAGCATTAAAAAGTGACGAATTTCTTCAAAGAGCTAAATATTGGCGCCTCTTTTTAGTTTGCATGTTTTAAATTAAATATTATTTTTATCTAAGACTCAAAGCTAGTGGCAGTTCAACTGGTGAAGGGCCAATCAAATTCTTCCTTCATAGTTAGGGTTTGAGCTTGCAGTCTTGCTTTTGTGGTACGATTTTTCTCTAGTTATGCAAGCATGGAAATCATCATTTCATTCATCCAATTTGAGCAGAGGTGAATTCTTTCCAGAATTGGGTGAATTTCTTCAGCAGTCAGTTGTGAAGGCATCAAAAATATTCTTTTGCAGGTACAAGTCTAGATTCATCAGCAGAATTCAAGGCAGAGTGGCGATTTTGACAGAAGAAGATAATAAATAAATAAAAACTAAAAAAAATATTTCTTCTTCTCTAAAATTCTTCCATCTTCTCGTCTTAAATTCTCTCGCATGTTTGAAAGAATTGGCGTTTTTGGCAAAACAAATCATTTGGGTTGATTCAGAATTGCGTCCTCAGTAAAACTCATGTGCTAGAATTTTCAGGGAAAATTTGTTCTAGAGCATCAATTCTTGAGGCTCTGATTTTATTAAGTGAAATTCCTTTGCATGGTAGAGTAGAAGTCGATATTTTTTGAATCTAACGTTGTGAGTTGTCTTAGAATCATCTTCTAGACAAAACCCATATCTCAGATTTTCTCGGAAAAATGTCCTCACAGCCCCTCAGATCTCAATTGAAAACCTTTTGCATGTGGGCCTAAATCACATTTTTTCACAATTCTGACAGTGTGGGTCATCTTATAATTTGATTCTACACAAAACCCATGTCTTAGAATTTTTGGTGAAAATTGCCCTTCGATAGGCTATTTTTAGCCTCATCTGGATTGATTTTTGGCTTTTGGTAGAAAGTTGTCAGAACATAACCATGTTCACAGTCAACAGGCAAGTTTTTCAGGATGCAGTTCACGCAGACCAAATTCAAGACCAAGTCAGTCTTAAATTCATGATTTCATTAGAAAAGCTGACATTGATTTGTATCAAGTGCATCCAGAAGGTTGGCGGGCATAGTCACTCAAGTCCACATGGTTTCATGCCTCGTATAACTGATTGTCTTCCCAAGCCAGTTTAGAGGGTTGATACCATTGGGTTTCTATGTATGTAGCAAGTTCATTTGCATTTCTCACAACCAAAGTGTTCACAGTCAAACTTTGCAGTTTCATCATGCAACACTCTTCCATAGAGAAAAGCGTCAAAAACGTGAGAAGTGTCAAGCTACAGAAGAAACAATGGCCATCACTTCAGTTATAAAGCCACCAGGGTTATCAGTCAATGAAGTTCCAACTTAAGTGTGCAAAGATTTCCAAGTTTTGCTTAAGTTGTTGACAAGCAGTGAATTGACAGTTGAGAGATGTGACGACCTCTAGATGATGATGTAGTCACTAACCTCATGGAGGGGTTAGTTGCACGAGATCAAGGCCAGTGAACTTCAGTTCAGGGCATCCCACCTTTTCCAAGATAGACATTAGACACAAGAGTTAAACTCAATGTCTCTTTCCGAGTTAACTCATTGTTACACATTACATGCCATGTCTTTCTTGGAAACATCTTTGTATAGTTGGAGTTATTAGTTAGTTTTCATTTCAATAAGGATGTGCATGCTGCACATGTCCATTTTGTTGAGTCTTGTTTCAGTTAATTGATGGTATCTTTCTAGTTAACGGTGTAGTTTCATTCAATTAGGTTTAGAGAATAAGATCTTGCATGCACTATAGGATTGTAGTTGACTCAAGGTGATTTTAGGGTTGCCTACACCTTTGATGTCTATAAATAAGATCTTTTAGCTCATTTGTAATTAGTTTTTCCTGGTGATAGAGAATTGTTGTGCTATCGGCAACATGCCTATTCTCAAGATTGGTTCACCCTTGTAAATTAGAACTTTTGCTTGATAGCATACATGATGTGCCTACCTTGCCTATAGTATTGCTATTATTCTATCTGTTCAAGGAAATTTTACAGGAGATTAATATATGTTGTGCCCACCTTGCCTGTAATATTGTCTTTGTTGGATCTGTTCATGAGCGTTTGTTTTGATAATGAATTGTTATGCCACTCGGGTTCCATGCAATTATTATGATGGATGCTTGCCTTAGTTAGATATAGTGGCTAGTTCGATCGTAGATTGTACGTGTGTCTTGCCTATGCAATTTGCTGTCCTAGTTGGCTATCTTTTGTGTTTTGTTATCAATAAGCCTATTCGAATTGAGCAAATAGTTGTGCCCACCTTGCCTTCATGTTGAGAATTCGTACTTAAAGCTTATCGTATGATGTGTGTGATAATAAGCTTATTCAGCCAAGCGAATAGTTGTGCCCACTTGGCCTTCATATTGTGAATCTGTACCAGCTTATCGTATAAAAACCATTCCCGCTCCATTTCCTCACGCTCTGTTTTCTTGAGGAAACTAGATAGATTTAAAGAAGTTAGCTTAGTTGTAGTTAGACGATCACAACAACAAACTATTTTACACGATGGACAAAAGCTTTTCCTCTAAAGGAAGCTAATGAAACAACAGTGTTGAATTTTTATGAAGATATTGTTTGCAGATTTAGAGTCCCAGACTCTCTAAATTTCTGACAATGCCCTGGAATTTGTTGGTTTGAAAGTTGCTAATTGGGCGTTGAAGAATGTGATTTACTTGAATACAAGCTCCAACTATTATCCTCAGGGCAATGGACTTGCGGAGTCCACTAATAAGAATTTGATTAACATTATCAAAAGGACACTTCAAAGTAATTAGAGGGATTGGCATGCCAAAGTTAAAACTGCCCTTTGGGCAAACAAAATTACCCCTAAGAAGGTGATTGGGAACTCACCTTACATGCCGGTGTATGGTAAGAAAGCAAAATTACCTATTTCTACTGATTTAACAGCCTTGGATATTGCTAGCCAACTAGTCTTATTTGAGTAGACTGATCCAATCGCCTTACAATAGACTCAGCTCATGGAGTTGGAAGAAATTAGGGACAAAGCTCTGAAAAACATGGAATATCAGCAAATCCTAGCTAAGATAACATTTGATAAGAAGACTAGATCAAGGAATTTCATGGTGGGGGATCTTGTGCTGAAATGGGATGTACTAAGGAGCAGGTCGGGCCATCATACCAAGTTTGACAACATGTGGATGGGTCCTTTTATCATCATGGAATGCAAGGAACACAATGCTTTCCAACTGGCCACAACTGAAGGTGAAGTGCTTCCTATCCCAATCAATGGGATACACCTCAAGCCTTGTTTCGAGGTTTAAAAGGGTTCCTCTTTGTACATACTTTAGTCTAGTTTTCTTGTTTAAATAAGTGTTGTTGCACTTGTTTTTATTTTCCCTAAATGTCGTTTCAGCGTAGTTTTTGTTTTTTTTGGGTTGCTTTTTTATTTTGTTGTTCAATAAGAGTTCCAAAGTTTCTGTTTTGTGAGTTGCAAAGGAAGTTTGTCTCAAGCATCTCAGTTATATTTCCCAGTCAAGCACAAGACACAGTTGAATTACTAGGTTATCTCAGTTTGTTGTGCATATTGCATATCTTATCCAAAGGATTGAATACACTAGATAACCCTTTCTGCCAAGTCAAAATCAGGTCTAAGACTCATAATAATGTAGAGGGGTTGTTGCACTACTATAAATCCTAAACCTAATACCTGGCTAGATAGAAAGAATTGCCAAGCATACTCAGCCCAATGGATGTATTAAGGCTACTGGTCAAGTGTCTAGCAGGCAGCCACCCATCAGAGGTCACCAAAATGTTACATATTTTTCACCTACATGCTCAAATCAGGAAGAGCACATTTGCTAAGTGGTATTCATTTGAAGATTTCATCATGTATTTTATTCCATGTTATGAAAACATTTACTTTGACCCCATTCATGAATAAATATTGCATTTTTATGAAGAAGAGAGAAGCAAACTGATACACCATCAAATATCTTTTTTGAAAATGTAAATCTTTATTCATCAAAGTATTCAAACTGCTTCACACAAGTAGTGAAACTAGCCAAAAAAAGTAAATTCAATGCTTGAATTTATAACATGAATACATGTGTGAACATATTAAAAATGAGGCATAAGAATCATAGAGGCTAGTCATTGCTTGAATGACTGGCAGTGTTCCTGTTGCTTTGACTTTGTGTGTTTCTGCTACCTTGCTGCTCCCACTTTCCGCTCTCCAAGTGCAAGATCTTGAAATAACAACAAAAATGAAGTTAGATCCAAATGATCTAAGAAATAACTGGCCTATCATCATTACACCCTGCACACACATTCACATTATCCAAATCCAAACACTGCTTTATTTATTCTAACTAGTTTGTGTCATATGCAGCAAAAGAAGATCAGTGACACATGGATGTAACTGTGGCTCCGACAAGGGTTCGAGCCCAACATGTCATTGAAAAACATATATCAGGCATGAATAAACAGGAAGCAAATGCAACATTAAAGAGACATGTACACCTATTTCATGAAACCTTTTGTTGTATCCAAATGCAGTTATACATGTATAAGCATACAGGAACCATCTTGTGATATTAAAAAAAAAAAAATTTAAGGGCAGTGACATGCAAAGTGGAGCAACAAATGAAAGTCATTAGGAATCAGAAAAAATAATAGAATAATCAGAAACAATGCTATGATGTTGCTATCAATGGTTAAAAACAGTCATGTACATAATAACCTTGTATTTTTAGAGGTCACTGACTCTTCATCACAGAGTATTGTGACTGGGGAAATTTCATCAAGGAGTAATAATCATCAAGGGAAATAGCAGTAGTAGTCTAAGTTTTTGCCTATCTCTATGGTAGACTCCACGTCCTTGTTTTTGTAGAAACAGTGAGTGAAAATCAAACTTTTTTCTTTACAGGGCAACATTTTGTTTGTCAACAGTCAACTGGGATGGCTCTTGTTTCAACCATCCACCATTACATGAAAATAAACAGGGATACACTTGCATTTTAAATTCAACATAAAAATGGAGGCCACATGTTTTGACAACTCAATACACAATTTTTGATTCCTGTGGATCAAGATATGGGTGTAGCCATGAATGGAAAATAGTACAGAAAAAGACAAACAACATAATATGGAAATTGAAAGTTGCTGTGAGCTGGAGGGGCCCATAGGCAACATTTCTGAGCACCAATTATTACAAATTCTAGGGAGGAAATATCTTCAAGCATAAAACCAAAAAATTGCATTGAAATATATGAAAACCCTTGACAGGCGAGGCCATGGCCATTGAAGTGCAAGTTGAGCAGCATAAAGATCAACAAAACCATTAGAGACCGAGCTACATAAGAAGTTATTGCCAGCCACATAAAAGTTATGAAAGTCACAACATCTTCAGGAGGGCATGTCGAAATATAAGGAAATGCTTACCAATATATAAATCATAGAGGAGAAACAAAAGACTAATAAGCCCACGGCCTTTTAAGAGAAATTATTACCAAAGTTTGTGATTTGGAGGAGAGCACTGAGAAATGACAGAGGAAAGCAATGTTTGACCCCAGTTCTTCAAAGACTTCCATCATTTTTAGTTTGTTCATGGCGACTGGTTAGGGTTTTCAAAAACCCTCGACATCTTCTTTGCTCTCAAGTTTGCAAAGTGTTAAAAGATAACATTTTAGGGTTATCGGGTTATTGTATGCCCTTTAACCAAGGTTAATACTTTCTCCAAGTCCACTGCCATTTCAATGTCATAGTTTTTATTTGTTTTTTATTGTTTCTATTTAACAAAATAGTAATGTTTATTAATATGTATTAATATATTGTTAAGTAAAAATAATAAACTATTATTAATTGTTTTCCTCAAAAGAAAACATTGTAATTTAACATTTATTAATTGATAAATTTTATAAATCAATTAATAGTTGTTAAACTCTTTCAAAGGAACAATTAATAACGTTTTCTAAGCAGATGAGGATATCTTTATGAGTCCAAAGACTTCTTCTAAGAGGTTGAATCAGTTTGCCAACATGAGGAGGGTATCTAGGAAGGTTGGAGAAGATTCAGGGGTCGGATTTGGCTTCTCCCAAACAGTTAGGATGCCTTTATTGTTAGTTGGAGTGTTTTTAGAGGTTGTTTTGCTGAGTCATAGAGTGGTTAATGACTTGGGGAGACTTTTCCTATGTATATGACTTCTTTTGGGAGGGTGGAGTGTCCTATTTTGGGGGCTATTTTCCTGGATCCGACCCTGAGTGGTTGAGAGTTGTACTTATGAGTTTTCAGGCTCATTTTTTTATTTAGTTATTCTACATTGTATGACAAAGACTTTGGGAGATTTTTAGTGCCAGAGTTTGTGTTCTTTTTGGCAGTTGTAATTCATGATGTTTTGAAGATATCCTTACAATTATTTTGATAATTCAAGAGCTTTTGGGACCTACTTTGGAGTTCACTTTTGTATGCTTCTATTTTCAATTTGATGTTTCATGTTGAAATTTCCAGTAATCCTACATTTTATGTCTTGGAATCGTTTCTTAAGTGGAGACCTTGCAGCTAAATAGGTTGTAGATTGTGAAGTTTTATCTAGTTCAAGCCTAGTTAGTTGTGAATATTTTATCTTTTCCTACTAATTCAAAGTTCTGAAATTGGTTTAATACCTGTCTATGAAACATTTTTATTTAGGTGCTCATATGCCAAAGTTGTGTTTTATGCACTTTGTATTGTCAGCTTTCCCTGTTATGTGTTGTTGAATCAAAATATCATTATAGTTTCGGTGTATCACCTTGCAAATTTTAAGTATCTAGTTGTTTATTGTTTATTTTCTTCCTATCCTTTTCCCCTTCAAGTTTTCAGAGTGATTTAAGTGCATTCAGGTGATTATCTTAATAGGAGTCGGCCTAGAACATGGAGGTTTCACTTCATTCCAAGTGTCCCACATAGAAGTGAATCCAATGTTTTACCAAAATTGTTGAAACTTGTCAAGTTTAGAATTGGGTGAAAATTTTGGTAACTAATATGTATATCAAGGATTCTTCATCAAATTCTTTATCACCCACATAATAGGTGTTATACCCTACATACACACCCCAAATTTTCAATGGGAAAAATCAAGGCCCCCCTGTGCTTTCCTTTGTTTTGTCGTCTCGTTTCGTTGTGTTGTCACTTTGTTTTCTTTGTCTCGCATCTTCCCCCTTTTCATTTTCTTCATGTATTTTCCTTCAAGGTGATGGTAGAAGGAGGGTTACTGGACGAAGATGGAATGTCGTAGGGCATCAAAAGAAGGAATAATATTGGTGCACATGAAACTCAAGATGTGGGTGGTTCTAGGAAAATGGATGCCATGGAAACTCATCATATTCAACTGGAATTCCAAGGGTAGTGGCACTCAGAAGCACACCAACAAAGTACATAAAGTGAAAGGTTTGAGAAACCCTAAGCCGAAGAGAGAAGGAAAAATGAGCCAACAAAACATAGAATAATTTGAATTTGGGAGAATAATGAACTCAAGAGATTGGGATTTGTTTAGAAGGAAAGCCAATAGGGGGAGATTTCAAAACAAAGGGAAAATAATGAATGCAGAAGAGAGATTACCAACGTAGGGAAGCAAACTGTATTCAATTCCTTCTGAAGTGATTGAATCTAGAGTGACCAGACTGATGGACAAAGATTTTTTTTCCAAATGGAGCAGCCCAAGATGCCCTAGGGAGGAGATTGAGGACTGGTGGTGAACCAATTTCAAGGATTGTGTAAGCATTCACCAATTACTAGACTCTTTCTTTCTCATAGAATGCATAAATCAACATCTAAAGCAGGAAATAGTAGATGGAAAGCCCCTATTTTTGAATGGTCATAGTTTCCACTGCCTAAACTAGTGATCAAACTTTGACCCATGGAATTACACAATCAAAAAAATCCCTACTTGGATCAAATTGGTGGATCTGCCCTCATAATTTTGGAATGTGGAGGCCATGGTGAGAATAGGAGATGTCTTAGGTGTGTGCTTGGGGATAGATGAGGAATTCATAAATGGAAAAGATGGGGAAAAAGCAATCATATTGATAAAGATAGATGAGGGGGTTGGAATCTATAAGCACTTAGAAATTCTGACAAAGTATAGAAGTTGGCAACAAGAAATAAAGGTGTGGGAAGGATCTAGGCCTAAAAATGTCTCTTTAGAGAATCATTTTAGGAAGGCACCTCAAATAGGGGTAAAGGGACCAGTGAAAGAAAGAACCTGGAAGAAGCATAGGAAAGAACACCCCAAGGAGATGCATCTTGATCCCCAGAAGACTTAACCTAGAGAGGTGGGGAAAAATATGAGAGGAAGAAGCCTGCAAGAGAAAGCCAAAATTGTAGTGAGGTTTCCCACCCAATGTTGGCACAGTCGGTGGAAGCGACATCCCAAGTAGAAAATATATCAATACTCTTTTTGGAGAAGCAAAGGAATTCCAGAAGGACATCAACACTCAACTCTAGGAACTATACAAGGAAACAAATAGTGCAGAAAGGGGATCTCAAGAGACAGGGGCATAGTTAGTGAAGGGGAAGCAAAGCTCTAGAAAAGATGAAGAAGAAGAGTTCCAGGAGGAAGAAGTAAAATATTCACAATCAGAGGAAGAGGTTGGTGACCAATTTATAGAAGGAGAAGAAGAAGAACTAGAGGAGGTTGAGGAGGAAGAGCTGATGAAAGAAAAGATGCTTGAACATACCAAATCAAAAATAAGCAAACCAAACATAAAAAAGCAACCCAAAAGGCGTTAGAAAATAAACAAAGCTAAGCTAGGAATTGTAGGAAATGCTTCTGGGCAGAGGAAACTGAGAACTAAGAAGGATGTCCTCCTTCCCAAGTATGAATGAGCATAATAACATGGAATGTCAGGGGAATTAATGCCCCTAACAAATGGTGCATGGTCAAGCACCAAATTAACCAATCAAAAGCGGACATAGTCCTAATACAAGAATCCAAATGGAGTAAAGATGAGGGAAATAAGAGATTGATCAATTGGAGATAATGGAAAGGTCAATTCAAGGAGGCTATAGGAGCATCTGGTGGGCTAGGAGTAATATGGAATCCTCTAATAATAGATGGGGAAGTAAAAAAAGAAGATGAAAATTGGTAGTTGATAAAGTTTAAGGGTCCAAGAAGACACAAAATCTTCTTCAACATCAATGTATACAACCCAATAGTCACTAGGGAAAAAAGATAGGTGTGGAACAATATCTCAAGTGAACTAGAAAATTGGACAAGTGAGAAAGGGATAGTAGTAGGTATTTTTATGCAACCTTGAACAATGAGGAGAAGCAAGGGGGATTGGGAAGAACAACAACTACTCAAAATGATTTCCAAGAATTTGTAGATGGTAATCAGTTAAAGGATCTACAAACCAAAAATGGGACTTTCACATTGTCAAACAAAAGGAAGGATTTTACCAACATAGCTAAAGGATTGGATAGATTTTTTCTCTAGGGGAACTGGGGAGTGACAACAACCACACAGGAAACCCAAATCCTAACCTACACAAGGTTAGACCATTTCCCTGTTTTTCTCTCCATTGGGTAGGATGTCCCCCTACAGGGAGCCCATTTAAGTTCGAGAATATGTGGCTGAGAGATGAACATTTTTCGGAGCTAATAGAGGGGTGGTGGAATGAGATTAAGTTTGGTGAAAAATCAGAACTATACAAGATAAATAAGAAGTTGGGATACATCAAGAATAAAATCAAAGATTGGAAAAAGTCTCATTTCAAGAACATTTTCTAGGAGAAAGAACAAATAGAGCAAGAGATCAAAACCCTGAATGAGAAAATAATAGAAACAGGAATGGATGCAACCAATTTTGAGAATGAGAAATTTCTGAAAGAAGAGATGGAAAAAATACTGAAGAGGGAAGAATTCTTTTGGTGACAAAAATCAAGAGAAACTTGGTTGAAATAAGGAGATAGGAACACCAAATATTTTTGTAGAACAACAATCTCCAACCGAAGTAAGAACATGATTGCGAAAATCAAGAAGGATAATAGGGAAACAACACAATTCATTAAGGAAGTAAACAAGGAGGTGAGC
Source organism: Sequoiadendron giganteum (assembly GCA_007115665.2). Taxonomy (NCBI): domain Eukaryota; kingdom Viridiplantae; phylum Streptophyta; class Pinopsida; order Cupressales; family Cupressaceae; genus Sequoiadendron; species Sequoiadendron giganteum. Next base: position 689,360,998 of record CM021101.1, read on the forward strand.
AATTTTTTTGAAGACATTATGAATAGGGAAAGCTAGAAGAAAAGAGCAATAAGAGAAATATTGTTAAACTCAATCCCCACAATCATAAAGGAAGAGTAGAATGGGTAGCTGCATCAGAAGGTATCTTTGGAAGAAGTTAAGGAAGCTATTTTTTAGATGAATCCAGACAAGGCCTTAGGACCTAATGGATTCCCAGTTGGATTCTTCTAAAAATTTTGGGACATAGTAGGAAGAGACCTATGGGTAGCAGTAGAAGAATCAAGGAGAAGAATGGAAATACTTGGGGCAATAAATCATACATTTTTGGCCCTAATTCCCAAGAAAAAAGACCCTCAAACGATGAGTGATTTCAAACCAATTGCATTATGTAATACAAAGTACAAGCTGGTCATAAAAATAATAGAAAACAGACTCAAGGAAGTCTTGAATGAGGTCATATCAGAAGAATAAAGTGGATTTTCACCAGGAAGGTCCATAGCAGAAGGAATAATCATTGCTCATGAAACCATTCACTCATCGAGGAAGAATAAAGAAGCTTGTATGGTGCTGAAGCTAGATATTCTGAAGGCTTATGACATGGTAGACATACAATTTATCTTGGAAGTTCTAAGGAAGTTTGGATTTGAAGAGAATTGGGTAAGCTGGATAAAAAGTTGTATCTCAACAACTAAATTCTTTGTACTAGTGAATGGGTTTGCACTCAGATTCTTTCCTTCTATAAGGGGGATAAGACAAGGTGACCCCCTCTCCCCCTTTTTGTTCATAATCATGGCAGAGGTACTGGGGAGAGGGATACAAAAACTGAGAAGGGAAGGAAAATGGATGGGAGTTCATGTAGAAAATGGTGTGGAACCCACTACACATCAACAATTTGCAGATGACACCATATTGATGGGAGAGGCTAGCAGAAGAGAAGCAAGGGTGATCAAGAAATTTCTAGAGGACTATTGTAGTGCATTAGGACAAATCATTAACTGGGGAAAGTTAGAGGTATTTTTCCTCAACACACCACCAAGTCTAAAAAAGGATCTAGCCATAATCCATAATCTAAAAGTGGCAACATTGCTAGGACGTTTCTTGGGGATGCCCCTGTTTGTAGGGATAGATAAAAAATGCTATTGGGAGAACTTGGTAAATAGTTGCAAGAAAAAATTGGGAACTTGGAAAGGTAGATGGCTGTCTTCAGCAGGAAGACTATTAATGGTGAATTCAGTATTGTTAGCCATACCGGTGTACTCAATGTCATGCCTAAAACTACCTAAAGTAGTGGAAGATTCTCTGGTTCAAATATTTAGGAAATTATTTTGGAGTGCAACAAGGGAACATAAAATAATTCCCTCTATTGGCCCGGGACAAGGTGTACAATTCCAAAGAGGCTGGTGGGGCTGGGATTAAACAACTAATGCTAATAAATTAGGCCATGGGGGCTAAAATGATATAGGAACTTCACACAAAAGTGATCAAAAGTGGGTTAGAATTATGAGAAGGAAGTATCTAGATTTGGATGAACCATCCAAAATCCTCACGATAATGAACCCACTAAAAGGCTCTGCAATTTGGAACTTCATTCTGGATTGCAGGGACATAATATCCAAACATGTAACTTGGGAGATTAGAGATGGAAATAGTGTGTCCTTTTGGAACAATTCATGGTGTGGGAAACCCCCCATTAGCAACTCCTTGAGGTTGGAAGAAATCAAGGATGAAACGACAGGAATATGGGGGAATAAGGTTTCCAACGGTCGTAGGATAACTGATAACCAGGGGACCCCTTATTGGAGCTGGAATGATCTGCAAACCCTCAATGCGCCACAAGCTTAAAAAGAGGCATTAACAAAAAATCTCAAAGAGACACATTTTGTCCCATCCAATGACAAGGACATAATAAAATGGTGTGGGTCTTCCACAAGAACATATTGAACCACCAAAAACATTGCATTTAGGGAAAGAGGATTCCCCAATGGGCTCCTAAGGTTTTTCACCTAGAAGCTTGGTTGAGGAATGACTCTCTTTCGCACTAAAGGTGTTCTTGGTGAGTTCATTCAAAGATTAGGGGTTTTGAATAGGTGTGAGGTGTGTGTGAATGTATCTAAATGATATAAATGGAAAATAGAAACTAATTCTTAATGTAAAACCTATGAAAATGTAACTATGTTTTGAATACACATTGTGATATGCAAATGAACTAAGAAATGTAAGCTAAACTAAACAAAAATGAATGAAATAGAATGTGTGCACCTGGAAATGAGTTGCAGACTGGATTGGATGCTGGAAATACTGTTGATGTTGAAATTTAAGCTTGTTGGGACACTTACACCATTTTGGTTGACTTAGTCCCAAATCTGGAAAACTTCACTAGAGCCTGTTTCTTCCAAAAGCGTATCCAGATCTACCAAAATATCTAAAGAACAAATTTAGAGGGACTTGGTTGCCATTGTTGGTGACTTAGTCTTCTTCTTAATTTATAAAGATCGAAAAGTGGAATTTGAAGCTCTCAGTCTACACTTTCTGCTCCTTTAGGTATCTAGATTTGAAACTACAGAATTTGGTCTATACGGGCTCTCCAAGCTCCAACTAGGGTTTCTCCAACCTTGAAGAGCTTTGAAAAGTTTTTGAAAGATTTTCCACCTTGGTTCTTTGCTAAATCTGCATACAAGACCTGTAAAATACACACTAAGAGGGAAAAACTTGTTGGTTGTTAGGGCATGGGGGTTTGCCTTGGTCAAACTCCTTTTGAGTAATCAAACCAAATGAAGATATAAATGTAGTGAAGCATGAAACAAAAAAGTGATGGAGTTTCCCTTGCCTTGATTATTGATCTTGAGTTGCATCAATGGAGGATTCATCCCTTGAGTGCTTTAGAAAAAATGTCTTGTTGACTTAGAATGCAAACCCTAGCTTGCTTGAGAAGAGTAATGGATGAGTGATTGAGAAGATTGAGTGAGAAGGAAAATGAGACTTAAGAGATAGAAGAAGGTGCAAAATGAGGGGAAAAATCATTATTTATACAAGTTGTGCCCTAATTTCTCGAAAATAACACCATATAGGTTGACCTTAGGGTTTAGGAGACAAAATCCCAAAATAAATTTAAGTTTATTTTATTTTTATGCTGCATGGGACTAGGTCACCCAAGGTGGCGATCTAGTCCACCTGGGAATTTTTGAGTGGTTGTCGGGGATTAACATGTGATTATTAATGTTTGTCGGGATTGTCTTCCGAAACACACTAAAATAAGGCTTGTAAGTGCATTAAGGGTTTAATGATGATAAGCCCTGGAAAGTGTGAAAATGTATTACAAAACCTTACAACATCTTACAACACTTTGGCACAAGGCTTAGAAAGAGGTAAAAAGAGGTTGAAAAAGGTCCAAAATCCATAGGCAAAGGTCCAAATGAGTGAAAAGTGTCAAGGCTACACTTTTTGGCGACATACATGCAAAGTGAAGTTTGGATACAAGATAAAAGAGCTGGCCATGGCAAGGAAAGATTGGCCATGTAAGTTGATAGGGGGGAAAAAATGCCTTCTCAAAGCAGGAGCCTTTGCATGGATGGTGATTCCAAAAAGAATACTCACGAAGGATAGATTAGCAACCTTTGGTGTTCAAGGACTGGGGAGATGTTCCTTGTGCAAAGAGAATGAAGAATCGACATATCATCTTCTTTTGACATGCCCATATGCAAATGATTGCTGGGGCAGGGTTAGGAACAAATTGAATCTGCAATGCCCCATGCAAGAAGACCTATGTCTTGGTTCAAAATGTGGCCGCAAGGAGGCAACAAATCAGTATTCAGTGGAGTATGGCAAATCACCCCATCCATTGTAATATGGGAGATTTGGAAGGAACGAAAAAGAAGGATCTTCCAAGGGAAGGAGATGAACAAAGATAGGCTTTGCGATAAAATTGAGAGGGCCATAGTAGAACCAGTCAATGAAGATTCTCGGTGCAAAGCAGACAAACAAAAAAGTTCACAAATTAGGACGATAACCTAATGAAAAAAATTGATGGTCTGAAGCCACCATTACTGAGTGGAAATGAATTGTAACATACATCAAAGTTAAAAAGAGCAAAGGTAGTATGGAAGGTACCAGAAGAAGGTTGGACCAAAATAAATTTGGATGGAGCTGCCTATGGGAACCTAGGACCAGGAGGAGCTAGATGTATTGCAAGGGTTGTCCTTGGCAAGATGCTAGCAGATAAATCTGTCTCTTTGGGAGTTTGCACGAACAATTATGTAGAGTTCAGAGCTACTGCCATGGGATTGTAGTTAGGATTACAACTGGGTGTGAAGAAGATACACTTGGAAGGAGACTCTCTCATCACAATCAATACCATCCGTAGAGGTACCACCCCAAATTGGAAATTAAACCACTTGTTGCAGAGCATCAAACTTCTGGCAAACAAGTATGAGGCCTTTCAAATAAGCCACATATATCATGAAGGCAATGAGCTAGCAAAAAAAGTGTTAGAAAGTAACACGTAGGCGATGGTCAGGATAAAGCCAAAAATGGAGAAGATGGCATCATAAACTCCGAATCAACTGGCGGTTGAAGTAGCACTTAATAAAATAAGGATAAAATCTAAGTTGTTTGGAGTGACAAGATATGAGACATCAATAAAATGTAAGGAGCAAGTCAAGCGAGAAAGTCCCAAGGTAAAGGAAATGACTGGTGGTTAGCCCAATATCATGCAATAAAACCGCTTTGTAACAACACCAAGGTGGTGGCAAGCAAAAATGCTTCAAAAGATATGATCCCTGAAAAATTTATTATGAAGAAGTAATGCCATCATGGTTAAAAGGCCAAGGCCGACGCTAGCTCAGACAAAATATTATCATGCCATTTTTAGAAAGTAAAGAGAGCACCAAAAGAGCAATGTATATCAGCTAAAGTTGAAGAATCAAAGAGGTAGTGTGAGTGGTGATAGCAATCCCAATGGAGATCCCACTATTCTTGAACATAGAGAAGCAACAACAATCCTTTGTAGGGGAAATTACAGACAAAAGGTTGTAGGGTTTGTTGGCTTTGTCCCACCCATTGGTCCTCTAGGCGACCAAGAAAGTTCTGGGACCAGGATTCCCGAGGGCCTACCATAGATTTAGGTTGAACTTGGAAATCTTGACCATGTTCTTGGCCGTGCTTTTGCACATGGGTGTATCCAAGGAGATTGGGAAGAAACTCACACATATGGTTTTCATCCACACTTGGTTGGGAGACATCGATGTGGCCCTAGACAATGTGGACGAAAACAAGAAAATCCCAATGCCATAGAATTATTACATGATTCAGATGAATGGAAGGGAAATCATGAAATTACCTCTGATTCAAACCGTTGACCTAGAGGGGTTTGAAAAATTGTGGGACGAGAGAGAAAGGAACATTTTCTTCCTTCTTAAGGCGACTAATTTGGTGGGAAACCTTCCACGGGGCTGGGCATTGAGGTTTGTGGAGGATAAAGGGGTTGTAGATGAGGTTTGTGGGATGATGATGATTGGGACTTTGGTACAGGAGAAGAAAGGCACCAGGATGACAACAGGGCCTTATAGCATAAAGCAAAAGGCTTGGCCCACCGAAACTGCGGAGCGGATTTCCCAGTGGTGGCAGAATACAAAGCCTACATGAAGAGGTCAGAATTGGATGATGACGAGGAGTGAACAAGGCTAGTGCGGTAATGGTTCTCAATATTTTTATTGCTATAAAAATAGGATTCTGGTATAGTATGCAAAATTTAAGAGTTAGTCCTGGGAGTGGATGGTATTGCCTGTGATTGAAACCAAGCCTTTTATAATGATAAAATATGGATAGACAGTATGTCTAGGAAGTTTAGGGTGGAAACGGTGAAGACCATTTTGTCAAAAAGTTTGCAAGAAATTTTTTTGGTCTTTGAAACTCATGTAAGCTCAATTTTTTGAAGAAATACATGGTGTTGTCCCTTAATAGTGATTTAACTAGAAAAAAAAATTACAAAAAAAAAGTCTAAAAATAAAGATAGAATAAGTAAATAAATCTTTTTGATTTATTTAAAAAGATTTAAAGAAATAAAACAATAATAAATAAATCCTTGAAAATAAAGTTTTAAAAGACTTATAAATCTTTTAAATCATAAAAATCATAAAAAGAAAACAAAATAAAAAATGGAAAAGTTTAAAACAAATTCAAAAAAATAAAATTCAAAAATCATAAAAATCAAAATAGACTTTAAATCATTTTTTTTAATAAATTCAAAATTAAAAAGAGAAAAATAATAAAAAGGAGCCGGTCGTATTCAAGAATCCGGCTGGACTTTGGAATCAATTTCAAAACGTTCCATTCCAAGGTTCCACTCCAACCCTGCACTCTGCACTCTGCACATCAAAGATTTTGAATTTTGAGATTAATGTGCCTTTGGAATTCGAAATCGGACCGAACATTGGAACCAGATGAAATAAATGTTCCATTCCCAGGATCCACTCTGATCCCGCACGTGAAGCTAACTTGGGATTCAAATGCTAATGTCTTAGTTACAATTACCCTGGCTAAGAATGCACAACGCATGCAATCTGTTGAATACAATAGAGGGTTCATCTCGTAAGATTCCATTTATTACGAGCAATGCACAAACTAGTTTTGTTGAAAGGCATTTAGAACATTCCAAAAGAATGCAATTCACAAGAAAACCAAATGCATACAAAGCGTGGAAGCAAGGACAAGGCATGTACAACATATTTTGAACAGGTCTTTTGAAACCTCAGGAAAATGCGAATGGCAGGAATAAAGCCAACATCTGCAGCCCTTGCCAGTATCCTCTACCTGTGCAAAAGGTAGAGGACCAAATCAATGCCCGCGCGGATTGTATGAGAGAAATGCCTCAATAGAAATGTAGTCTCTCAGAAGGCAATGATGGAAGTTTGAAACAAGATATGGAAGCATCGACAAGGCGCATGAAATGTTTGAGAGAGTTTCTCAAAGCGATGTCATATCATGGATTCCATGATTGCAGTGCATGGACGCAAATGATGGGAGCATAGAATATGGTGCATGAACTGTTTACCAGAACACCTCAAATAAGAATGTCATCCCATGGAATGCATGATGAAAGATATGGACAAAATGAATTCGGTGAAGCCATCAATTTTTGTTCTTTTAAAATTGAACCCAAAACCTTTGCTAAATGTCTTTCTCGAGCTGGTTTTCTGTTAATTGTGTAGTTTCAATGACCATCATATATATGCATTTGAGATGTGGAAATAGAAATCAAGAACGCGGCCTTGGAACAGGAAATATCATTTCATGAAAAGTACGTTAAAATGAAAGCTCTGAATAAGACATGGTAATTCACCAAAATGTATTTTGAAAATGGGATTTTGTTAAGTGTGTAGTTGCAGTTGCCCTGGTAAACATTCATGATGTCATGGTTTTACAAAACAAGAAATGGTCTGAAAAGAATGTCATAAAAAGAGAGGTCACCTCCTAGAATGCAATGATAACAAAACATGCATACGAGGGATATTGTGAAATGAGTTATAGGAAACATGAAAAAATGTCTCAAACAGGTTGTCATCTCATGAAATTTAATGAAATATTGCAAGTTTACGCACAAAAGGATTTGGTGTAAATTCTTCAAGAGACTTTTACTGGCAGATGCCAAGACAGATTCTATATGAAAGCACATGTTATTTAAATGTAGTGGAAATGCATACAAGACATGTAGACTGTTTGATTGAAGATTTTAGAGAAAAGTCATTGCATGGGGCCCCATGGTTGAGCGATATGTGCAAAATGGTCTTGCAACAATGCTCTTTGACACTCTGAACACATGAAGCACTCTGGAACATAACCTCACCATAAAGGGATAGGTGGAAAAAGCTTCAAATGGCAGGAAGTTTGATGAAGGATAGAGGAATAAAATATATATACCTGGATATAATTGGATCGCAGGCCATAAAGTAGTTCATGCATTTTATGGAGATAGATCTCATCTATAGGCACAAGGGACCCATACAATGATGTAAGGATTTTATTGGGAAATGAAGGTAGTTGGGAATGGTCTTGAGACAATAATGGTATTGAATGATGGGGATGGTGGAAGTCACTTGTGAAAGGAAGCCGGGTGAGCAGAAACAACTTCCTACACTAATATAAGCAGAGGAGAGTTACAAATTTTTTCTTTTAACACCTTTAATAGTTGCAACTAGAGAAACACATAGAGAATAATGGAAATAGAATTGCAACAATGCATAAAAAAAGTGACACCAAATATACCGTGGGGAAAACCCTTTCGGATAAAAAAACTCACCCTACAAAAACATAGTACTTCTCTATTATATCAAATAGGAGTTATAACATATCACCAAGTACAAAGCTTCTTCAACAAGTGCTTCAACACAAACACCTATTTTGGAGTAATATTGGCAACACTTTGTTACCTGTAAATAAACTCTGCATTCTACAACACAAGGCACTGAATAAATAGAGCGATACAAGCTTCAAGAAGCATATAGAAGGTGAGGGGCGTCCAAATCCAAAAGGCACAATATTCAAAGCCTTAGACATGCACTTGGACACATGTACAACATTCCCTTACACCCTTGACAAGTGTCAAACATGCAAATAGTCTTCTTCCAAGTTTGGGTGCCTAAAATATGCTAAAAATAGGCTAATAGATGCCTTACACATCTTACAACTGTCATAGAATCTGTCATAGCTGACAACACTTACAACTGTAAGAGAATATGTCATAACTGCCTAAAAATAACCGATTCTCTTACACTTTGTCATAACCCATCTTGGGTGCCAACTTCCTCCATGCATTCAAAGATGCCTTATGACATGTCATAGAATCTATCATATATCATAGATTCCAAAGTGGGATGCCTATGTCCACATGGGATGATTATGTGTCATCCATTCACCTCTAACAGGGATGCCATCCAATTGATGGGTCCCAAATAATGACATGACACCATAGGCAATTAAATAATACAAATAAATACATCAATACATCAAAATTAAAACAATATTAGGACTCTAAGGTTGAGACACCTTAATCCCAACATTCTCCCACTTGTCGAAGATCTACTGAGAGTCATACAAAATCATCTTCTTAGGGCCCCAAGGTCAATGGAATCATAACACCATCCGAACTTCTCCGTGCTCACTGGTTTTTTCAATGCATCTGTAACATTCACCAAAATGTCAACCTTTTCCAGGTTCACCTTTCCAACTTCTACCATATCACGAACAAAATGATACTGAACATCGATGTGCTTTGTTCTGACATGGAAGGTAGGATTCTTTGCTAGGAAAATTGCACTTTGACTGTCACAACAAACAATAATCTATCCTGCATCTAAACCAATATCAAAACACAATATCTTAATCCAAATGGTTTCCTTACAAGCATGAGTGGCTGCCATATACTATCTTTGTCATGGACAATGCGACTACAACTTGCCGCTTACTCATGCAACTGATAGCACCACCAAACATCATAAACACATAACCATTTGTGGATCTTCTAATGTTCATGTCACCTGCCCAATCTGAATCCACATATCCTCGAATGCTCACATAATGATGAGGTCCACTAGGATAACCATGAAAACACAAGGCATACTCGGATGTGCCCTATAAATATCTGAATACTCTCTTAACTGCATCCCAATGTACCTGTACAAGATTATCCATGAAACAACTAAGGACTCCCACTACTTGGGCAATGTATGGTCTCATACATACCATCGCATACATCAGACTACCAACTGCACTTGCATATGTTACTTTTTCCATCCATCTCAGTAGGAGACTTTAGACAATCATTCACAGAAAGCTTCGTCCCTTACATCATAGGAACAACTAACTGTTTGTAATCTGCCATGTTGAATCTCTCCAAAAAGGAGTTCAAATACTTGCTCTTGCTTAACCAAAGCTTTCTATTAGCTTCGTCTCTTGTAATTTCCATTCCTAGAATGTACCTAGCTGCACCTAGGTCTTTCATCTCAAACTGTGCTGACAACTAAAACTTCAAATCTAAAATCATACTTTTACCATTACCAATAAAAAATATATCATCTACATATAGGACAATAATGAGAATGTGACCATTACCAGTTTTAAAGTATACACAATGGTAAGATTTAGACCTCTAAAATCCCAATGACAACACATAGGTATCAAACTTCTGATACCACATTCTAGGAGATTGTTTAAAATGAGATTTATTTAGTTTGCAAACCAAAATTTATTTACCTTTTTCAATGAGATGCTCTGGTTGTGACATATAAATTTCTTCCTCCTAATCACCATGAAGGAATGTTGTCTTCACATCCATTTGTTCCACTTCTAAGTCATATGTAGCTACAAAGTGACAACAAAAGCTGGATAGATGTCAACTTCACTACATGAGAGAATATTTTCCCATAATCAATTCCCTGCACATGAGAAAACCCCTTAGCGACCAACTGTGCCTTATAATTCTCAATACTGCCATCAGGATCACACTTTTTCTTGAAAACCCATTTACAACCAACAAGTTTAGGTCTAGCAAGGAAAGGTACAAAATCCCAAGTCTTATTTTTCTTAATGAAGCCATCTCCTCGTCCATGGCTTGCATCCAAGAATTTGAATCATTCATACCCAATGCCTCTCTAGCAGTCCTAGGCTCATCAATATTAGTAATCAAGGCAAATATGCAATTGAAATCCAATAATGAATAACCAAACCTTTTTGGTTTTTGCCTAATTTATGTAGACCTCCTCAAATATTAAGGTTGAGGTTCTTATTCTTCAAAACTTTCAGAGCTACTTGAGCTCTCTTCATCATAAGGTCCAACAAGAGTACTTGGTTCTTCTTTCTTCTGAGTAGGTGGAATTTGAATCACCTCTTTCTTCTATTTCTCTTCTTTCTCTGGTTTTAGCTCAACAAAGGAAGGTTTCATCTCTTTGAAGATCACACTTATACTATAGAGACCTTTTGAGCTTCTGGATCCCAAAGCTTGTACCCTTTCATACCAACACCATAGCCGATAAAGATACACTTAATATCCTTGTTCTCCAACTTTGATCTCTTCTCAATTAGAACATGAGCATAAGCTTCACAACCAAATACTCTGAGATATCTCATCAAAGGATTTTTACCAGACCATGCCTCCATGAGTGTCTTATGAACAAGCACTGATTTAGGAGATCTGTTGATCAAATAACATGTAGTGGCTACCGTTTCAGCCCAAAATTTCTTTTCAAGGCTAGAACCACTCATCATACTCCTATCTCTCTCCATCAACGTTCTATTCATCCTCTTTGCAACTCCATTTTGATATGGAGGGTAGGGATTTGTCTTATGTATCTCAATCTCGTGCTCCTTACAAAACTTGTAGAACTCTACAAAAAAAACTCACCACCATTATTAGTTCTCAAACACTTAATCTTTCTACTAGTCTGATTTTCTACCAAGGTCTTAAACTCCTTAAACCAACTAAATAATTCAGCTTTACTTCTAAGGAAATAAACAAATGTCCTTCTACTATAATCATCTATGAAAGAAACAAAATATATAGATTTTGATAACAAAGGAACATTTATAGGACCAAAAACATCTGAATGTACATAGTCCAAAACCCTAGAAGACTTATGAGAACTAGAGTAAAAAGAAACACAATGTTGTTTTCCATATACACAATGTTCACAAAAGTCGAACTCGAGATTACAATCATCAAGGCCTTCAACAAGGCTCTTATTTTTCAGGGTTCTAAGACCCTTCTCACCAATGTGACCAAGTCATTGGTGCCATTACATTGTCTTCTTTGCAGGAAGATTCATTTCCATGAATGAGCACCCTTAGGTACCCAAAATGCATGACCATCAGATGTAGCTGCAACATGCTTCTTCTCTGCATATTTTGATGGTGAGGATGAAGAATCCAAAGGTATCTTCTTTGGTACATCAGAAGAAATATTGCACTCTATAGTGCATGCATAGAGCTGAAATAGAGTGCCAATACGAACTCCCTTAGCCAACACCATAGCTCCTCTATTCATCTTGTATCCTCCACCAAAGAAAACAAATTGCACTCTTGAATCATTCAGTTTACTTATAGAAAGCGAGTTTCATGCCAAACCTGAGATATGCAAGACACCATCAATCCTATTCACTCCTCCATCAGGAAAATGGATTTTGACTCTTCCACGATAAACAATCTTTAGATGAGAGTCATCACCAAGGTACACCTCTCTACCATTTTACTCCTCATACTTCGAGAACCAATCTCTATGAGAAGTCATGTGAAAGGATGCACTTGAATCTATCAACCACACACAATTTGATGCATGGGCTGCCAAGGTTGCAATAAATGCTTCTCCATCATCTTGGGATGATTTCTCAGATTCAGAATCAGAGAAAGACTTGTTTTTCTTAATCTTCTCCTTCTTGCAATCTTTCTAAATGTGACCAACTTCACCACAATTCCAACATTTTTCCTTGGAATTCTTACCAGGAGACTTAGGTCTCCCTGAAGACTTTGACTTAGATTACTCAAGTCTTTCTTTTTTCTTCTCTCTTTTGGTCTACCATGGACTACAAGGGGCTCCTTGGCCATATTAGAAGACTTCCTTCACATCTCTTCAAATAATAATGAGGCAATAACCTCATCCATCTTAAAGGTGGAAGTAGTGCTTCTAATAACCATTACTAGGTGATCTCAAGAGTCCAACAACAAACACAAAAGGAGCATGCAACGGTCTTGCTCATCTATTTTGTCTCCAACAGAACCTAGTTGTGCAACCAACATGTTAAATGTATTTAGATGATCTGCTATGGACCCTCCATCTTCCATTTTCAGAGAATACATCTTCTTTCTTAGGAAAATCTTGTTTACCAAGGATTTAGCCTGGTAGACATCACCAAGCTTCTTCCATAGAGAAGAAAAAGTTTTCTCTTCATGGACATTTATGAGGACAAAATAAACCAAACAAAGTCTAATAAGACACTTGGCTTTCCTATCCATGAGATCCCAATCTTCTTGTTTCATGCCTGGTGGTTTGGTTCTAGAAATAACAACCCATAGGTCACGGTCGACGAGCACATCTTCCATTTTGAGCTTCCACAACTCAAAATTACCATTGTTAAATTTCTCCATCTCAATCCTCCCAAATGTGCCTGCCATCTCTTTCCTGCAACAAGGTCACGAAATACACACTTCTGTAAAACTCCCACTGAAACAAAGATTAGCTCAGAAAACCCTTCTACCCAACAAAGGAACCAAGGCTGGCCAGGATCTGATACCAACTGGAAGGAATTCGAGTGAGCAGAAACAAATTCCTACACCAATCTAAGCAGAGGAGAGTTACAATTTTTTTCTTTTAACACATTTTGCAATTCCAACTAGAGAAGCACATAGAAAATAATAGAAATATAATAGCAACAATGCATAAAAATAGTGATACCAAATATACCATGGGGAAAACCCTTTCGGATAAAAAACCCCACCCTCCAAAAGCAGAATACTTCTCTATTATATCAAATAGGAGTTACAACATATCACCAAGTACAAAGCTTTTTCAACAAGTGCTTCAACACAAACACTTGTTCTGGAGTAACATTGGTAGCACTTTGTCACCTACAAAAAAACTATGCATTCTGCAACACAAGGCACTCAATAAATAGAGTGATACAAGCTTCAAGAAGCATCTAGAAGGTGAGAGGCATCCAAATCCAAAAGGCGCAACATTCAATACCTTAGACATGCATTTGGACACATGTACAACATTCCCTTACACCCCTGACAAGTGTCAAACATGTAAATAGTATTCTTTCAACCTTGGGCACCTAGAATATGCTAAAAATAGGCTATGATAGATACCTTACACATCTTACAACTGTCATAGAATCTTTCATAATTGTTAGCACTTACAGTTGTAAGAGAATCTATCATAATTGCTTAAAAATAGCCAATTCTCTTACACTTTGTCATAACCCATCTTGGGTGCCAGTTTTCTCCATGTATTCAAATATGCCTTATGACACATCATAAAATCTATCATATGTCATAGATTCCAAAGTGGGATGCCTATGTCCACATGGGATGATTATGTATCATCTAGTCACCTCCAACGAGGATGCCACCCAGTCGGTGGGTCCCAAATAATGACATGCCACCATAGGCAATTAAATAATACAAATAAATACATTAATACATCAAAATTAAAACAATATTAGGACTCTAAGGTTGAGACACCTTAATCCCAAAAACTTGAGTGTGGGGTACTATCGGCTTGCATTTCGGAAATTGATAGCATCTTCTGCATTTTAATTGCAAGAAGCAAGGGAGCATAATGGAGAAGTAAACGATGAAAAAACAAACATGTAGCAAGTTGATTCAAATATGACATCAAGTTGTAGGAGGTAGGATTTTGTATTAACACGTACTTTTTGGAATAAAGAAGCAATCAGTTATGGGATTTTAAATCCACATATATTATTTTTAATGTTGTTTTATTTTAACCATTTAAAATAACATTAACTAGAAATGGGGTTTATTGTTGTTTCAATTGTGAGATTTAAAATCATCATATACACTCAATTGAAATATATTGGAAACTTAATTAATTTTTAGAATTAATTAAGTTTCATTAATTGATAGGTGTTATAAATTAATTAATGTGCTTTTTGCTTATAGGTGCTTTTGAAAGATGGAATAATAATTGTTTGAGGTAATCAATACTTGTGGGCCCAATGTAAAGCTACAAAACATCTTGGGGTGATTTGCAATGCGAATGAAAAAAAAGGAATATTTTCACAAAAATATTATTGAACTGGAAGTGAACTAGTAAGTGACTGGGCTACTTGGAGTGGTTTTTGGAAAAAGACGTTGATGCTCATTGTGTAAGGTGGATAAATTTGAGTCAAAGTGGAAACTACAATTACAAACTAAAATCAATTGAATTCAAGGGTGATCCCACAATAATGGGTTACACTTTTTGGCCAAACTTGACATTGAAATCAACATTTTTCACCAGATCTTCACTTTCGTACGCCTATAGAAGCTAAACCATTAAGAATTTGGAGATGAATAAAACTAGTGATTTGTGGTATTTTGTGTTGAGAATCTAATTATATTTTAAAAATAAATTAAAAAATAAATTGTGAATTATTTTATGTAGTTTTTATTAACTTATTTTTTTTACTAAACATCATTTTCAAAAACTGTTGCTTACTTTCAGCTGCATAACTTTTTTTATAGAAAGAATACAATTCTAATTTTTTGAATACAATTTTTTCACACCATTATTTAGTGGATGGATATTTTTTCATAATTTTTTGTTGCATATATATTTTTTAATTAATTTTCTAATTTAGAGTAATTATAATTTGGATATATTATACTTTCAGCTGCATAAATTTTTTTGTATTCATTTGAATTAACTTATTATTTTTTTGTTGGAATAAGGACATCAATAGCTAGTGTACATGAATTTTTAAGAAAAAAAATTCTCTATTTTCCTATTTTTTCGTATGTGTGAAATAAAGACCTCGATGTTCATTGAAAAACCTACATTCACAAGAAATAAAAAATAAATATAATAATAAAATTAAATATATTTAAAATTATACTTTTTGGGAAGCTTATAATAAGGAATACATGTTTACAAAAAAATAATTTTAAATAAATTAATTTGATCCACTAAAAGGTAAATCAAAAGTGTTTTTTTATTAGTATTTTGATAGGTGTAGAGGAGACTCCATTATAGGTATGGTTTAAAACTAGCGGCTTTCTATCCAAGATGGTTTGATATAAGTGGGTTTGATCAAACCCTCTTCAATTAAAACCCTTAAAATGTAACCTTTATAAGGCTTACATCATTATATATTCTAAAAATATGTGATCTCAACAAAAATCAGGATGTCCCAAAAAGTGTAACCCATTATTGTGGCAACACCCTCAAGCAAGAGATTAAACAAAAATTTTCCTGTGAGGAGTGGTTGTATGCATGTGAAAAGCTATGCTTTTGCATTAATTATTTTGGTGGAATAGTGTAATGATTGATCTATAAAATGTAAAATCAAGCTCATTTAAGGGGGTTAGATAGTAGGAGGTTAGATAGTTGCAAGTTAGCTGATTATAATTTCACAATAGAGTAGATGATAGATGTTTTTGTATTATTAGTTAATCGAGTTGATTTGATGGTATTGGTTTCCATACACTAGTGAAGTTTACCAAATTTGTAAATGCTTCTTATCTGTTTTACCATAGTAAAAGTAGTCAGACTCAAACCTACTTCAAATTTTACTTTGGAATTATATTCATTTTTTATTTGAAGTTCTTCGAGGAATAAATGAAGCTTTATCTTTTCTTGAATTTGGATTGTAATGAATGATCTGCTATATGCTAATGATTTTTGCAATATGAATGAACATAGTTGTTTATTGGTTATAGGTTGATTTGTTCAACAATTTAACTTAGGAATTCCTTGATGAATAACAAGCCTGGTTAATTAAATGAATCAACATTCTTTCTTCTCTTGCATCCCTGATCTATCTTTTTCTCCTTTTTATCCTTCAGTTAGAGTAGGTTTAGATAGGAATTCAATCTTGTAACAACCAAAAAGTTCAATAACTAGCAGGCCCCTTGAACATTACAACCATATTGATTGATCAACAAAATAGTAATGTTGTAACCCAACACCTAAGACCTTGGGAAGTGTTTGAGTTAACGATCATTCACTTCTTTAAGGAGAGGTAACATAATTGCATCTTGCCTACATGTTGATGTGTCAATTTGGCCATCAACAATAGGCTTCCTTTATTTTCCCCTAATAGTGGACAAATTGCTTCGAATCATGTCAAGATTTGCAGGGATTTATTGACTTTTCTCAAAGTTTTAAGCATGAGGATAGCATTTGTCATTTGTTTGTCAAATTGTTTTAAGGTGCAACATGGAAATGGTATGTTAATATTCCATCAAATTCTATCTATCATGGAAACAATTATAAATTTTATTCTTGGTTCAGTTTGATCCTTATGTGGGTGCACAAGACCCATCATTTCAATTTGCAGCTGTGAATAGAACACCACAAGAATTAATTTATCAGTTCAATCATAGGTTCATATTTATGTATCAACGAGTTCAAGCTTTGAATCTGGTTATTAATGAATTTATATTAAAATAAAATTATTATTGGGGTTTGAATGCTTCATTCATAGAGAAGAATAGACTTTATGGCGAGGTTACCACCTTGCATGTGCATTTAAAAAATCTCTCTTACTGGCACAATGTGGACATGACATTGTTGAAAATACGAGCAACCAAAATGAGAATTATAATGCTCTTGTTCTTACAAGTTGCCAAAATTTGCAGCATTTGAAAAATTTACCCACTATGCCTAGCTAGATGCAATCATTTTTACCAAGCAACTACAACATTCCAAATTTTTCAAGCATCTCATTCTTTAACACTTCAAATCAGGTAAACCCCATACAAAACCAATTTGGGAGCCAATATTTACAAAAGATGATCAAGGAGGTAAGTGTTTCATTCTCTAATGAATTTTTTGTGGAATTACCCTCTACTTTTAGTCATACTTTGACATATGATGCATTAAATCATGATGAAATTATAAGCAAAGAATTAGATGAATAGTTATATCATTTTGATGGTTTGTTTGAATGAGAGTATGAAATAGATTTGAAATCTAGGCATAAAGAAAAGATCAAACTAGAGTATAATTTAGTTGAAGATGTTAATACTAATGACAAAATTGAAAGAGGTGAATCATTAACACAAGATTGTTTCCATGAGGAATCAGTTAATAAAGAGATTTCCCCCAACACTTTGAATGATTATTTCGAGCAAGATGTAAATAAATACGATGAAAGTACAATAGGTCATGATGTATTCGAGGTAAATATTCCACATATGCAAAATCAATTAAATGAGAAATTGGAGGAATTAGGAGCTCCAAGATTGTTAGAACTCACCATGATAGATGGATGTAGGATATATTGGGATAGATCAACATTTTGAAATAGATTGCTATGTTTACCTTGAAAGGATGGATTTATATTTGAAGTCACTAATCACCATTGAAGAGGTACTCATTCCAATAGAAGATCATTGAAATAGTCATCCACTCAATGTGGAAGAAGGTCAAGAGGCTACCCCAAAAATCAAATCACTTCAACATGGCAAGGAAAATAAAATAAGGGAGTATCTTCCTAATTTTTATTCTTTGCATTTGAATGAGTTTCTAGAAGAAAATTCTTATTATGAATTGGATACTGATTCTCACATCCTTATTGATGATATGCAGGGGAAAGATAGGAACAATGCTTTATCTCATGAGGGAGAAGTTTCATAGACTTCACAAATTGACAATCGGGATGATTTACAACTTAGTTCATCCAAGGAGACTAAAAGGATCTTCGATCTCATATATGAGTTGAATACAACAATGTTGGCTCATGGATATTTTGACTTTTGTTGGCTAACAAATTAGGAACCTTGAGATATAATATTTCTATGCCTGAAAGGTGCTAGAATTAAGCAAATAGCTCTGAATATCAACCTTTAAACAAAGATAAATATCCTTTGAATTTTGTTGAGGTACAACTCCCTCACAAGATTTTCAATGAATTAAAGTAATTAAAATTAAATATCATGTATGATTTTAACCAGAAAGTAGAAAAGGTATACCGAATATCAAAATTTTTCCCTAAATATCAGTTGTGAGACCTGACAAGTAAGAAGTATCGGCACAAAGACCAATTTTTGTTAAACTATTCAAGTACAAAATATATACCCAATACCATTTGAGAAATGAAATCAACTATGAAGAAAACTGCATTACTTACACAAAGATGAGATATTGCATTAAGATGTTCTCAAACACAAAGATTCAAGAACTCAAATTAACTTCACAATTGAATGCACATAGACAAATAGTAATTTCATTCACAACAAAATATCATATTGAGCAATTTCAAAGTGTTTAGAGAGAGCATATGAAAATAGATACAATTAAATAGGCAAATGAGTAACTACCTCTTTTCATGTCCATAGCCAATCAAAGATGAAAAGAAAAATAACAAAAAGAAAAGGAAGTCGAGCCATCATGATGGCATCACTTCATTTCTAGCTTCTGAGTTCACAAAGGGTTTCTTTTGCTAGGCTTGGAAAGCTTTAAGGAAGTGTAATGGTTCTTTATGCTAGGTAATAGCCACATTTGTCATCCACACCTTCTATGTTAGATGATTGTTCTTAGTTGTCTCCATGTGGTGTTCACAAACCTTCATGAGATCAATTGCTTGGGATGCAACCAAATGTAATTCGCTAAGTTTCTGTAAGTGCTCAACATTGAGTGAAGGCGAATCGAGCGTTTCCTTAACCATTTTCTAGAAATCGTCTATCAGACCCTTGGTGTCTATATCATTCCTAACCTCACCTTTATCGCAGAGTAACTCAAGAGCCATTTAGGTGCCTAGTGCTTCTTCTGAAATAGTAGTACACTCATCAATGATTTCCTTAAGCTTCAGTGAAATCTGTTTAGCAATTTGTAACTTCCAATCTACCCCTTTGTTCCATGTTAGGTAAATTTTTTTTGAAGCATTAGGTATGACCTGCTCTGTAGCCAACTTCTCCATATCCCCGCTTAACATCATCTTTAATTCAGTTTGGTAATTATTCCATAACCTCTCCTCCTTTTCAATTGCAACGATCTCCTCTCCTGAGGTAGTTTTCAAGGTGCTTGTCTCTTGGAAGCATTTTATGGATTCAAAGCTGATAAAGCTTCTCTTTTTTATCAAATACTCACTCCAATCATCTACAACTTTTCATAGGGCTTGTAAACTTTTAATTTTAATCATGGCCTCTTTTCCAACCATAATTAGAGATTCTACAGAGGAATCAACTTGAGAGAGGGGTTGAGGAACAAGCTCAAAGATAGACCTTAGAAATTCACTTAAGTCTCGAAACTAGGATTTTAGTTCATTCTTACTTTATTTATCCTTTTTTGATCTTTCAACTATTATGGCCACAGACACCTAAAAAATCTGAATGTCTCCATCTCTGGTAGGAGGACCAAGGTCAACTTTGTTCACTTCAAAATCACTTGTTGCTACCTAAGCAACATCCATTTGCACTAAATGGTACACAATCTCTATTTGGAGACTTCCTAATTCTGCATCATCTATCAACTTGGCAGTAGTCTTTAATTTTTTTACTTTTTGAGTTGAAGTTCTCTATAACAATTGGCCTACCATATCCTACTTAGGTAGTCTAGGTTGTATAGTCTTCATTTTCTTTGAAAAAGAGTCTTCAAACTAGGATGGGGTCATCGAGACCCCGGTTATCTTAAAACCTGGAGATTCAAATAATGTCCTAATAACTAGAGGAGTGTCCTCTGCAAATGCAACTGCTTGTGGCTCCTAGGATGCACTTACCTCTCTGACAGGCGATTCATCCTGAGAGGGAGAGGATTTGATATTTAGGGCTTCCAAACCTTCTTCTTCATCTTCTTCATTCTCTTTTTCTAGAATCGACAAGTTTAAGATATCTTCCCCACAAGTTTGTGAAAACATATTCTTCCCCGGTGGATCCTCACCACCATCCCCTTGAGCCCTTGATGGTAACAATTGAGAAACATTACCGGATGATTGATCACTTGCATAAGCTTGAGAAGTTCCCTCAATGGGTCATGAATCTTTAGATCTGGTGTGAGGATGTGACTGCTCAGTTATTTTCTTGGTCACCCACTCTCGTGTTCTAGTAAAAAAATTTGTAGTCTTTGCCTCAATGGTCTCTTTCTCTCTACCGCTCTAGTCCATGACATGATAGGTCAATTTTCTATTAATTCAGTATACACTAGGTCTACCATGTCAAACCCATCTTCCATAATGCCCTGTAAATCCCACTTCAAATCATAGATGATTATCTGTTCCAATGACAACCTCATCCAACTCCTTTTTCTGACTTCATATTCATCAAAACAATTAGCCCATTAAATCTTCAAGGCTAGGTTGGTGATAGAAATTAGGGCTTAATTTCATATTATTCATAATATAATCTTTTGAATCAAAAGGAACTTGATCCTCATATGAAAGCATATTATACTTAGACAATTCATTTTCAATATTTAGGGCATCAGACATTGATTGACAATTGTAAGAACCAAAACCAAAAGGAAAGCGAATTGTTAATCTTTTCCCGCCTTGGCACAACCTATTCACATAAGACAACTGCCTTCTTACTTTGATGATCACCCACTTATCCTCAAGGTATTTGGGTAACTTGATCGAAAATACTACATATACACCAACCTTGATATAAGAGAATCTTTGAAATTGAATAAAATGACTACCATAGAAATCCATGAATTGCATTGCTTCAGGTGATAACCGCATTGCAGGATGTCCATGTAATTCTCTGACCATTCTCAAAGTGAAGGTGTCAGTTACTCTTCTTAAATACTGAAAGCTCTTATGAAGTTGAAGCTTGTAAAAATAATCATAAATAGGCACTTTTTCTAGAGGTAAATCACTTGGTCTTAATCAAGGCCAAGGTCCAGTTTTGGCGATGACATATATCAAATATGAACACATATAGAAAAACCTATTGAGGGTAAAGAATGTCATCAATTCATGAAGGTGATCACTGATAATTTATGCCCAATCCAGGAATTTCTCTCTGCATAACATTATTTGGATTAAGAAATACATCCACTCTTTAAACCCGTGAACTTCTTCATTTCCCCTTTGTTGGATATTGCTGATATGTGGTTTTCATTGATGTCAACACTATTGCCATTAATGTCTTTAAGGATATATATGTCAAGAATATTGAAAAAATTGTAATAAAATAAGTTGTAGGTTGTCGGTGATGCAGTGAAGTTCAATATGATGGCTAGCTCAGTATATTGATGATAAGAAGTTGCGGATTAAAGTATTTGTTGACAAGTATATCTAGTTTATCCACATGAAGTTTTAGAGGTTTGAATGAATATTTGATTAAGTTATGAGTATCTATGTTCTGATAGTTGTTCTGTTGCTTTAGTTGGTGTTCCTAAAAGAAGATGATGTGATTCTAGTAATTTGAATTGTTGTGGATGCTTCTGTGGTGATTCATTATGCTTGTGGATGTTTCTAGATCATGCTCTATTTGTGTTGTTGGTCCGCATTGATTGTTGTGCTCGCGATTGGTGATTTTCTTCTGTGAGTTCATGTTTTTCATGATCATGGCCGATAGGGTGATTGTAACTTGTTGCGGATCTTCGAGGCATAATTGTTTAAGGTGTTTCATGTTCGAGACATGTTGTTTTTGGTCCTTACTATTTTTTGGCCAACATTGTTTGGTTCACATTGAGAAACTATTTATTGATTTGGGTTGACAGTTTTTACATATTTCATATTTTGTTGGGACGACATGTAGTTGATGTTATCCTTAGTTGCGGATATATATGATCGATTGTTTATACCATTTGAGGAAATGGTGTGTGATGGATGCTTTGTGTTATGTGTGAATAATGTTCTAATCTTTCAAAGGCAAAAGTAAAGTGTGAAGAAGAGTGAGCAGAAGAAAGTGTTTATGTGCTTAACCGGAACTGTAATCAGGCATTAGAAGATGCTATTTTCTCAGTTCAAATATTCACATGTAATTCATGTTGGAATCAAGGAACATTGAGAGGGGAGGTTAATCAGTGTTCTACAATTTCTAACTTTATTAATCTGACCCTTAAAGCACTTATAACATTCAACCAAAAGTAATATGCATGAAAATAAGGTAAACAGCCACAACACCATAACACAAGGATTTTTACGTGGAAACCCTGTTAGGGGAAAAACCACGGTGGAAGGCCAATCCACAATATTATTTGAGTATACTCAAAAGATATTTTACAGAATGGGAATGCACTTGCATTCAAGCACAGTACCTAGAGCTCACTACTCAAAATAGAAAGAAAGGCTCACTGTCTTACAACACATTCAGATTAAATCCATCAGAGATATTTGAACTGAAAGTATAGCATCTATTAATTCCTGGTTATAGTTTCGTTTAAGCACATTAGTTGATTTATGTACCTTCTATCTGATTTTCCTCTTCTACTTTTCTATGCTTCAATTTGCATTACAAATTCTTTCTATGCATAATCCTTTTGCTATTCACAATACACACACACTTCACACTTCTATATGTCAAAATGATATAATCACTCACTTATATATATCCGCCACTAAGGATTTAATTGCTACTTGTCGGCTTCAACAAAAGTATAAAAATGTTTACAAATTGTCGGCTCAATCCATAGTTAATTCTCGATGCGCACCAACCAAATTCAGCCATAGCATAGTAATGACACAAATGAACATTGTCGAACACAAAAATACTTAAACAATTACTCCTCAAACATCCGCAATGGCTACATCCATCAAGTCGGCCTTTATGCACTGATAGTCAGGAAATTAATCACTCAAATCTTCTAACTTGCACATCTATGAATGCACACCCTGATGATTCTCAATTAAGATAGTACGTACATCAAAATATCTTCCCTTAGATCCACAACATAAAATGATAATAGGAAATTGCATGTGAATCGATGAACACAGTTCTGTTGGATGCTCTGTTCTTGTTTGACGGTAAATCACAAAACTTCGATTTGACTTTCGGTATGAGCAAATGCTGATGTGTGGACTGAATCACTGACTAGGGTTGCGATCAATGACAACACCAAATGAAATTTTTAGTGTCTCTTGCCAAAAATCTCCCCCTTTGGCATTGATAGCAACACTTAGTGAAAAATGACTAAGTGTTGAATTAGTACCAACATCAATACACTGCCAACCTTCAAAAATATCAAAAACACAACTCTCTGCCTAAGATGATTAAGGCATTTTTCAATTCTCCCCCTTTGAAATCAATGGAAAAGGCAAGAATCCACATACCAAAAATTAAACAAAACTATTATGAATAGACTGCATATGTACAAACAAGCTTCTACAACTTACATAAACTTGAATAGATCTGCAAAATTGTTCTTCAATAGGTTCAAACTTGTGTCCCAAACCTTCTTGAGACTCTCCAAGATAATCACGTGACCACATAATAAGTAAGAATGCATCTCTGTAGATTCAAGGTTTGCTGGATCACTGACCACCATAGCATCTTGTGCTTCCTTCAATGCACTTAACATTGTTTCCATCTTAGGACCAATTAGTCTTCTAAGCTCACAAACCCTTTCAACCATTTTACCTTCTTCATGCTTCAAAATTTTGATCTTGTCAAGAAGGGATATGACTTGACCTTGCTTTCCAACAGGGACAGTTAGAGGATCGAATGCTTGAGTGATTTTTTCTCTGTTTCTCACATTTTTTTCATTTTTTTTCAAAGTCCTTAATGAACTTAGATAAAGATAAACATTATTTATAAATGTCACCACCTTCAGAAAAAGCACTTTGAATGTTCTTTATACAAGTAGCTACCAAATATTTATCCCTAGCTATCATCACTTTCAACCTACTGAACCTTTTATCATGAAACTCCTTCTGTACCTTATCCTCAACTGATTTCTCAAGGGACTCAAAATGAGTGCTTACATAATTAATAAGTTTCTTTAGCTCACTGGAGGGGGAACCGTATGGATCCTTAACATATGTAGGCATGATATTTTCCAGAATTCTAGATGGAAGATTAATCAAATCACTATCTTCAATATGCGATTTTAGAATTTCTTCCCTTGCTTTGTTCTGAGTGAATGAAGCTACCTTCATCTTCTGAATAGGAGATAAAGTGTCCAAGTTGATAGGACCTTTTAGTAGTTCATAATAAAATTCTTCCTGTTCTTCTTCTAAGAATTATTTCATTTCCTTAGCAGTATCTCTTGCTTTCACATGAACTTCCTTTATTTCAACTTTCTTTTCCTCAAAAACTGTTTCCTTAACTACAAATTCTTGCTTATCTTTAGGAATCTCAACTTCTTCAATCGATACAACTTCAGGAGCTTCAGTCTCCATAGGTACTTTTGTATTATGCACATAAAGAGGAATATGAGTATCCTCAACTGTATCTTCTATTCCTTCTACTTATACTGGACCAGACAAGACATTTCCATCATGCACTTCTTCAGAAACAACATCGATTTTGTTTCTTAACAAAAATTCCTTTAAAATTTGTTCAATTTATTTTGCAACTTCTTTAGTCTGACCAATCATGAGCTTGTTCACTCTTATTTTTCTCTTGAAATATTTCTTAGCACCATTTAGAATTGACTTCATTTCCTCAATAGACATCATCAGACATAAATCTGCAAGAATTCACTCTCTCAACTACTTATCTTTAGTTCTTGAATTTACTCTTCTCATTTCTAAAATTTCATAAAGGCTTTTGGGTAATGCAGACATTATTTCAATAAGTGCCTTGTTGAAATTATTCAAGTACTTTATTGAGGCTTCCTCAAGAACTCTTTGACCGGTATTGTCAAAGGTGTCATGCCATTCATAAAGAGGCCTAAGATTTCCGTTCTTAATCAATGCATTCTCCACTTATTTTACTGACATACCTGTTTTGTTAGTTTTCATCTTCTTCTTTGATTTCACTTCTTCATGGGAGGGCTTGTCCTTAGAGACTAGTTTTTCCTTAGTGCTCTTTTGCTTGATTTCTCTTATCTCTTCATCAAATTTTGTCTCTTCATCTTCAGAAACAACAACATAAACTCTTTTTCTTTTGTCTTTCTTCCTTTTTCCTTCCTTACCAAATGGCTTCACTTGAGCTTTCACAGGGCTTGATTTCTTTGTAGGACTGAAAGGGAGAGTAGATATTTTTATAGATCTAGTTTAGACAAAGGATGTTGTCGGATTAGCAGATTCAGTTTTGGATGTCTCTCCTACTTTAACTTGTTCTCTCTTCCTTCTAGCTTCTCTCACAACTTCTACAGATATACCCATGCTCTCTGCAAAGATTTTTACTTCTTTTCTTACTCTTCTGACTATTATAGGTTTCCTTAGTTGATTGTGCACATGTATATCCTTCTCTGAAAAAGTACCAAATATTTCTTTTGACAGATCCCGAGGTTTACTCAACAAATGTTCAACATATATTTCCAAAATATGTTCCTCAACCTCATAGCCCATTGGCATAATCCACAATGTTCTAGGATCTGCAACTTCTATCAGGCATTGATCAATGTCAACGATAAAACAAATAGTATCTTTGTACTTTTCCATAATAGATGTGGGAATCCTTTCTCTAGCATGCATCATACTCTGAAAGTTCTCAAAATAACCCTAGATTGTAGTATTCTTATTCTTATTATCAACAAATCTATGCAAGAAATCTCTAATTTGAGTAGCTACAGGTCTATTACCTTGCCATTGTACTTTTCCAAATCCCAAAACTTTATTCATGAAGTAAAAAAACAAGCACAACAACATATTACCATATTTGAAGGAATTATTTTTATCCTTTTTGATTTTACCAAGATTCTCCATCAACTGGTTTATGAGTAACTCACATAGATCATAATCTGCATTCTCCTTCACCATCTGATATGCTGCATAGATAGTTGTGCCAGATACATAATTGTCTCAGCTAGAATGATATATTTTGTAACCAATGACCATAGATGAAAATATGACATCCACATCAATAATATTATCAATTGTCATAGCTCTTCTATCAAAATTTGAACCAGTTGCATCAATAACTGTCTGATTCTTCACAGATTTCAAGATCGGTAACCCACCAGAGGAATTTAAACCAGTAACAACACTTATAGCTTATTTTGTAATCTTGAAGGGTTGATTCAACCACATAAATTCTGCATGAAATTGGCTTAAGGTATATCAGAGCCACTCGCTTTCTTCAAACATGGGAAATTTTACAATCTGTGTGAATTTCTTCTCCTCTAGGGTTTTGAATTCGGGTTTGACACATACATCCTCTCTAATGATGTGTTTGGAATACAAATTCAACAGCTGCGAGCTTCCTAACTCTTCAATGTTTGTGTGAATGTATGCCCTAATGGCTTCAATATGCAAGATGCCATACAAAACAGATGAAAAATGCACCTAAGGGCTCTTTCTCAACAGATTTGAAAGGATGCCACTTGAATTTTGGATGGGGTCTATCCTTGATATCAAATATCAATGGAGTATCCATTTCCACAAATTCACAAGTGTTTTCGAAAATACCTTTTTGTTGGTTAGGGGTTTGATTGCCGAATCGCCTTCACACTTGAATCTTTGCACCAAATTTTGCAAAATTTCACCTTAGAGCTCTCCAAAATTCTTCTTCTGAAGGTTCAAAGTGACAAATGAAGAATACAAATGACCTTTTATCATTCGCATACCTAAATTTTTGTCACAATAAATGCTTTTTCCCTAACTCATCTGGATACCCTGTTTCCATATAGTGTGAAAGATAACTCTTCTGTGGAACTTCAACTTAGCATAAATAGTCTCTCCAACTGTTTTAGTAGCATCTGTGAATCATCAATGTAATCATTGCACTCATCCAAACTACAATACCAACTATCAACAAGGGGTTTGAAGGATTTTCTTGAGAACTCCCCCTAGGCTAGAGGCCTTAACCTAAGTCTTGAAGGAATTACTAGAATCTAGTGCAAGTGTAGGATCATTTTTTGCAGTAGAGGGATTATTTTTCACCCATGTCTTCTTCATTTGCTTCCTAATCTCACCTATAGTGACTTTCCCTTTTCCCTTTTCATCCTTCTGCCCGTTTCTCCTTTGATTTACTAGACCTTTTCTACTTCTACAAAATCTATCAATGTGACCGTATTTGTTGTAATTGTAGCACAACACATTTATTTGTCTAGACCAATTGTTCCAATGATTTCTCTTGATCTACACTGGTTAGCAATATGCCCAAATCTATTGCATGTGTAACATCTAAAATCTCTATGAGAGTTGTTCATCATATTTATGCATTCATTGGACTTATGACCATACTTGTTGCAGTTAAAGAATTGATCAGAAAATGATTGACCACTTGAATTCATTCTACTTCTACATTGAGAAGCCATATGACCAAATTTATTACAAGAAAAACAATAACCATTGAATCTTTGAGAATTAGGTTGTCTTACTGGATACCTTCTAGATTTGTTCATTTGATTTCCTTGCCTAAATCTCCTTTGTCTAGATTTGGAACTTTCTCCTTCCTCATATCCAATTCCTTGCTTGTCACCTTCTATACTTTGAGTTTCAATTAGTTCATCAAGCTTGGATGAGCTAATCTTAAACTTCTCCTTGAATTCATTTGTAGTAGTAAGTTCATCTCTAAGGGTAACAACGTGTCTTTCAAGTTCTTCATTGTTTCTGGATTGCTGAAATTGAAGTGCTAGATTAATGAATCCATCATTAATTCTGTTGCATTCTTCAGTTTTCTCCTTCAAGGACCGAGCAAGATTCTCTTCATTCTTCTTTCTATCTTCAATCTCCTTGGTCATCTTCATTATAATAGATCCCATCTCATGCTTTAGGACTGTATTATCTCTAGTAAGATTTTCACATTCTTCTATCTTCTCCTTCAGGGTTTGACTCAGTTGTTCATCTTCAATGCTTTTGCTTCCATTCTGATTAATCTGATCACAGAGCTCCCTTCTCTTCTCCCCGGACTTATTGATTTTATCTTTCAATTACTCAATGAATTTCTCAGCATCCAGAGGTTTGCTTGCAATTTATGAACTTCAGACTTTGACTGATCAAGATCATCTAGAGCCACCAAAATTTGTTGCTGAAGACTGCTTGAATCCATTGAATTATCTTCCCGGATCTTCCCCAAGCTATTTAACTTCTTCTAATGAACTAAGCTCTGATACCAATTTTTGGAATCAAGGAACACTGAGAGGGGGGGTGAATCGGTGTTCTACAATTTCTAACTTTATTAATCTGATCCTTAAAGAACTTCTAACATTCGACCAAAAGAAATATGCATGAACATAAGATAAACAACCACAACACCATAACACCATAACACAAGGATTTTTACATGGAAACCCTTTTAGGGGAACACCATGGTGGAAGGCCAATCCACAATATTATCTAAGTATACTCAAACGATGTTTTGCAGAATGGGAATGCACTTGCATTCAGGCACACTGCCTAGAGCTCATTGCTCAAAATAGAAAGAAAGACTCACTGTCTTACAACACATTCAGATTAAATCCATTTGAGATATTTGAACTGAAATTATAACATCTATTAATGCCTGGTTATAGTTTTGGTTAAGCGCATTAGTTGATTTTTGGACCTTTTGTCTAACTATGCTCTTCTTCTTTGCTCTGCTTCAATTCACATTACAAATTATTTCTATACATAATCCTTTTTCTATTCACAACACACACACACACACTTCACACTTCTATATGTCAAAATTATATAATCAATCACTTATATATATCCGCCACTAAGGATTTAATAGCTACCTGTCAGCTTCAACAAAAGTATAAAAATGTTTGCAAACTGTCAGCTCAAACCATAGTTAATTCTCGATGTGCACCAACCAAAGTCGGCCATAGCATAGTAATGACCCAAATGAACATTTTCGAACACAAAAATACTTAAACAATTACTCCTCAAACATCCGCAACGACTACATCCATCAAGTCGGCCTTTATCCACTGATAGTTAGGAAATTAATCAACCAGATCTTCTAACTTGCACATCTATGAATGCACACCTTGATGATTCTTGGATAAGATAGTACATACACCAAAATATCTTCCCTGAGATCCACAACACAAAATGATAACATGAAATTGCATGTGAATCAATGAACATGGTTCTATCAGATGCTTTGTTCTTGTTTGACGATAAATCACAAAACTTTGATCTAACTTCTAATATGAGAAAATGCTGACATGTGGATCAAATCACTGACTAGGGTTTCCATCAATGACAATACCAAATGACATTTGCAGTGTCTCTTCACAACAATCCAAATGTGACTAAAAGACAATTAGTCTTCCTTTGGGCAACGAGCCTTTTGTATTTGATTAGTGAGCTCTAGGAAGTGTGCTTGAATGCATGTGCATTCCCCATTTATAATACTTTTAACAAAGTATAAACTTGTGGACTAACCTCCACTGTGGTTTTTCCCCTAACAGGGTTTCCACGTAGCAAATCTTGGTGTTATGTGTGTTTTTGATGTGGTGATGGTTTATGCTTTCATGTTTATTTATCATATACGAGAATAAGTTTAATAAGTATAATTTTTGTGACAACTGATTCACCCCCCCTCTTAGTTGTCTTCCCTTGTGTTGTCAACAATTGGTATCAGAGCAGGTTCCTTGGGAGAAGCTTGAACGCTTGAGGTGATCTGGGATGATGACATATAAGAAGGATAGTTCGAGATTTGGTGGAAAAAATTATTCTTTGTGGAAGACTTGAATGGAGTGTCATTTGAGATGCATTGGTGAACCTTACTAGACAATTACAAAGAATAGATATATCATCCCATAAAATAGTCCTTCTACTGCAGGTGAGATTAAGGAAGTCGAGTACAATATCAAGGCTAAGGAAGCATTGTTGAGTACTTTGACTGATTCTGAGATGACAAATGTAATGGAGCTGAAGATTGCTTATGAGATCTATAAAAAAATGGAAACCTTCTATGAAGATGATACCCATGTGAAGATTGCTAAGCTGCAAAGCATGAAAGGGAAATATGAAACGTTAAGAATGGGTGAAGATGAGAACAACACTTCTTTTATGAAAAGAGTGAATGAACTTGTGTGTAGTATCAAATGTGTTGGTGGAACATTGGAAGAATCAAAGATTGTTGCTAAAGTGCTCAGATCCTTGCCTACTGCATACAAACAAAAATTTGTTGCTATTGAGGAGATCCAGACTATGACAAATGTAACCAGACACATGTTGATTGGTAAGCTTGTTGCTTTTGAGTTAAGTGAGTTTGGTGAATCTCTTCCTAAGACAAAATCTTTATTCAAAGCTACTATCTCCAGAAAAGATAAGCAGAGATATGATTTGGGAGAAAGTTCTTCTAGAAAATTTCCAAGTATGAGCAGGAAATGAGAGAGATTGAAGAAGAAGGGAGAAAACTAGATGAGGTCGAAGCACTTATTGTCAAAAGGGTAGCCAAAGGAGAAGGTAAGTATAAAGGGAAATTTCTTCTTAAATTTTTTTCTTGCAATAAGATAGGTCATTTTGCCTCAAGGTGTCTGGAAAGAGTTCCTAAGCCAAGACCTAACAAGCCTAGATTCCAAAGAAAGTGTTATTATGTTTTTGATGGTGTGACAAATGATGAATCTGATAAAGGGAATTTAAGTGAGGATAAATGGGTATTTATTGCTATCAAGGAAAATGATCCGGTACCTACTAAATCTACTAGTTGCATAAATGTGGAGAAAGCTCTAGCTGCCAGAGTTGAAGAAAAAGATGAATGGGTGATTGACAGTGGATGATCTCATCACATGATAGGTGATAAAAGTAAATTTGTGAGCTTGGAAAAGTATGATGGTGGTGTTGTAAGATTTGGTGGTGACAAAGCTGGTATAATCTATAGCAAAGGATCCATTTCTTTTGATGGTAAGCATAATACTGATGATTTTATATATGTGGAAGGTTTGAAGCATAATCTCTTAAGTGTTGGACAAATGGTTGACAAGGGATACAATCTTCAATTTAAGGATGGAAAGTGTAGAATATTAGGGAGTTCTAGAAATTTGATTGCATCTGGTACAAAAACAAAAGGTGATATCTTTCACCTAAATGCTACTAGTAAAAGTTGTCTGATTGCTCAAGTTGATGAATGTTGGTTGTGCCATAGGAGATTGTGTCATGTAAAATTTGACAATATTATCAAGATAATTTCTACTTAGGCAGTGAGAGATCTCCCTATGTTGATAAAACCTACTAATACTATATGCAAGGAACGTCAGTTAGGGAAGCAAACTAGAGTTTCATTCAAGAGCAAACAACATTGTTCAAATGAAGTGTTAGAGCTTGTGCATACTAACTTGTGTGGTCCTTTTAGAATCAAAATTTTATAAGGAGGTATTTATTTCATGTTACTTATTGATGATTATTCTATATTGACGTGGGTTACTTTCTTAAGGGAAAAATTTGAAGCTCTAGAGAAATTCAAGATTTTTAAGGCTATGGTTGAGACAGAGACAAGTCTGAAGATTAAATGTCTGAGATCAGATAGAGGTGGTGAATTCACTTTCGATGAGTTTAATTCTTTCTGTGAAGAGCATGGGATAAAGAGAAAATTATTTGCCTTGCAGACCCCTCGCCAAAATGGAGTTGTAGAAAGGAAGAACAAGACGATTCAAGAAGTTGCTAGGACTATGATGTTGGAAGGAAATGTTCCACATATCTACTAGAGAGAAGCTATGAGTACTACCATTTATACTCTCAACTGGGTACATGTAAAAGGTGACACTGGTAAGACTCCTTATGAGCTATGGTTTGGTCATAAGCCAACTGTTAGATACTTCAAGATATTTGGGAGTAAATGCTATATCAAAAGAGATGAAGATATAGGAAATTTTGATGCTAGAAATGATGAAGGAATATTTCTTGGTTATTCTACTAAAATTAAAGCCTACCAATGCTACAATAAGAGATTGAGGAAAGTAATTGAAAGTGTTAATGCCAAGGTTGATGAAGATACAGTTATACCATCTAGAACTTGTGAATACAATTTAGACGATCAAAATGACAGTTCAGATAAAGGAAAGAAAGTTACAAATCTAAATGAAGTTCAAATCATTCTGATGAATCAGGAAAATCAAGAGGAAGAAACTAGTGAAAGTGCAGAAGTGAGATCACAAGATCCTGAAGTTCAAGAATAGCCTAAGAATCTAAGCCATGTAAGACTAAATCATTCAAAAGATAAAATTATAGGTGATAAGAAGAAAGGTGTTCAAACAAGGAGAAGAATTTCAAAAGAATAATGTTTGATCTCAAAGACTGAGCCTAATAGTGTCAATGAAGCATGCAAAGATGAACATTGGGTGGAAGCAATGAAAGAAGAACTACTGTAAATTGAGAAGAATGATACATGGATTCTTGTTCCTAGACCTAAGGGAAAAAATGTAATTGGAACTAAATGGGTCTTTCAGAACAAACTGAATGAGCAAGGTGAATTTGTTAGAAAAAAATTAAGACTGGTGTGTAAAGGATATTCTCAGATGGAAGGAATTGACTTTGAAGAAATTTTTTCTCTTGTTGCTAGGATTGAAGTTGTGAGACTATTTCTTGCTTATGTTGCTTACAAAAACTTCAAGGTTTATCAGATGGATGTCAAGTCAACATTTCTAAATGGCGAACTGGATGAAGAAGTGTATATTGAGCAACCTGATGGATTTCAATTGATTGATCAAAGAGATATGGTTTGCTGGTTGAAGAAAGCATTGTATGGACTTAAGCAAGCCCCAAGAGCATGGTATGCTAGATTGGACAAGTATTTGTTGAAGCTTGGATTTAAAAGGTATTGCTGATAGTAATTTGTATTTCAGTATTGATCATGATAAAGATTTGATTGTTGAATTCTTTGTTGTTGATATCATCTTTGGATGAGATGATAGTTTATGCATGAAGTTTGCTGATGAGATGCAAAGCGAGTTTGAGATGTCTATGATTGGAGAAATGAAATTATTTTTGGGATTGCAAATTACTCAGCTAGATAAAGGGATCTTTATATCTCAATCCAAGTATGTGAAAGAATTGCTAAAGAAGTTTGGTATGGAAGATTCAAGTCCAGTTGGTACACCCATGGTGACCGGATGTAAGTTGACACAAGATGATGATTCTCCTAAAACAAATCAGACTAGATACAAATCCATGATTGGTGGATTGCTCTATTTGACTCAAACTAGACCTGATATCATGAATGTTGTATGGATTGTTGCAATATTTCAAGCTGATCCTAAGGAATCTCATGTGATAGATGTGAAGAGGATTTTTAGGTACTTAAAGGGGACAATTGATTTTGGCTTATGGTATCCTAAAGAAGATGACCTTATTTTGAGTGATTTTACTAATGCTGATTGGGCAAGAGATGTGAATGACATAAAGAATACTAGTGGTGGTGCATTTTTCTTGGGAAAGAAGTTGATTTCATGGTTAAGTAAGAAGAAAATTTCCATTTCCTTATCTACTGTAGAGGCATAATACATTGCTACTGCTAACAATTGTACTCAAGTATTATGGATGAAGCATATGAAATATATCAGAGTTGTGTATGATGAACCTATTGCTATATTTTGTGATAATTCGAGTGAAATTAACATTTCTAAGAATTCAATGTTGCATTAAAAAACCAAGCATATATCTATCAAGTTTCACTTTTTGAGAGAGAAGGTGAGTGAAAAGGAAGTCAGATTGGAGTATGTGCCCACTAAGGAACAAATTGCAGATATCTTTACCAAGCCCTTGCCTAAGGATAATTTTGAGTATCTTAGAGGGAATTTAGGGGTGATTACCCCTCCTAATTATAATTAATATGCAATGACTTGCATCACATCATGCATTTGAGAGTCATATCTTATGATCCAGATTGATGTTGTGGTGGCTGCTACTCAGGGGGAGTAGTCAGATGTTCATAAATTTGGTTTAGAGCTTGTGTGGAGAAAGATAATGTGTACCTTTGTCATTGATGTCAAAGGGGGAGAAGAGTAATGTGAAAAACTATGAAAGAGTTAAGGAGAAAAGAGTCAAAATCTAAGGGGGAGAAAGTGCTAAGAGAAAGTATCTTTGATGGTGTTTTCCACATCATGTGTTGCCATCAATGTCAAAGGGGGAGATTGTTGGATATTGTTGATATGTGGTTGTCATTGATGTCAACACTATTGCCATTAATGTCTTTAAGGCTGTATATGTCAAGGATATTGAGAAATTTTTAATAAAATAAGTTGCAGGTTATCGATGATGTAGTAAAGTTCAGTATGGTGGCTAGCTCAGTATATTAATGATAAGAAGTCATGTATTAAAGTGTTTGTTGACAAGTATATCTAGTTTATCCACATGAAGTTTTAGAGGTTCACATGAATATTTGATTAAGTTATGAGTATCTATGTTTTGACAATTGTTCTATTGCTTTAGTTGGTGTTCTGAAAGAAGATGATGTGATTATAGTAATTTGAGTTGTTGTGGATGCATCTGTGGTGATTCATGATGCTTTTGGATGTTTCTAGATTATGCTCTATCTGTGTTGTTGGTCTGCATTGATTGTTGTGCTAGCAATTGGTGATTTTCTTCTATGAGTTCATGTTTTTCATGATCATGGCCGACAGGGTGATTGTAGCGTGTTGTGGATCTTCAAGGCATAATTATTTAAGGTGTTTCGTATTCGAAACATGTTGTTTTTGGTCCTTACTATGTTTTGGCCGACATTGTTTGGTTCACATTGATAAATTGTTTATTGATTTGGGTCGACAGTTTGTACACATTTCATATTTTGTTGGGCCAACATGTAGTTGATGTTATCCTTAGTTGCGGATATATATGATCGATTGTTTATACCATTTGAGGAAATGGTGTGCGATGGATGTTGTGTGTTGTGTGTGAATGATTTTCTAATCTTTTGAAGGCATAAGTAAAGTGTGAAGAAGAGTAAGCAGAAGAAAGTGTTTATGTGCTTAAGTAGAACTGTAATCAGGCATTAGAAGATGCTATTCTCTTAGTTCAAATCTTCAGATGTAATCTGAATGTGACTGAAAGACAGTGAGTCTTTCTTTGGGCATTGAGCTCTAGGTAGTGTGCCTAAATGCATGTGCATTCCCCATTTATAATACTTTTAACAGAGTATAAACTTGTGGACTAACCTCCACTATGTTTTTTCCCCTAACATGGTTTCCACATAAAAAATCTTGGTGTTATGTGTGTTTTTGATGTGGTGATGGTTTATGCTTTCATGTTTATTTATCAGATCTGAGAATAAGTTTAATAAGTATAATTTATGTGACAACTGATTCACCCCCCCTCTTAGTTGTCTTCCCTTATGTTTCCAACACCCTTAACCTATGTAATAACACTACAATATCAACCACTTATTCTACAAAATGCGTTATGTGCAACTTCTGAGGCAATTGAGATTTACCCTTCTTAGGCTTGGCTAACCATTTTTTTGCTATTTAATTTTGTAGACCCCTTTCTTTGCACAAAACTCAATTTGAGAATTTGTCATATTCATAGGTGAATATTCATCCTTTTTGGGAATTCTCAAGCAAGAAATGAAGGTGAACCTCTATATTTTTAGAGCTAGTCGATTATCTTTAGTCCTAACCTCCCGTGTTCGTGAATCATAGTGCCTAATGCACTCTAAGATGAGTTCGGGGCATTGCACAACCAAAGGGAATGCACCAACTTCAACCAATCCAATATCAATTATTTGTTCAGTGATGGGCGATGGATTTGGTTTATTAAATTTACTTCGTATTTCATCCAAAACTGTAAGCCCTAGATGGGTATCTCCAATTTCTAGTCCCTCATAAGTTAGCTTGGGCACATATTCATAACCCATATATTTAACCCTTGCTATGGATGAGAGTTTGTAGCTCAAACAATAGATACCATTCTAAAATGTAGACAAAAATAATCCAGGAAAGCAAACTGAAATAGGTGAATATTATAAATAGCTCAATGGTGAATCCTGCAGCTGAAATTTTGCATCTCATCTAGCTTGTCCTCGAAGAATTTGTCACAATGAGAATGTTTTTCCATCACTTTAAACCTTCTTAAAACTTCATAAAAAAACATGGGAGTAGATGATCATTTAATTTCTTAAATTTCTCCACGACATGTGGTAGCTATCGCTTCACTATTTTCAATATAACCGTCTTTCAAACTTTGAAAATAAACGTCTATGAGCGGCCAAGTGGGGGGTTCGATGAACTACACAAAAGTGTGCCTAAGTTCGAATAACATGTCAAGATGCCACCTAATCATCACATAGGCAGTAAAGGAAAGTTCAAAAAAGAACACAAAACACTGCTTGGGTAGAGAACACAAAAAAGTGATATAAAACGAGCTCATGCAACAAGGTGGGGGGTTCAATGAGCTATACAAATCACTGCACGAGTTTGAAAGATTACATAAAATACCACCTAAGTAGGACTAAGCCACTTATAAGTTGTTGGATGAATTTGATGACGCAAGGCAAAAATATAGGGTAACAACTGCATAATAAACCTTTCTTTATGTGATTCATGTAGGATTCATCCTTTTGGTTCACATTCTGAGGTAAGTTGTTCTAATTTTTTGTTAGCCTAGGAGATCGCCATGGTAGGTAAGGAGGAAGTTGAACAAATTACTTTAAATGTTGAGGAAGATAATGATTTAACTGATGATATCTACACTTTAGAAAATATGATCGAGTTGATGGTCCCATTGAAATCAAGCGTACTAGTTTAGTGCTTGAGACTAGTGATGATAACGATAAGGATGTGCATAAAATTTTTGAACCATGTTTTGACACCTTGAAAGGTCATGGTCCATCATTAAAGGATGTTGTTTCTTTTGATGTATAGGTACCGAAGTGGAATAAAGTGGTGTATCATGAGCTGAGACTTCAAGAAGATAAAATTGTGTAGCATGAACATGTCTTTGCAACTAGAAATATTCTAAGTCAGGTGGAATCTTTTCATTATCCTCTGTATTTTGATGATTTTCAGTTTGACTATAACATAGGGAAAATAAGACATGTCTATGGATCAATCATAAAAAGGGAGAAAATCCAATTTCTAGTTTTTCAAGCTTCATATTCTTTAATTGAATTTTTCTTTTTTGAGTGTAAATATGAGTTGGCTAGGCTTAGAACTTTACCTAATAAGTTCACATTCTTGCATATATTGAAAAATCACTCAAATGGATGTCCAATTTTTTGCAATTTTGTGTCTTTTAGGGCTTAGCTTAGAATTGGTTTAGGATTAGAGTAGTTAGGTTTTGATTTAGTTTAGTTAGTTTTTTTTGTTCTCCTTCTCTATGTCTCTCTGTGTTGTTTTTGTTTTGGGGTTTTCTATTTTTGTTTCCTATCCTCATTTCCTTTTTGTTATTTCTTTCCTTTTTTTATGGGTTTTGTGAATGTTACAGATCCAAATATGAACCATGAATAGGATGCCCATGGTGTTTATATTTTCAAATCTCTTCCTTTTTTAGGTTCAAAGTTTGCTAATCTGATTTTAAACTTTGGAGTCATGATTTTTTTTGACGTAAGAACCCAACTCATCTTGGAATCTTGTTAATTGGATCTCAACACTTACAAACACTAAAGATTCAGGATTAGAAGTAGAAATGAAGGCTAGTAATCTACAGGTTCAAGAAAATCAAAAGAGTGTTGTTTTTCTTAGTGACCATTGTGATTCTGAACCCAACACCAGGTGATAGCCTGGAAATAAAGGAAAAACTGAAAAAAAGGGCAATTTAAATAAACTCTATCAGAGCTATAGATGCCCGAGTAGAAATAGAGCTAGGTTTGAGGGAACCCGATGTATCTTCATTAGGGCTATGGATGTTGGATATCAATGAAACTATGCCCAAGTCACACCAACTATAGTTCTAAAAAAGAAAAGGAAAAAGAAAAGGTGAAATAAAGTAGTTGGAAGAAAGGAAAGATCAAATAAATGGTCTTGATCTGTTGGTTATTATATTTCGTTAATGCTTCCTTTATGAAAGGATTAATCACATGCACACACTTTGAATTCCATGAAAATTTTTGTGAAGGGTAAAATTGGTTGAATACTTGGATAAATTTTGACTTTGTTGTTTAGCATTGAATTTGTGACACCTTTGGGTCTAAGCCTATTAGCAATTTTTGGAGGGAATGCTCTGCAAGAATTCTATTCTTTGGCTGCTATTTGTTGTGCCTTCACACTCACATCCCTTTTTTATTTTTTGAAAAATGAGGACCCCCCTTTTTTGGCTTTGGGTGTTTTAGTCTTTCCCTTCCATCCCCTTTTTCTTCTTTCCTTTTCCTTTGGTTTTTATTTTTCCTTTCTTTTTTTGTTTTCGGAGGTCAAGCATCAAGCTTCCCAAGAAGGGTATACCTTCCTTGTTGGACGAACCCTTGACTTCTCCTCACCACATCTCAACCCCACTAAGTTTTGTCTTTGCCTTAGCATGATTAAAACTTGAGGTCCCTTCTAAGATTCAAGTATCAAAGTTTCTACTTACCAATTTCACAAAATAAACTAAGATAACATATAGTTAAGGATCTTGACAATCGATCCCCATAACCATGGAAAAATCAATATTTTCCTTAGTAAAATGAATGGTTATGGGAACACACTCTTAAAGAATTTTTTGAAATATCAACCAAGTTGTATAATAATGATTTTTGGGCTTCATGGATTTGTCTTACCACAATGTTGAACTATTAAAGAATAAATGATAGATTGTAGACCCGACGCCCGACTTTTGATTTCCAAAGGCCTTTCAGACTTCACAAGTTTGGAGTACCATTTACATAGTGTCGATAACAATAGTGAAAGGGGTAAAGGGGATCCCCAATCCCCAATCCTTGATACCCGATCAAATACAAATATCCCTTGGGAGAGTTCACTAACAAGTAAAGGACACACGATATCCCCGATTACAATGGTAAAAACTTAGCCAAAAATGTCTTCATTTGCATCATCCTTTAGACATTGGGTATCGTTGATACCTCTTACCCATTGCTTATAGAGGTGCAAAGGGCAAGGGTTATCCTCAACTCCTAATGTCCAAGAAGGATTTCTTTCTTTTAACTATTATAAAGAATGGATGCATCTTCTATGTTTAAAGGATAAGGTTTAAACTATAAAGTGATATTGATTAATAGTTGTAATGACAAGGAGTAAATAAAAAAGTTGAACTCTCGATCCCCAAAGTCCTTTAAGACTTTGTGGGTTGGAGATACCGCTTAACCAATACCATTGCCAAGAAGGTATAGGGTAAAGGGGATCTTTGATCCCCAACACCAAGTCAAGCAATGGAATATATCCTCAAAAAGACTTTATTAATAAATAGAAGGTAAAGAATATCTTTGATATCCGATACCCAAGAGGTTTTTAAAATTAGCAACGAAAGTTTATTTCATTGTATCAGGTATCGAGGATTCTCGATCTCCGATACACAAAGGTTTTTTAATAACGAAAGGATGAAACCTTAAGCATATAAACCGATGATAAAGGGTAAGTGGGAGGCTTGAAGGCCGATCCTTGAAGCGGTTGTATAAAATTGGCTTGACAAATTATAACTTTGAGATGAGAATGGATATGGTCTAACATGATTTATCTTGCAGGGTTTTTCTTCTTGGTGTAGGAAAATGATGATGCGTGGTACTATATTTTTTGCAAGACATATGCCTTTGAAGGATTATGAGGAGATGAAGTACCAATTTAAAGGATACCACCCAATGGAAAGGATGAATTAGATCATGCCAACTTGGTCTGATCACTTTGCCAGATAAATGGCAATAGGTGGAGATCGCTGCTGATATCTATCCGTGTTTCATGAATATGAGTGATATTGCTAATGTTGTGCATGACATGTTTTCCCAGTGTCGCTCAATTTAAAGACATCCAAGGATGTATGTGATAACTACCAAAGAAATCAAATCACATATCATGTGCCTGAGATTGGTGACATTAGGAATTTTGAAGACTGCCACTTATTTTCAGTTTACTTTTAGTTGTTATTTTCATGCTTCTCTAATTTTAATAAAAAGTCTCGATTACAACTGGGGCACCCAATTTAGTATTGTTTTATTTTTAAGTTGAACTTGATTCCAACTAGGGAACCTAGTTATGCTTTTATTTAATTTTTAGTTTTCTTTTAGTTAGAAACTCAAGCGCTGGAGGTACTTCTAGTTAGATTTTTTTATCAAAAGCATAGTTTTGGGAACTTATTTCTCTATAAATGTTTGATTCTAGATCATTTCTAAGGATCCAATTTTGATGTAATTTTGTGCAATTAACCAATAGAATCTTAGCATGTAATTTCCTACTGACTTTGTGAATTATTGTTTCAATCGAAGGATTGTACATATTACATGCATCTTGATTTGGTATCATGGTGATGGTATGAATGTTTTATTTCAATTTGAATTGTCAAATTAGTAAGATTTCATTGATAATTATGGACTTAAGTAGGATTTTGTCTTAGATCTATGTGTGCTTGACAACATTCTGATTGCATGGAATCTAAAAATATTATGTGGTGAATTTTTTCCTTGGAAGATTGCATTTCTATTATTAGTAAATGTGTGAAATACTATCTTTTATAGTGGTGGTTTGGAAATATTTCTTAAACACACAAAAATGATGAATGAAATATTCCTCATTATTCTCCAATTAGTTTAAATTTCCTTTACATTACTTCGTGTTACCCTTTCTATATTTGGAATTTTATTTGATATCAATTTTGGAATTATTGAAAGAGCATCAAAACATTGTAAATCTATTATAGACCTGAACATGCAATACATTTATTGAATTGTTAGATCTATTATTTTAAGTTGTATGTTATCTCCAAGAAGTTAAAATCTGGATCCCGTCATGAAATCAAATTTGATCTCTACCACTATGCTATCCACATGGTCATGACCTAACTTAAAGGAACCTTGGATTAGTCTCACTACTTTTAAAGAGGGGCAATAAACCCTTATTGAATTCACATTGTAAGTAATTAAAACCACCCTCAACAAGTCTATCCTCTTCTTGTTCAGTCACAACACTTCACTCGAGAGAAGTGTATGTTTGATTTGGTGGAGGATATTCCTACCCTTTCTTCCATCTTTGCTAAGTATGTGATAGTCACTTGAAGTAGGACCTTGTCGATGAGGATGTTGAGGCAACCTCCTCCTTGGTCCTCATTGTAGATTAGTCGACTAGCACCACCCTAGCTATTCCCCTCTACAGGCTTGTCTTCCCTCCCCTTATAATGATCTATACTAGGAGCAAGATGAATTTTTGGCGGAGTCAGACTAGAGTGGCACCTTCTTATTTATCTTTAGATTAGTTTTTGTGTGTGTTTTTTTGTTCCCTTGTGCGTGTATATTTATGTTTGTACTCTTTCCTAGAGGACCCTTGATACCCTTGTATGTAATTGGATATAGGAGAGAAAATCTGATGTACTCTTCTTCTATTTGTATCATCATTCTTCTATATGTTGTAAATTTTAGCTTTCATATCAAGAACGATGTAAAGCATTGGGAATTTAGGCCTCTTCCATGTTGACCCAATTTTTTATGTTGTCCTCATGTGCTCTTCATCTCGTTTTGATATATTTGGGGGGTGATGGTAGTTCATACATATTGTTATATTATATTTATCTATAAATATCTATGAGAAGTTTTGACCCCAAATAATAAGACCCCCCTATGATCTTGATCTCTTCTTCTCTACTTTTCTCTTTCATGATGTTGTGGTTTCTATGTGTTGTCCCTCATGTGATAATATCCCACAAATACATCTTTCTATGTATCTCATGCCTCAACATCTCT
Organism: Sequoiadendron giganteum; assembly: GCA_007115665.2. Classification (NCBI taxonomy): domain Eukaryota; kingdom Viridiplantae; phylum Streptophyta; class Pinopsida; order Cupressales; family Cupressaceae; genus Sequoiadendron; species Sequoiadendron giganteum. The sequence continues at coordinate 689,403,421 of CM021101.1, forward strand.
TTGTATTTTTCTTCTGCTTAGAATGATATGTGCTCCTCTACATAGCATACATAATTCTAAGGGGGGGAATCATATTTGCTTAATTTTCAAAAGATTCAAAAAGTTTCAAAAGGATTCCTTGATGTCTTATGTCTCGTTGTCTAGCTTGGGGGCAACCTGACTAGACCCATCTTGTCTTTTGTATGACTATCTTGCAACGTAGTTTGCAACAGCCACAAGCCTATCTACTTGCCATATGCTCTCTAGCCATGCTAGCCATACCTATCAATGATGTCTTTTATTTGATCAAATTATGTCATGTCATGTCTATGATATTTTATCATGTCAATTATTTTTTCACTTTTTTGCCTAACATAGTTTTTTGAAGCTAACATGTTTGTGGTGAGATTGCAACCAGCTTTGCAAGATCAAATATTTGTGTCTTCTTCTTGTTTTAGTGGAGCTTCTTTACATTGGGTATATCGGATTAGAGTTCTTCCTCTCTGTCCTAGGTATATTCTCTTCAATCTCTTTCTAATTTATCTCACTGTACATGTTTAGATACATATGCCTGCTAAAGTGGGGGAAAAATGTTATGTCATAAAATTACTCCCTTATGTAATTTCACATTACACCAACTCTTACTTTAGCTTAATAAGGATGATAATGTGAATTTCCATTTTCCATTCCTTCATTCCTATTTTTGACCCCATCATTGCTAGTTGTTGAAGGAATTTTTGTCAGGGATGCTTTTGTGACACAAAGACATCTGTGCACCATGTGAACCTCCTAACAAGATTCTTGATTTTTGGATCATTGGGATATTACACTTCCACCTTCCTATGAAGTGGTTAGCCTCTAGAGTCACAAGAGCACTTGAGAACAACTCTCTGGCATGCGGTTTGACTAGATTCTTCCTTTTCATTTTCATTCTATTCCATTCTAGTGATTCATTCACTCCCTTTCACTCTTACAAATTCATTCTCACTTGTTAGTATTTTTCACTCTCCTTTTCTTGCAACTCTACATATTTTCTTGCTAGTTCAATCTCTTCTACATCACACTCTTGCACGTTCATCTCAATCTTTCAAGCCATTTCTCTTCCTCTCAACTTCATGCGCTCATTGGAGGGAGGGTAACATTTCACTTTATTGCATTATTGTCCTTATTGAATAACATATTGTTATCTTGCATGTTCTACTTTCTTGTCTTGTCATTTCATTATTTATCTTCCTAATTTTTTTGTCTATTTAGTTACCCATGGAGGTGGAAACACCAAAGTGGGGGTTTGATGAAGGAAAGCCTTGAAATAGCCTAAACCTTTCTCCTTTTTTCTGTGTGTGTAGGTTGTGTGTGTGGAGCTTTGTGGGAGGATTCATAGCTGTACCACCTGTGAGTTCATCCCTTTTCTTCCACTACTAGTCATTTTGCAAGCAATTTATTTACTTGTTATTGAGTACTTTTCTTGTTGTATGTTTCTTCCATTTTCAACATTCTATTTAGTAGTTAAACCGTTGAACTTTAGATTTTGAGTAGTTAGTAGATCCTAAGTGTTTCTGGTTGCTGACTCTGTATCTGGTCTGTACGAGATTCCAACATGTTGTGCTATCATCCTTGGTCTATGTTTTCATCCTCTAGCTAAGAGCTTGTCTATCAGTCTCCTGAGACCTCTAATGTCTATTCACTCGACTTTTGAAGTTCCCTTTTCATAAAAAAACATAAAAACCAAAAACATTGCATAAAATCTCACTTAGCCATCCCCTATCACTTGAGATTATTCCCTTGAGGTAGTTGAGGATAATTCGCTCCTTGTAGACTCTTCCCTATCTTAGAAACTCAGGAGTAGTGAATCTCCTCCTCTACAAGAGTTATGAGAATGGCATGTGTCATAGATTTAAGAGCTAGGCATGCTCACACATGTGTGAGAACAAACATATGTACACTCATGAAAGGGGCAAGTGAGGGAAGTAGGGTGGCTACCTTATGGCATGTGTAAGAGGTAGAGTGTCTACCTTATGAAATTTATAAGAGGTAGGGTGGCTATGAGGTGGTATGTGTATGCTCACACATGTGTGAGCATGAGGGGGTAGGGACACTTATCACATGATGAAAATTTTAGATCTTGATCCATGTAGATGGATTCAATGACTAGGATTAAATGGACAAGGATTGGGGGTGAGGTGGAGGAAAATGGTAATGAAGGCTAATTAGCCTAAACCAATTAAATAAGTAGATATTAATTAATTGATTTGGTTGGAGGGTTTATGAGATAAGGTTGGGTTTAATGAAATAAATGTATATCAATTTAATAAAAGGTAGGAGATAAAGGTAAATGATGAATTAAATAAATAATAAATATTTATTTAACTAGATGGGATGGGATAAAGTCAATTGTTGTCAGGTATGGATAAATTTAGGTGTCTATATTAGGATCTAAGATTAACTATACATCAACAATAAATACATTCCTCTATTTTGTGTTTATCTCTCAAAATTTATGATACTACATGCTAAGTCATTAGATCAATTCATCTAAAAATTCACCCACTTAAATATATTCTTTCAAGGACATCTCTCACAAGTGTTATGGAAAAGTGGGTCATGTTACTCATTGAATTTTATATAGAGTATGTGAGTAGAAAATTAAGAAAAGGATAGATCATAATTGATCAACTAACAAAACCACCATTAATAGATAATCATCCTTTAATTATAGATTTTCTAGATGAGTCTATCTTCATTGTAGATGATTGAAAATGGAAACTATATTTTGATGGTTCTTATATAAACAAAGGTTGAGGTGTAGTAATACTATTTGTAACTCCTTAAGGTGATTTCATCCCTAAAGCTTGCATATCATATTTCCCATGTACAAAAAATATATAAAAATATGAAGGTTTAATTAGAGGTCTCACATTAGCAATTCAATGGAAAATCCAAGATCTCCTAGTTTATGGAGATCTACATCTCATAATCAACCAATTCAATGATGAAAACCAAAAATAGATGATACACTAATTCTTTAAAAATAGATAGTGGAAAAATTTAAGGAATACTTCACCTTTGTCTAATTTGAATAGGAAACTAGAATCAATAACAAAGGAGAAGATATTATGGTTGCTATTGGATCTTTTTTGGATATTCCATGAGACAACCAACATTTTAAATTCTTCGTGAAAAAATGTTTGTCCATATGTATGGTGTCCCTAAATTAAATATTGTGTTCAAAAAATTTGGTCCCAATAATTCCTAGTATCATGACATACATAATTACCTCCATGATCACATCCCCCCACCAAACCTTTCACATAATCAATATAAAACCTTCATCCATTTTTTATCCCATTTCACTATCCTTGATGGAAACTTATATTGAAGGAGTTTCAATGGTACCTTAATTGGATGCCTTAACTAAAAACAAGATTCCCTCATATTGACAAAGATGCAAGAGGGTATATGTGGTGAACACACTAGTGGAATGGTCCTAGCCAAAAATATCTTAAGAACAAGATACTATTGCCCACTATGGAACAAGATGCATGTCAATATGTAAGGAAATGTTCATCCTACTAGCAACATGGAGATCTAATTCATAAACTATTGTAGGCATTATAACCCATTACCACTCTTTGGCCCTTTTATAATGTGGCCTCAATATTTTTGGTAAGATTCACCCATCTTCCTCCAATTTCCATAAGATCATCATAACCACCATAAAATACTTCACCAAATTGGTTGGAGCTATTCCCTTCATCCATACCATCAATTAAGAAATATCTGAGCTCATCCTTCACTACAACATTTGTTGTTATGACATCCCTTACACTATTGCCACTAATAATGCAAAGTCAAGAATAATGAAGTTTGCACTCCTTGTGAGTGATTTCACATCGAATGTCCATGGTCCATTCCATACTACAACCTTGTACATACATATGTTAAACTCATGAAACAAACAATCTACAAGATGCATCCACATGTCACACTACTAGTCAAATAAAAGATTAAGAAAATTATTGAGGTTAGATTTATATGATCAATTGACTATCTAGAATGGATCTCCAACATTTTCCTTGTTAGAAAAAAACAAAAAAGGAATTAGATTGTATATATTTTAGAGATATCAACAAAGCATGTCACAAGGGAGGTTTTCTATTTTCAAGCATAGACATGATTTTTGACCTCACAATAGAACACATTGTGTTATCTCTCATGGATGGGTCCTTTGGATATAATCATATTTGGATTATCATTAAAGATTAATACAAAATAGTCTATACCACTTTGTGGGGTATATTCTATTTCGGGTCATGCCACTTGGGTTAAAGAATGTAGGTGCCACTTAAGAAAGGGAAATGATAGTTATCTTTCATGAAATGTTGCATGACATCATAAATATTATGTAGATGATCTATTGGTTAAGTCAAAAATAAGAGAGATTCATCAATAGATTCTCAAACATGTATTTGAAAATTTGAGAGAATACAAGTTGTCTCAATCTTAAGAAATATGTCTTTGGTGTCACATCTAAGAAAATTTTAGGCTTCATTATCTCTCAACGAGGAATAGAAGCTGATCTTGGAAAAGTGATTTCCATCTTAGAGATTCCACCTCTAAAATTTCTCAAACAATTACACATTCTCTAGGGAAAGCTTCAAGCTATCAAAAGGTTCATTGCATAACTAGCAGATAAGCATCAACCACTTTTCTATCTCCTAAATACAAATAACATATTCACTATGATGAGTGTTGTAAAAAATATTTCAATAAATTAAAGGAATATCTAACATCACCACTAGTCCTCATGAAACTAATCTTAGGAAAACCATGACTACTTTACATCGTTGCAACACTAGTTGCCTTGGGGGCACTCCTATAACAACATAATTTAGAGGGTCATCAACATGTCATATATTAGATTAGAGGATATTATTAGGCTATGAGATTAACTATTCATTGATGAAATGTTCATTCCTAATTGTTGTGTTTGTCTCTCAAAAGTTACAACATTGCATGCTAAGTCATAAGATCAAGCTCATCTAAAAACTTGACCCACTTAAATGTCTTATTTCAAGGACATCTATCACACATTATGTGAAAAATGGGTCATGTTTCTCATTGAATTTGGCATAGAGTATGTGCATTAAAAAATAATAAAAGGATAGGTCACGATTAATAAACTAGTAGAAGTACCACTAATAGATGATCATCCTTTAATCATAAAATTTTCTAGATGAGTCTATCTTGGAAACTATATTTTAAAAATCACAAACATGAATTCGAGTGTTGGAATACTATTTGTCATTCCTTAGGGTGATTTCATCCCTAAATATTTCAAATTAAATTTCCCATTTAACAACATAGTAGAATATGATTATTTAACTAGAGGTCTCATAATAATTTTTTTGTGGAACATCTCCTAATATATGCAGATTCACAACTCATAATCAACCAATTCAACAACGAATACTAGAACAAGGATGATAAACTAATTCCTTACAAATAGATGGTTGAAAACTTCAAGGAATACTTCACTTGTATCTAGATTGAACAAGTACCCAAAATCAATAACAAAGGAGTAGATATCATGACTACTATTTGATCTTTTGGATACATCACAAGACAATCAAGCTATGAATTATTGTTTGAAAATCTATTCTTCCTCATGTATGATGTCCCATAAATAAGAGTTTGTGTAAGAACTTGTTGGTCCCTATAATGATAAATAAACTTACCTCCATGATCACATCCTCTCACCAAACCTATTCCATACTAAACATAAATCCATCATCCATATTTCATTTTATTTCATCATCCTTGGAAAAATACTATATCAAAGGAGTTTTGACAATACCTTAATTAGACGCCTTAACTCATAGGAGGATTCCATTGCATTAAAAAATGTGCATTATGATATTTATGGTGCACACATTAGTGGCATGGTCTTAGCCAAAATTATTTTAAGAATAAGAGATACTATTGACCCACAATGAAACAAGATGCATGCCAATATGTAAAAAAATGTTCAAGTTTCGAATAACACAAAGATATAATTAATGCACTATCAAATGTGTTGCAACTAATTACCACTCAACCCTTTTCATAGTGTGGCCTTGATAACATTGGTGAAATTCACTCATCTTCCTCTAGTGGCCATAAGTTTATACTAACTATCACCAAATACTTCACCAAATGGGTTGGAGGTATTTCCATCACCCATACCACTAGTCAACAAATCTCCAAGTTCATCCCCCATTGCATCATTTGTTGTTATAACACTCTTCTCTTATTATCACTGATAATGGTAAGTGATTCAAGAATAATGAATTACACACTCTTTACCTACCCACAAAGTAATGGTCAAGTAGAGGAGTCTAATCAAACTCTTTTAAAAATCTTCAAAAAGAGTCAATGATGTTGCTTGTGATTGACATCTACAACTAAACCTTGCTGTTTGGTCATATCACACTAGTATCTGCACACCAACTAGTGCAAATCCTTATCCACTCATCTTTGGTTCTAAAGCCATCACACCTATCGAGATTAAACTTCCAACATTGTACATTTCTTTGTGAGAACCTCATTGATGATCAAGAGTATCACATTTTGTGCTAGAATGAGCTAGAACTTCTTAATGAACAATGCCTCAACTCCCTCAACCAACTATAGTCATACCATAATCATCTCTATCAAAATTGCAATAAGAAAATCAAAGTGTGTAAGTTTGAGATTGGTGATCTTGTACTAATGGAAAATAAATAAAAAATTAGGATAGAGACAAGAAGGGTAAATTTGAATCCAATTGGTTGGGACCTTATGTAATCATCACCAAACTATGAATTAGGTGTCTATCAACAAGCTACCCTTAAGGATCAAGAGCTCAATGAGGCTATCAACATTGTGCATCTCAAAAACTTTCCTACTTAATTTGAGGTAAATTTTAATTAATAAAAAAAGTAAACAATAAAGCTAGAAATTACCCTATGGTGAAAACCACTTCTATTGGCTCCTTAGACAAGTTCCTTGGTTAAAACCGTCTCATATGCACCATTTTTAATAATTGAACTCCACAATCTTTTTGGTTATCATCCTTCATGCATCTATTCATCCCACCATAATAGTTTATCCACAATATTTCATTCCTTGTTTTACATTAGGGTTGGGTGATTACATCACACTTTAGAATAAATCTTGATACATGTCTTTTAGCTCACTTTTTGATTTGGATGCCTTCCATAATAAACAAGTTTATACATTTCATACACCCATCATTAAATATTTCCAAAAAACATCAAACAACAACAAATACTTTACAACTCAAATTACACATTTGAAGCATCACTCTTTTAACAAAAAAATTGAAAACTCTAAGTCAACCTTGATAACGCAATTGTCACATCATTTTCCATTGTAAAATTTCCTTTTTCATCCATCACTTACCTTTGTAGGATATATCCTTCCCTAAATTAGGCATAATCATCATCCATTATTTTATTTTTTAAGCACCTTGGCAAGAGGTAATACTACTGTATGTAAGTTATGACAGTTGATCTTTTAGAGTTTGTAGCTTCTGGATTAAATTATGTTAGTTTTTGAATTAATGTTTCAGATCACACTTCACGATCCATCATCAAGATGCAAAAAGAGTTATAGGAGTAGGAGATTGTAGACCAAAACCAGTTATAAAGGAGGAGGTGAGGGGAAAGGTTGCACAAGAATTAAGATGGTTATCTAATAGAAAAAAAAATTGATTGAGAAAATAACATTAATGAGAAAACTAAAATAACAAAAAAAAATCACAACTATTCAAAATTAGAAAATACCACAAAACATTTAGAATAAAATTACAACAAAAATTAAGAGTACTATAATGTTAAGAATATTAAAGAAATTAAAGTATTTTTCAATAATTTAGACTTTTTTATAAATAAATGAAAATAAAAAGTAAAATATAAAATTAATATAATATTATAAATATTAAAAATAAATTGAATTTTTCAATATTTATAATATTATATTAATTTTAGCTTTTACTTTTTATTTTCATTTGTTTACCAAAAAAAAATCTAAATTATTGAAAAATACTTTAATTTATTTAATATTCTTAACATTATAGTACTCTTAATTTTTGTTGTAATTTTCTTTTAAATGTTTTATGGTATTTTCTAATTTTGAATAATTGTAATTTTTTATTTTTTGTTATTTTTATTTTTTCATTAATGTTATTTTCTTTCTGTATTATATTTTCTCAATCAAAATTTCATTTATTAGATAATCATCTTAATTCTTATGCAACCTTTCCCCTCACCTCCTTCTTTATAACTCGTTTTGACATGTAATCTCCTACGCCTACATCTCTTTTTGCATCCTGATGATGGATCATAGAGTGTGATCCAAAATATTGATCTGAAAACTAACACAGTTTAATCTAGAGACAACAAACTCTTATTGATATGGACTATGGAAATCTAATGTCTTTGAGTTGATCTTTTGTTTCTTAGGTTTATATTTTGACCCATATCATGTCTACTCAAGGTTATCACAATCACTATATATCATTGTGTGTCTTGATTGGTACACATTAGGGCATGACCTATTATTTTTATATGTCATTCTTGTTGGTTGTTCCCTCACAATACTCACCAAGGTATAAAACCTTATGATGTTTAGGGGCATCCTCCTTTTGTCTATTGGTTGTCTTATCACAAGACCCACTAAGGACATCAAATGTATTAGAAGTGTTGCAACATCCTCTTGTTTTCTATTTGCTTGTGAGTTAGTCCATGCATTAGATACATTGTCACCTTGGTAAGATAACACCCTATGCATAACATCAATTGCTTTATAAAAATAAGGTTTCTCTCCACATGTCGACATAAAAAATTTGCATTAAAAAATAAATCACCTATGCATCATCATAATAAATCCATAATCATGCATATATTACCCATCTCACATTTCTCAACTCACTTCACTTTGCTTGCATTTATTTATCCATTTCCCCTCTACTTTTCTCCCATAACTTTCTATCTCCCATCTAATTTTTCTTCACATTTTTTTTTAAGAGCTCAATCACACAATTTTTGCATCGAGGGCATCATTAGCTACCTAATCTTCCATTACTTCTTCCACCCAACTAGGGCATATCACCACTTTATCATGCCATCTAATTCATTCTTCCTAGGTACTTTTATTTTATTTGAAATTATTTTGCTTTGAACATCATCTCAAAGAGGGGTAAAATCCAAATGCTAAAATAATTCTACTTCTATTATTATCTTCTAATTTACATCATTCTCCAATATCCATTACCATTTTATCATTTTTACATCGATTACCACTTTATTATCCATTAAATTCTTCATTATCAAATTGAGCTAATTTCTCTCTTTTATAAATAAATAAATAAAGCGAGTCATTTCTCATTATCCATTAAATATATTTGTTAAATTTATTTCCACCTAATATTCTCACATCACCCATTAACTAAAAATAATTAAAGTCTCATTTTTTTTTTTAGTTAACTAATCAATCAAAAATAGTTAACTCATTAGTATAATTAGTCAATTTCTTCATGTACTGACTTAACTCCATACAATTCTTCATGCACTTATCCATACCTCATGCAATCAATTAACTCCTAACTCACTCATCACATTTAGTAGACCAATAATTATTATTTTAATTAAAAATAAAAATTATTAGCAAGTCATGAATAATTGCGACGTCTTCTCATTATATCCACAATCAATGGAGTTAGCTATCAATCCAAGATCAAATATGAGCCATTCATTCCGCTTTCCAAAAATCTATAAATTCAACCTTTCACCCACCTTTTTCATATAGCACAATCCTTGTAAATTTTTATCGTCAAATCCATAATCCAAGAACGTCATGTTGCTAAACTTGAGGGAAACCACATATATACATTGAAGCAATATCACTTGTTTTGAGTAAAAAAAAGGTTTATTGGATGCATTTCCTCTCACCACTCAATTAGAGGTGAAGGAGAAAGCAAGGTAATTGAATTATTTTTGTGTGTGTTTGAATCCCTTTTTATTTTGTGTTATTTACTTTTTTTTTCTTGCTCACACCACCATATGTGCATGTTTAGCCAAAAGGTACTTCTTTGCCTTTTTCACCTCCATACCATGATATTCATACTTCTTGATTGTCATCTCTTCCACCTATTCAACCTATAGAAGAGGTGTGTCCCATGAATGATCTTTCTAAGAGTTTGATTGAGAGTGCTTTGGAGCATGTGCAAGCATTTTTGACAGGAAAACCAAGAGTGGTGTCTATAAAATCTTTCAATTCGGCCAACATCTTTGTCATGATAAAAAAGACAAAATCAAATAGATGAAGAGACATAAGTTTCAAGAAAGACGAGGATAGGCACATCATTGTAGAGACAACTATCCAATCTACAAATAAGAATATCTTAGAAATGCAAGTTTGATCTTTAGATGATGTAGATTGATTCAAAGCATGTGGCTAGGCATGGTAATATGGATACTGTCAAGGAAATAATGACAAAAGATGGAGAAGAGAAGAAATCCTTGAAGAATAAAAATAGATAATTGAGAGCATATATTGCACATTTGGTCAACCCTTGGTCCAAATCCAACTCAACATCACCCTAAAGAGTTAATTAAGAAAATTTGAGGAGACACACACATGAACTAGTCTCATGTGGTAGAGAACTCTATAATGAATTGCATAAATTTTTGGTTGAAGATTGAAGCTTACTGGTAGGTTGTTTGATTTTCTCAAGGAAATTAGATGATCATTATATTGGGTGGTGGACATGGAGTGTGTGACAACCATACACATTTCTTCTTTTGGGAATGTTATTATACATTTGGAGCTCATTGAATTTTTTGGGTATATTCTTTGACTAGAGTGGGAGTCATTTTAAATCTTGATGAGTATCTTACAAAATAATTGGTGACCTTTCAATTAGTTTCAAATATCGAAGCACTTGCTTCAAAGGTTGTCAAAGAGAATGTCAATAAGTTACAAGTAATTGGGTAGGGGATTATTGTCTTTAGTGCATTTATTTCTTGCACATTCACAAATGATAATTTGGTAGAAGATAGCATTGGATTTGATTATCTAGTATGAGTGGACTTAGAAGGTGCTTTTGTTTTAGACAATATGAGAGAATTAATAGAGATTTCAATGAAATCGTCAACACAAGAAAGTGAAATGCCAAAGATCCATTTGTTGGTTGAGAGAAACAAGATTTTTACCCACCGTCAACTCAACAAGGAGAAAGTACTTTCTAGATTTCCAACTACCATTGTTGCAAAATAAATTTTAATGAATAATAAAAAAATTAGAGAGATAAAAATTGCCCTATGGTAAAAACCACTTCTAGCTCCTTAGACAAGTTCCTTGGTTAAAACCTACTCATATGCACCATGTTGAACTCCACCATCTTTTGGGTTATCATCCTTCATCCATCTATTCATCCCACCATAATAGTTTATCCACATTTCGTGCCTTGTTTTACATTAGGGTCGGGTGGTTACGCCACACTTTGGAATAAATCTTGATACGTGTCTTTTAGCTCACTTCGTGATTTGGACACCTTCCATAATAAACAAGTTTATAGATTTCATACTCTCCCATCATTAAAAGTTTCCAAAAACATTGAACAACAAATACTTTACATCTCAAACTACACATTTGAAACATCACCCTTTTAATAAAAAATTAAAAAACTCTAAGTCAACCTTGATAACATGCAATTTTCATATCATTTTCCATTGTAAGATTTCCTTTTTCATCCATCACTTACCTTTATGGGATACATCCTTCTCTAAATTAGGCATAACTGCCATCCATTCTTTTATTTTTTAAACAACTTGGCAAGAGGTAACATTACTATATGTAAGTTTTGATAGTTGATCTTTTGTTTCTTAGGTTTATATTTTGACCCATATCATGTCTACTCAAGGTTATCACGATGATCACTATATATCATGGTGTGTCTTGATTGGTATAAATTGCGGCATGATCTATTAATTTTGTATGTCATGCTTGTTGGTTGTTCCCTTACAAGACTCGCCAAGGTATAGAACCTTATGATGTGTAGGGGCATCCTTTTGTATGTTGGTTGTCTTATCACAAGAACCACTAAGGACATCAAATGTCTCGCTAGTGTTGGGGCATCCTCTTGTTTTCTATTTACTTGTGAGTTAGTCCATGCATTAGATACATTGTCACCTTGGTAAGATAATACACTATACATAACATCCATTGCTATATTAAAACAAGGTTTCTCTCCACATGTTGGCATAGCAAATGCATTAAAAAATAAATCACCTATGCATCATCATAATAAATCCATAATCATGCATATATTTACCCATCACATATTTCTCAACCCACTTTGCTTGCATTCATTTATCCATTTCCCCTCTACTTTCCTCCCATAATTTTTGTCTTCCATCTAATTATTTTTCACATCTGTACTTTCAAGAGCTCACTCACATAATTTTTGCATTGGGGGCATCATCAACGATCTAATCTTCCATTATTTCTTCCATCCAACTGGGGCATATCACCACTGTCTTCATGGCATCTAATTCATTCTTCCTAGCTACTTTTCTTTTCTTTGAAATGATGTTACTTTTAACATCATCTCAAAGAGGGAAAAAATGCAAACACTAAAATAATTCTACTTCTCCTATCAATATCTTCTATTTACATCATTCTCTAATATCCATTACCATTTTATCATTTTTACATCCATTATCACTTTATTATCCATTAAATCCTTCATTATCAAATTGAGTTATTTCCCTCTTTTATTTAAACAAATAAAGCCATTTCTCATTATCCATTAAATATATTTTTTAAATTTAATTGCACTTGATATTCTCACATTACCCATTAAATAAGAATAATTAAAGTCTCAAAATTTATTTTATTTAGTTAACTAATAAGTCAAAATTAGTTATTATTAGTCTAATTAGTCAATTTCTTCATGTACTCACTTAACTCCATACAATTCTTCATGCACTTATCTATTCCTCATGCAATCAATTAACTCCTAACTCACTCATCACATTTAATAAACCAATTATTATTTTAATTATAAATTAAAATAATTAGTAAGTCATGAATAATTGCCACCTCTCCTCATTTCATCAACAATCAATGGAGTTAACTACCAATCCAATATCAAATATGAGCCATTCATTCCACTTTCCAAAAATCTATAAATTCAACCTTTCACCCATCATTTTCATATAACACAATCCTTTCAAACTTGTGTCCTCAAATCCATAACCCAAAAAACGTTATGTTGCTAAACTTGAGGGCAACCACATATATACATTGATGCAATATCATTTGTTTTGAGTACAACAAAGATTTCTTGGGTGCATTTCCTCTCACTACTCAATTAAAGGTGAAGGAGAAAGCAAGGTAATTGAATTCTTTTTTTGTGTTTGAATTCCTTTTTATTGTGTATTATTTACTTTGTTTCTTTTCCTTGCTCACACCACCATATGTGCATGTTTAGCAAAAGGGTGCTTCTTCACCTTTTGCACCTCTGTACCATGATATATTATACTTCTTGATTGCCATCTCTTCTTCCTATTCAACCTATAGAAGAGGTGCCACCCATGAATGATCTTTCTAAGAGTTTGATTGAGAGTGCTTTAGAGCATGTGCAAGCATCTTTGGCAAGAAAAACAAGAGTGGTGGCCATAAAACCTTTCAATTTGGGCATCATCTTTGTCATGATATTAAAAGAAGAAATCAAGCAGATGAACAGACATAAGTTTCAAGAAAGACAAGGATATGCACATCATTGTATAGACAACTATCCCATTCACAAATAAGAATATCTAAGAGATGCAAGTTTGATCTTTAGATGACATGGACTGATTCAAAGCATGTGGATAGACATGGTAATATGGATAGCGTCAAGGAAATAGTGACAAAAGATGTGGAAGAGAAGATATCCTTGATGAATTAAGATAGATAATTGAGAGCATATATTGCACATTTGGTCAACCCTTGGTCCAAATCCAACTCAACATCACCCCAATGAGTGAAAAAAGGAAATTTGAGGAGACACACACATAAACTAGTCTCATATGGTAGAGAACTATGTAATGGATTGCACAAATTTCTAATAGAGGATTGAAGCTTATTGGTAGGTGGTTTGATTTTCTCAAGGAAATTAGAGGATCATTACATTGGGTGGTGGACACGAAGTGTGTGACAACCATACACATTTCTTCTTTTGGGGATGTTATTATACAAATCCCATTGATTTTTTTTGGGTAGATGCTATGATTAGAGTGGGAGTCATTTTAAATTCTGATGAGTATCTTCTAAAATGATTGGTGGCCTTTCACTTAATTTCAAAGATTGAAGCACTTGCTTTGAAGGTCGTCAAAGAGAATATCAAGAAGATACAAGCAATTGGGTAGGGGATTATTGTCTTTAGTGCATTTATTTCTTGTATATTTGTGAACAATAATTTGGTAGAAGACAATGCTGGATTTGATTGGCTAGTGTAAATTCACTTAGAAGGTGCTTCTATTTTAGACAATATGAAAGAATTAATAGAGATTGCAATGAAATTGTCAACACGATAGTGAAATGCAAAAGATCCATTTGTTGGTTGAGAGAAACAAGATTTTTACCCGTCAACAACTCAACAAGGAGAAAATAGTTTCTAGATTTCCAACTACCATTATTGCAAAATTCATTCAAAAAGTTCGATTAACTATTGAGAAAGAAAATACAATACACCAAATTCTCTAAATCCTTTAGAATTTTCATGTTCAAATACTTTAGATAAAGAGGCACTTTAAAATTAACTTTTTTTTTTGGATCTTATATTTTTGGCAATTGAGAAGAGTCTATTTTACGTTGTTTTATTTTATTAATTGTTTAGATTTGTTTTGCTTTAAAGTATCTTTCTTTGCCCCTTTTTTAAGCTTTTAGGGGGCTTTGAAGCATTAATTCTTGGGGACAAATAATTATTTTAATCTTTAAAATCTATATTATTTGTAACCCATAAATAAGCACTTTGAACATGACATTCTTAATGATAATTAAAGTTATGCTTATATTGTAGAAATTGTTATTCAAGTGTTAACTTTAAGTTTCATGTGTGTTGGATTACGTTAATTGAATTAATAAAACAATGTTAAGATTGTATTAACAATGTGATTCATCTTAGTGGTAACTTTGTGCACACCATTATAATGGTAGGGAACAACTATTATTGTAAGTTGGTTTTTCCCCTTTGTGGTTTCCAAGGAAAAACCTTGTGTTTCTTGAGTAGATTCATTTAATTTGCATCACACCTCTTTAATTAATGTCACTTGTTGGAATAAGTAGAGAAATATAAATAATTTTGAGGTTATAATAGTAGGGAACAACTATTATTGCAAGTTGGTTTTTCCCTCTTGTGGTTTCCAAGGTAAAACCTTGAGTTTCTTGAGTAGATTCATTTAATTTGCAATTAATTTGCATCATGCCTTTTTAATTAATTTCACTTGTTGGAATAAATATAGCAATATAAATAATTTTGTGGTTCTCAAGTGTTACTTTTGGAGTTACAAATTACTTGTATTATCTTTATCAACGAAATTCATAATTTATTGCTAAGTATAATATTATTTAATAAAAAAATAATTTATAACCCTTCTTTGATTTAAAAAAAAATCTTACAAATGACTCACTTCGAATCCACTTTTAAAGGTTTCCCCTAATGCCGGGAAACTTAGAAATGGTTAAATTCTTGATTGGAACCATTAATAATTTTGTGGAATATGACTTGAAAAATATTGACTTACATAACAATTATGTGAGGGTGAGCATTTTGGTAGATATTTTCAAACCATTATCTCACTCCATCAAATTCATCTCTATTCATGGTTATTAGCTTTAGTTGGTTAACTTTGAAGGTCTACCCTTCATATGTTTTAGATGCAATCAAACCGACACAAAGTCTCGATATATAATTCACTAGCATTATGTTTCTCTTTTTTATTATAGTAAGAAGATGAGTACCCTTGACGTTGGTTTCATATGGTGGAACCAGGCTAGCTTCTTTGTGGATCATCCTCACTCTTCTTTGGCCCACAATATTGAGGAGGATAATCATCCTTGTGGAAGGTTGGCACTACCTTTAGATCTAATCTTTGATAATGATCAATGGGTGTTGCAAGAGGATGGTATTGAAGAGGGGTAGATTTCAAAAAGCTTTCAAGATATGACTACTAAAGAGAGAACAATTAGCTTGTCTCTAACAAAATTTTAACCATTTCTCATATGGTGAGCAAAAAGACATAAACAATTGTGTTGAACTATCAATGGTTGTGGGAGGGAAATTGAAGCAAAAAGACTACTAAAGCTCAAGATTTGGTGGACAAAAGCTCACAATGAACTATGGAGGCCCTTCTTATTTCAAAGGGGAAAAGGTTTCTTTTTGTGTAGGGCTTACCCTACTTTTCAAGGATTGCTTATTTGAATCCATTTTGAGTTTGGTCCAATAAGCCTCAAAGGTTCTTTTGACATGGTTCAAAATGTCTAAGTCCTAATTTTTAAAATTTCTTCAAGATCTCATATAAGGTGATGATGTAACCTCTCTAGTTTGGAAAGTTGTATCAAAGTACTTTTCATGAGAGAGAGCCCCAAAAGATTCCTTTAATCACTAACTAAAAATAAATAAATAATCATTTATATATAATGTAGATGAGACAAATTCTTTGTTATGCACATTTCAAATTATTTGTAATTTGTAATTTGTTGAAATTAGAAAGGTCTCAAAGATTATTAAATAAGTATTTTTAAGCTTGGAATTCAGGATTATAAAAACAAATTAAAAAACTTTTCAATAATAAACAAAGTTCTTTGTAGTCTTGCACTATTGTTCAATCCTAAGGCATCCATTCAAAAATGTGAAAAATAGGGAAATTTTACAAATCAAACATTTGTTATATTAACATATGAAAAAAAAGATTGCATATGAAGATTAAAGTCTACAGAGACATTAGGACGATTCAATTAAAATTTAGGGGTATCTTACAAGAGACTTTTTACAAAGAATCTTAGCCATTAAAGAGAAATTTAATTATTGAATACAATCTTCAATCTTCCTCAAAACAATCGTCTTCCTCTTCAAAACATAACATATTGCTAAATGACCACTAGACAAATTGAAAGGAAGTACTGCAGAACATTTGATTAACAACCTCCGAATATATGTGGCCCAAAGTTTCATCTAAATATCAATGATACAAAAGATGAATTAATATAATATCATAAAATGTACAATAGTCGATAGATGGGTTTATGAACTAGAGTATGTATATTAAAAGATTTGGAAATGTATCCGTATAAAGAAACACAGATTTTAGATTAAAATGGCAGAAAGTTTGCCTGTACTTTTTAGTATAAAATATTTTGAGTGGGACTTTAACACTCTTATTCGAAACAACCCCAAACTAATCAATTTAAAAATATATATACATATTCTTTCATAGATTAGTTGAAATTGGCATACCTATGGATAAGGATCAACTAGCTTCCCTGCCAAAATCTAAATTCTGAAAAAAATCGAAGTGTAAAATCAATATCATAAGATAATTGCACAAAGCCTTCAAGTTTGAACCCAATCAGATTCAAAAGAGGGATTAATCCGTGTTAACCAGCGTTATATTTCAAGTATGAATTTTTGTTGCTCTCTTCATTTTCTCCTTGCTATCGCAGATTTCTTCTTTTTTGATTTTACTCTCTCCCCGGACTTGAAAACGGCCAAAACCTCAATACTGAAGAAACAAAAATAATTTACTTAAGCAATTAGATTGTCATAAACAGGATAATACATTGCAATACCCTTTTTTCAATTTTATTATCTTCAGTGATGATCTCATGTTTGGATACTGACCTAATATAAAAAAATGAAGAGCACAACCATTGAAGAAACACGTACCATAAAAAAATATTGCATGGCAAAATAGTAAGAGTGGATATTAACAAGGGATTCAGCATTAGTTGAGTTTGCATTCTTATGGAAAGACCTTGTTGAGTTCCATGGGGATATTAATGCAACATGGGGTTTTCTCCAACCTTGCTTACATATACTTGGGCATGCTTCATACCATCTTCATTGCATTCACATAAACTGTGTTGGTATCATGCTGATTTCAGAAATTAAAACTCAGTTGTATTGAGGAGTTTATATCTGCCCTTCCAACAATTAATCCAATCTAAGTTTTAGCAGTTTGTTCTGTAATATATTGCTCATCAGTCAGCTTAAAGGGCAACAAGACCAGAAATTGCCATTGTACACCGGGTTGAAATTCAACTAGGTAATTATGCTAACTATATATAGTGAAGGCTGTTTTCTATTCATGGATATGTTAGTAACAGCTGTAACTTTTTTATACTTGTCAAATGGTGGACCTTGTTTTGCAGATTTTAGTTTGATCTTCAGTAAAGAATAGAAGATTTTGTGGGATGACGGTTCCTTGGGAATTAAGGACTATCCAATGGTATGGATGGGCATATTCTAGAGTATATTTCTTGACTAAATAAGTATATTTTCCCATTTGGCACGGTCCTTCTTCCTATTTTTAAGGATTAGGACCCTACTTGCCCCAAGCACTTTGAGCAAGAAAAAATATGCGACGGAGCCATATTCACTCTTATGCTTTGGCTTGTGGAGCTTTTATTGATTTTGGGGGGTGTGACTTGGTTAAAAGAGAGGGCTATTTCAAAGCAAGGTCTAAGTCTCTGATATTAAGGGACACCAAGAATTTTTTAACTAAACCCCATTTTACAAGTATTTCTTCTAATGTCTTTAGAATATTAAAATAATTTATTCTAACTTCTTTCTTATTAATAAGGGTATCACAAACATAATTGGTATTAAATTTCTTCAATAAAACAACAATTGGAAAAAGGGAACTCTATTATTACCACAATATAGTGCTCAATAGTAAAAATGGGATAGAAGGTTGGTCATTTCTTTTAAATTGTGCCACTCAAGGTATGATTCTTAGCATGAAAAGACTACACCTAGAACACTTAAGCCATGAAAACTATACATGGTTCTCAACGCATTTCAATATTTCAACTTGAATGATTCCTTCTTAAAGTTGTTTTGTGCAGGCTGTAGGTGCATGTTTGTTGCATTGATCCTTATTAAACTTTATAATCCAATCATTTTTGTTGTTCCATATGGAAGATATTTTTCCAATTTCAGTTTCTATAATGTTCCTAGTCACACCCAATGATCATCATACATCAACTCAAGTCTCTTCACATGCCGCTGCACACTTCCTATAAATATGCAGACAACCTCAAATGCTCAATCTTAATCAGAGAAACTAATATTACAGTTTAATATTCTAGATGCCATAACTGAGGAAAACCTGAAAAATGCTGTTATAAACTATGTATCAGTTAAGCTATGATACAAATGTTAACTGTCCTATACAAGAAAATACCATGTTACCGGTTCGAGCCCTAGGGCCTGCTGGATTGGGTTTGAATCCGATCCACATTGGGGACTGTCCAAGGTCTCATCCCAGCATTGTGGGTTTGCTCGAGATGAACCTGGGCGAATCCATAGCGAATTTCACTGCTTTTCATGTCCAACAGGCTAATTTGTTTTTTTTTAATTTTAAATTCTTTTAATTCAGCCTTTGAATTTGACCACATGGATAAAAATGCCCCCCAACCCTAAAACGTGGATTCCAAGACATTTTGAAGACAAAAAAATAGTCATTTCCCTTATTGTGAATGCAAAACAAAAATATCACTCGTCTTTGTTGAACTTTCATTTTTGCTCACCATTGCATGAATAGAGTTGAAGATTGATTGGTGAAGGTTCCAAAGAGGTTGGTTTGCTATTCATATGTATTTGAAAAGAGTCCAATTATTGGCAAAGCGATCATAGAGGAAGATTTTTGAAAAAGTAGGTTTTTTTTCAAGTTTTTGGGTTTTTTTTTATCTACATTTCTTTTTTTATAAATGAACTCTCTTGCTTTGTTTTCATTCTTCTATGAAACTATAATGCATGCTTATTTTTTTCAAATGAGTTAAGTTTTACATATATTTTTTTGTTCTCATTTGTTTCAATTTTTCGAATGTGTTGTTTATTGAATTTGTTGTCATAGGGATTACAATGGCAACTGGTTCTAGCTTCATGGGCTGACACCACTTCAAAATAGACCCAAATTCTCCCCTTCGAAAATATGTTGATATGAGACAACATTTGGATTTGTAGTGGGTGTGATGTTATGTACTCAAGCTCAAATAGTTGGGTGAAAGTCCATCTGTGCCACATCCCTAGACTAGGCATCAAAGCTTGCCTAGGAAAAAATGGCGTACCCATTGGAGCAGCACAGATCCTAACATATATTATTGAGCAAGAAAAAGCAAATCAAGTAGCAAGCCATAAATTAAATCATCCTTTTGTTAAAGAAAGGATCTAGAAGAAATGAAGTCCTCTCCACCACCTAGTCTTCAACTTGTAGAGAGCCATCCATTTTTTGCTGCACCTGAAGAACAACTTGTGGCCTTTATACATAAGAGATCAAAGAGATAATTGAAAATGGCATTTTAGAACGAGTGTTGAGAGATTGCCAATCAACACATAGTGAGATGTCTTTATTCAAATCAATTGGCTTTCAATGTTGTTTTCTCACTATATTGGAAACAAATAGTGAAAGAAATTAATGAAGCTCCAAAAGGGTACAAGGGCTTAGTTTCAAGAAAGCACATAGCACCTTATTGGGAAAAGAGGTGAAGTTTGTAGAGGAGTCATTGAAGTCCATAAGGGATTTGTGGGCCAAAACAAGGGTGTCCATTGTTTCTGATGGATGGAAGGATGCAAGGAATCAACCATTGATCAATGTTATTGCAGTGTCCCCTAAAGGGGCAATCTCTTAGAGAGTATTGGATTTTGAAGGGGAGGTGAAAGATGGTGCATTTATTGCTAACATTCTCATGAAAACCATTGAGAAAGTGTGTCAAAATTGCAAAAAAAATAAAATAAAAAATCCTAACATTGAAAATACAAATGAATAAATAAAATAAATAACAATATAAATATCAAAAATATCAAAATAAATATTAGCAATTTAATATTATTATAATTATAATTATCATAAATAATTACCAAATATAACAATATAAATATTATAAATATAAATGAATAATAATTATATATAGATCTATTATGTTCCCAAATTTGTAATAAATAAAATAAAATTCTACTTTATTAATAAGAATCCATAATTACTACCCATTCTTTAAATAAATACATAAAATAAACTTAAGAAAAGCTGAGCAGCAATAACTAAAGCAAGATAAAATGCCATGCTGATCGGTGATTTGAAAAGGACAATTAAATAGATTAAATATTGTTAGCAGCGATTCCTTAACTCATTGTTAGTTGGAAATGGCAACGTTTCCCAAAGGCAGCGATGGTTTTGGAGTGACTTGAGTTGCATCCCTTGAAAGTAACTCTTCAACCTTTGGAGGAATACGTTAAATAGGATTGGCTTAGTTGGCTTAGTAGGGAGAAAGGCATGTAATATGAAGCAGATAAAGCCTTACGTATATATGATCTGCAGCGGGTATAAGTGAATGATAGAAGGAAGGATTATGATACAAATAAAAGCAGATGGAAAGGAATATATTGTTTAACCAGAAATCTGGAAAAGTAGCAGTTGGAAGAAAAGAATAAAATATAGTGTCAAGAATATATTTGAGCTGTAAGTTTAAATAATTTAAATATAATAATATATATATCCATGTAAAAGTAATTATTGTAAATTGAAATCAATTATAAACAATGATATATATATATATATATATATATATTAAGACCGTAATTATTTATAAGGCTCAATAATTGCTACAAGCATCATTATTGCAATGATCATATATAATGATGCTTGTAGCAATTATTGAGCCTTATAAGTAATTACGGTCTTAGTGTAAAAATGAATAGATTAATATTTATTTATATATGTTTTTATCCTATGATCAATCAAATGTATGATTGAAAGAAGACGATTAAGGAATAAAGTGTCATGGGAAGACACAACAGATCAGGTGATGTACTCACTTAGCAATAATATTTAGCATATTGAATATAAGAAACAGATAGTGCTAATCTAATTATTGGTGTAATGCTTTCTTTAGTATATCATGATGATAATGATGTTGATATTGACTTAAAGAATCAGTAACAAATGCAAATGTATTTGATTGCTAAAAGATAATCTTCCTTGTGTTTGTAAGCTTATTGAGAGGTAGGCTTGAGGTAAGTGGTGCCTAAAAACCCCACTTAACAATCTACTGCGGCCATGGAGGGGTGGGAGTCCCACTTAACAATCCACTGCGACCATGGAGGGGTGGTAGGCCCAGGCCACTTATAAGCTCTGCCAACCCTCCCCAATAAGTTAAGTGTCTTCCGAGGTGATGACGTGGGTAGAGAAAGGAGGTACAAGTGTTTCCACTAAGCACGCCACTCCGAGGATGGAATGATCTTAGTTTGGATGTTCACCTCGGGGCCAAAGGGTGGGTTGTCCTGATGGGACACTTGTGCTCTTGGGTTTAGATGGATAGCTTCAAGCGGATCTACCCATGCCACTCCTCCTCTGTCTTCATTATTACTTCTGTGATCATGTTTGTATTTTTGAATGTCTAGATATTAATGCTAATAGATATGTGTTAATATAGTGAATACAAGATTCAAATCTAGGGTTATTGAGATTAGGGGAACATTCATTTGGAAAGAAGGAACCCTAAACCTAATCAACAAGCAAATTCTAGGGCAAGTCAGGTAAGAGACATTACAAAATGGGGCTTCAAAATTTTGTTTAGATCTGTTGATGAATTGTAGCTTTGGTCAGATATAAAACTATGATTGCTATAAACACCTTCATCTTTTATATATGATAAATTGCTCTTCATATTTAATATTTCTAATAAGTAAAATCGAATTTTATAATGCATGTATAAAATCGAATTTTAATAAATGATTTTCGAAATTCATATTGAAATTAAAATTGGAATTCTTATGATATATATCCGCCATGTGTGAGGGGGTATATGTGTTAAGTTAGTTAAGCTAACTGATATCCGGCTGTAGAGAAGACCCGCGTGCCCAAAGGGACACGTCCTCTCAAGGGACGCATCCCTTGGAGGCGAACCTCTCTACATTCAAATAGGAATTCAAACATTGAATGCAAACATTGAAATCAATTAATGTTCTGCAATCAACACATTCAAAATTAGAGAAGAAATTTGGAAATCACATTTTTGACTTAGAACTTTCTTACATAGATTTTTAGACCTTAGTTTATTCTTAGGTTCTAGGATCCTATTTGTGAAAAGATTTGATTACATTTACAAGATCATAATAGCAAACACCAAAAATTGTAGAGCAATTGGTTTATTGGTTGAGGAGTGTTAATCACAAATATTTTGGACACCTTGTGCTATCCACTCCTTAACCTTATATTACAAAATATTGACACCAAAATTGGTTAGATCAAATAGGTGCATCCTAAGGCTAAAGAGATCCAAATGTTCATCACCACCCACTACATGTCACAAGGGATATTCAAAACATTCTCAAAATCGAATTTGTTGAAGGTGAAGCAATAAGATTTAATTTAATAAATATGTTTATGTTAGTAAAAAAATATTTTATATTAATTTTAGTAAATTTTAATTTTTAATTTTGATTTTCAAATAAGTTATGTTGTACCCAAACCAATTTTTTTGCTTCATTAAGGCATTTTGCTTAAAATGGTTTAAACCTTGTAAAAATGATGTCAAAACATAGTTTTTGGGAAAACCAAGTATGAGCTTTGAGTCAGTGTGATGCCAGGAAGATACTGGCAAAATTCAAAAAAATTGAAAATTAGTGTTTTTGGACCCTTGTTTTTAGGTCAAAAACCCTAAAAATTGAAACTTGTCATAATTGACTAAAAATTGTTTTGATTGGCTTAATTTGCTTCACGATCACAATGGTGAAGTCAGATTCAATTAAAATTCAGTTTAAGTCTGGTGGGTGGTTTTCTCTTTTTCAAGAAAAAAGTTAGGATCTCCAAGGTCAACAATGTCAGATGGCCAGGTACCACGTGTCAAAATCTAAGCTTGAAATGCTCCGGTGAAGATTTTGTGGCGAGATATGTCCAAAATGATGCTTTGTCTCGAGGGGATTTTCATCAAGGTGAAAATGTTGGAAATTTTTCTTCGAAGAAAAGCGCACCTATTGGCCAAGGGTGCCCTTGATTTTGGAGGCCCAAATCAACTTTTTGAGGTTTGTCATTTCCAATTGGACTTCTCTGGAATCCTATTAGCTTTGTGATGAGCCTGCCAGCCAGTCCAAAAGATATGTCTAGCACCGGAAACTGGAGATTGAATGCGAAATGAGGGAGATGTAAAAATGACTACACTGGAGTGAAAAGTGTGCCTCTTAGCCAGGGGTGCCCATCTTTTTGAAGCACCAGATGGAGGTTTTTGATCAAATGACACCCAAGATGTTTGTCTCAGACTTGGTCTGGCTTTGCAATGCATCCGTCAACGAATGAATCTGAGTTGTTGAATTGCTGGAATCAGGAGTCAAACATAGGGTTTTAGTCATGGTTAGAAATGTCAAGAAAAAGCAAAAGCGCCCTTGGAGGCTAGGGGCGCCCAAGGTTTCGAAGCCTCAAATGTGTAATGTCCCCTTCTCAAACCTGATCTTTCCAGTGACCGTTGGCCTTTTTCTGGAAACCCGAAGGCTAGTCGGAAGGTAAAATTAGGGTTTCCTATTTTTAAGGATGTCTTTGCTCGGAGCGGGTGGATTCAATGGCGGATTCTTTCTGGGTTTTCAGAGAGCTTCGCAGTGATATGTTCATTTTTGCATTCTGAGCATTTTCTGGAATTTACTATTTTTAGTAAATTCTATTTTTGGCAGTTTTTCAATTGGGTTCAGCATGGTTGACTTACTACTTCAGTTTGGTCAGTTGACTTGCTCATTAATGGCTTCGGGGCACATTTGGAGAGATAAGTTGAGTCATTTAATTAAAAAGTCACGTTTTAATATTATATTTTAACGTTGACCCCTTGGCCTAGTCTATTGACTTCATGTTGTTTTGAAAAGTGGTCTTTTGAGGGTGGCGCCTTCATTAATGATTATTTTATTATTTAACAAAGTCAAAGCAAGCTTAAAGTGGGCGCATTTATCAAAGTATGGAATTTATTTAAAATGTCAATATTGAGCTTTGAAGGAAAAGGATGCCATCTTTGAGAAAGGATTAGGGTTTTGACCTTGAAGTGGATTTTAGGGTTTCGAGAAGTCAACAGGAAATTATAAAAGGAAGATCTTTAACCTCTTTTCATATCTTTTGTCTACAGGATTGTTATGTTGCCGGTTTGGCTCTGGGTTTGCTTCGAGGAATGAAGGCCTCCTAGCTCGGGCATCGCTTCTTGCTTGCAATACAGCGACCGATGGTGATTTAGTCTAGTTTGTGAGTTTGCTTTGAGATTAGTGCATTGTAATCAGCTTGTAGCTTCCTTGTTTCAGTTTTGCATATTAGAGTTTTTCATGAAATTGCATTATTTGTTACAGCAGATTGTAGTTTTCTTTCATAAATCAAAAAAGACAAAAATATAGTTTCTGGGTATTGTCTTATCCTTTCTGTTGGTAGAGGCCGACCCTATTTCCAAGGTTATAGAATTTTAAGTGAAGGCTGTAATTTTTTAAAAGAAAATCGCCTCTTTCAGCTGGGCCGTACTTTTCAGTTGTCTTGGGAATTGTGCATTGAGTGATAGTTGCTTTTTAAGTTTGCTTTTGGTTGCTAGCTTGAGCGCCATCATACTAGGAATATTATGCATCAGAGTTCATGCTTTTTGAGTGAGTTATAAGTGAGATATGAGCATATGGGTAATTTCATAGGTTGCTGGTTTTAAACTTAAAGTGCAGATTTGAGAAAATCAGAAGTATTATTTCTGTCCTTGTGAGAGTTATTGATTTGGCATCTTGAATCAAGCCAAGGGGAATCCTTAATATGTTGTAATGCTAATCTTTCCAGATTCTATGCTCTTGACAGGCGAATGATTCTCATTTTGTAAACTGACAGTAGTACTGGCAGTGATTATCAAGCTTGTCCAATTCTGATTTGTAATGCTCACTTTCATTTGAAGTTATATTGTAATAGTTACATCTCCGCCCTATGGTAGCTACTTTCCCACTCTGGGTTAGCAAGCACATTCTGGGTGTTGAGTACTTTCAGCTTTTCAGTATTTCTTTCAAGCATTGTACTTTGTAACACTCCACCATATGGTTGCTCCTCACTCCATACTGGATTGGGTAGCACATACTTGGTGTCGAGTTCCCTTTCAGCATTTAGTGTAGAAGATCCTCTGACCATATGCTTGCCATCATTGGCGTCATTCTTGGTTAGAGTTCCTGCATGAGCAATTTGTTTCAGATCCTCTGACCAATGCTCACACCTTGCCCACATCGGGATCCTGATGTACATTCGGGTTAGAGTTGCTTCAACACATTTTGGTTTATCTTCTAACCTTAACGGGTGCATTGATTGTAATTTGAATTTGAAAAAATGAAAAAAAATTGGCTCGGAATATTTCAGTGGTATCAGAGCCAAGATCTTGCCATCCTGCGATCAATCTGTCTATGAGTGACAAAGAAAAGAGGTACATTGCAAGGGAAGACAAAAAGGTTGGAAAACAGTTCTAGCCCTATCAGGCTCCAGAAGGTCAGATAGCTTCAGAAGTCTTGAGGGCTCATTGGGAGTCTTCTCAAGAAACAGACATGGCAGAAGGTGAAAGGTCAATTGGGGGTAACGAGAGGGTTACCAGCACCAGAGATGATAGTGGAAAGGGCAGAGAAAGATCCATCAGTCCAGGACAGAGATTTGAAAGGAAGATGGATGCCTTAATGGATATGGTTTCGCTCATGATGGGGAAAGTGGGCCAGAACACCATTCCACAGAACAACACTGGGCATAGAGGAGAGCACAGTGCTTCCAACCAGCATGATGGACATGCTGCTCATCATACTTCAGACAACACTTATGTCTCAGCCAGGCCATTTGTAAGAATCCAGGTGATTCTCAACCCCGGAAATCCAACTGGAAAGCTGATTTGTTTGAAGTTTTGTATGTTTTGTATTTTTTTTTTGTGTTTTGAGGTTTTTTGATGAATAAAGAAGAGCTGCAATTTTATCCTAAATTGCTTTAAAAATCCAAAATAAATGCTAAGGTAATAAAATTGCTTGGAAATTGACCAGAACATATAGGCACACCAATTTATTAATTTTCCAGAGTTACAACAATAACAAAATCTGAACAGTGAATGAAATATAACATTTTTATAAAGGAACCTGATGGCGGCTGCAGCAGCATAGAAAGAATGAAGAAGATTGTACAGCTAGCATGCATCTCTAGCACAGAACCTCAAGAAATCTCCAGAAACCCCATACGCAATAGATCCCTTTGTCAGATGTTGGAAACTGAAGGCGTTTCTTCTGGAAAAAGAAAGTACGGCCCTGCAAGTACAGAATTGTACGGCCCAGCAGCAAGAAGGAATATGGTACGACTTTATTGGTAATGGTGCCAGAACTCTGTAAAAAAAATATCTCTGTGAAGTCGCCCCAAATGCTAGATGGATATTCTTTGATAAACCCTGCCTGAATCAATCAGTAAGCTCAGTCTATAACCTCTGTGTGAAGTCACCAAGATGCAATCTTCAATTGGTATTGCACAGTCTCAGTATGCCCAAATTCTGAAGAGGTATCGTTCCTCAGAATCGATTCGTCTGCTGAAACCCTAGGTTTTGCAAACTCCAATGCTCAGAGCAAATACAAGACAAATTTGAATGACATATCATGATGGTTCGATTTGTCTTTCCTGTGAATATATATCTCTCTTGAAAAATTCGACCCAATAGCTCTTTTTTTAATAATCATTTAATGAAATGATTAAATTCGCCTTTAAGACTTAGGATAAATTATAAATAATTAAATGAAGTCTCATAAATGAATAATAATTATTCATTATGTCAAATATATCACTTTATTATAAAGTACTAAAAATACTTTATAATATACCATTTAATTATTAATATTTAAATATATTAATAAAGTGACTTTAATATAAAGTCAAAAATATTAAATATTCAATAATCATTAAATAATCCTTATTTCTCCATCTGACCATCAAACTGAAGAACTGGGTCGACTCTGAGCTTACCAGCTAAACCAGGTGCCCTGCCAAAAATAGCAGCTTTCGCCTACCCTCCTTTCTAAAAATAGAAAGTCTTTGAAAAACCACTCCGAATGATTCTGCGAAGGCCCAACCTGAAACAACTGCAATACTGAAGCTACAAAACACTGAGTAACTGCCTCAAAAGATCCTCTGCACACATCTGTCAGCCTACGAGGATCGAAATAATAGGCTAACCACATAACCAGCTGCGCTGACTAGGATGGGGACATCACAGTCCGCCCTCCCTGAAATTGCTTGTCCTCAAGCAATCTCAACTCTGGATGCTGTAAAATCTCCTCTGACTCCCATGTAGCATCCTCAACTGGCAGATCTCTCCACTTGATCAGATATTCCCTGATCACCCGCCTCCTAAGGTGTCTCTCTCTCATCTCAAGGATGGCCTTAGGTACTAGTATCAACTTCCCTTCGTCATCAAGGGGTGGCAAAACTGGAGAGGGTATCACATGCTGACCCAATGCCTTTTTCAGGCGAGAAACGTTAAACATTATGGACCTTGCTATTAGCTGGCAAGTCCAACTCATAAGCAACCTCGCCCACTCGTCTGACAACACGAAATGGACCATAGTAGCGAGGCTTCAGCTTCTCTACCCCACTCTTACGCAGAGTAGACTGACGATACGGCTGCAACATAAGGTAAACCATATCACCCACATCAAAAGTACGCTCAACCCTCTTCTGATTAGCATACTGCTTCTGCTGATTCTGTGCCTACTGGATATTGTCTCAGAGAGACCTCAAAATGTCCTGCTGACTCTGCATCATATCCCCTGCACTCGGCACTCTGCTATCGCTCAATATCAAATCCAAAAGGTTGGGCGCCTCATACCCATACAAAGCCATAAAGGGTGTCATCTGTATCGTCATGTGGTGAGTCGAGTTATAACAATACTCGCATAGATAGATCCACCTCACCCAAGCTCTCTGCTGTCCAGCTATATAATTACGCAAATAACCTTCCACCCACTTATTGACAATCTCTGTCTGCCCATCTGTTTGTGGATGGTAGCTGGTACTCGGTGTCAGTTCGGTCCCACAAAGCCTGAACAACTCCTGCCAAAAGTTGCTCATGAACCGACTGTCCCTATCGCTGACTATTGTCCGAGGCAACCCATGCAGCCGGAATACCTCTCTGAAAAATAACTCTGCAGTTTGCGATGCTGTGAAGGTAGTAGTAATCGGGAAAAAATGAGCATATTTAGTCAACCGATCAACCACTACGTAGATGCAATCTTTACCTTGGGCTTTCGGCAAGCCTGTGATAAAGTCCATCGATAAACACTCCCACTTCCTGTCAGGTATCGGAAGTGGTTGGAGCAATCCAGCAGGATATGTGTGCTCCTGCTTGTTCTGCTAGCAAACAAAACACTCTTAGACATACTGTAACACATCAATTTTCAGCCCTTTCCAAGTAAACCATTCCCGAATCATTTTATATGTCTTATAGTACTCGGGATGGCCCGCCATAGGAAGGTCATGAAAGGCTCTCAAAACTATAACCCTCATCTCAGAGTCAGGAACCAGAAAAATCCACCCCTTGTAAATGATCAAGTCATCTACAACAGTATACCTATCATCCTGCTCTGTCCTGTCAACAATGCTAGAAGCCCATGGGTTCTTAGCATACTCCGCAATGATCTGATGCCTCCAATCCTCTGTGATCTGTGCCATGGCATTCAACTGAGGTCTATGAGACAAGGCGTCAGCTACAACATTCTGCTTCCCCTTAATGAAGGTAATGTCAAAGTCATATGACTGCAGTTTACTGACCCATTTTTGCTGCCTCTCATTCAAGTCTCGCTGTCCAAGGAAGTGTTTCAGGCTGTTATGGTCTGTACGAACACTGAATTTGCTGCCTACCAAGTATTGCCTGAACTTAGCCAAAGCATGCATAATGGCTAACATCTCCTTGTCGTATATGCTGTAGAACCTCTCAGGACCCCTAAGCTTCCTACTCTCGAAAGCAATAGGATGTTGCTCCTGCATCAAAACGGCACCAATGCCCTCTCCTGAAGCATCATAGAATAAATCAAATGACTTCGTAAAGTTAGGCAATGCTAGCACTGGACATGAAGTCATGATCACCTTAAACCTGTCAAAGCACTCCTGCGCCTGTGGTGAGCACGTAAAAGCCCCCTTCTTTGTCAAGTCAGTAAGGGGTGCGGCGTGATGTGAGAACCCACTAACAAATCTCCTGTAAAATGCACACAACCCAATGAAACCTCTGAGCTGCGTAAGGTTCTCAGGTACCGGCCACTCAACTATAGCTCGGACCTTCTCAGGGTCCATACTCACTCCCTTGGCACTGATGATGTGCCCCAGATACAACAACTCCTCCATACCGAGCTCACACTTGGATTCCTTAGCATAGAAAGACTCATCTGCTAAGATACCCAAAATTGCATCTAAGTGAGCCAGATGCTCCTCCCATGACCTACTGTAAACCAGAATGTCGTCGAAGAAGACCAATACAAATCTCCGCAGCTGAGAATTGAAGACCCTGTTCATGGTCTCCTGAAAGGTGGCAGGTGCATTGGTTAAGCCGAAAGGCATAACCAAGAACTCAAAGTGACCGCAATGGCACCTAAAAGCGGTTTTCTCAATATCCTGCTCCCTCATCTGAATCTGGTGGTACCCTGATCTCAAATCAATCTTCGTAAAGAAGATAGCACCGTGCAACTCATCAATCAACTCATCAATGCGTGGTATCGGGTACCTGTTCTTAATCGTCCTCTTGTTTAGCTGGCGGTAGTCTATGCACATCCGAAGTGACCCATCCTTCTTCTTCACCAATACAACCGATGAAGCAAAAGGTGACTTGCTAGGTCTAATGTGTCCCATAGCCAATAACTCATTGATGGTCTTCTCAATCTCATCCTTGAGTCGTTTCGGATGCCTGTAGGGTGTAATCATAATGGGCTTTGCGCCCTCCTCCAACTCAATGATATGCTCAGTGCCTCTGTCTGGAGGTCTACCAGGTGGAATGTCGCTAAACACTTTGGAGTGTTTAGTCCTCAGTATCTGGATGTCTGGATGGTACTCAGTCTTCTGCTGCTCCTGCTGTGCTGGCATTAACATACACTCTGCAACCCAGTCAACCATGTCATGACGAATGAGTCTCTCCATCCGTCTGTACGATACCATCCTCAAATTACTGTCTCTAATGGCTTTGATGACATGAGGTCTCCCATTAGCCTTGAACTTCATCTCCATGTCTCGTAGATTGAGTGTGAACTCACCCAGATCATGAAGCCATGCCATCCCTAACACCACATCAGTATCCCCCATATTAACAACATAGAATTCAGTCTTGAACTCATAGTTGTTCAATCGCATCGGAAGATCAGTTATTTTCCTATCACACTTGAGGGTGTATCCATCAGCTACCTTAAGCCGAATGCCCTCAAACTCTTCTGTCTGTATGCCACGCTTCTCAACCAAACGTGCATCTATGAAGTTGTGCGTCGCACCTGTGTCAAGCAGTGTTATAACTTTCTGACCAGCTAGGAGCCCACATAGCCTAAAAGAGCCATCTCTCTGAAGACTAGTCAAGTGTGCCTCCTGTAATTTCCTTCCACCATCATGTTCACTATCATTTTCAGATTTTTCATCATCTGAATGTTCTGAATCAGCTTGCTGGTCTGACAGATCAGATTGCTCTTCACCCTCATAAAACCACTCCATTTGATTACTTTTGGCTTTAGGATGAAGAGGGCATATATGTTTTTCATCATAGGGTGCCTTGCACCAAAAACATAACTTCTTCTTGCGTAGTTCGTTCAATGTCTCTCTGTCAAACGGTGGTGCATTATTTCTTTTAGGATCAGGTGGATCTCTCTTCCTGTCAAATGGTCTATCTCTATCAAATGATCTATTTGGCCTTGAGTTTGGTGTAGAACCCGAAGAGAACCTGCTGCGAGGTGCTGCATGCTCCATACTGCGTGCCTTCCTCATCGCCTCCTGAAGGGTGGGAGGATCAAATGCCTTGACCCATCCTCTCATCGACTCATATAACCCCTCGGTGAAGAGAATGACAAGTCTCCTCTCCGAAATACCTGTCACCATGATTGCCGTTTTCTGAAACTCCCCAATGTAAGCATCCAAACTGCTTGTCTGTCTGAGCTGTGCTAGCTCTCTAAAGTAAAGTTCTGGATCTTTTTTATCAAATCGCTCAATAAGCCTGCCAGTGAAATCCTGGTAAGTAGTAACCTGATGATGACCCAGTGTGTACATGCCGTAATGCCACCAATCATGTGCCAATCCATCAAGGTGTAGTGTGGCAAATTTAATGGCCTCGTCCTCCTGCATAGGTCTCAAAGATAGGTAATTATCTAACTTTTGAACCCACGACCTCGCTGAATTCTTATCCGAGCCATCAAAATAAGGCAAGACAATCTTGCTCACTACATGCTGAAGATCTCTGTTCACCTGTGGTGGCTGCTGGTACTGATGAGCTCTGCGCTCAAATCTACCTCCACCTCTGGGCTTATGCACATCCATAAACTCATGAAATGTCAACGACTGTCTAATCTCAGGAGTCAGTGTAGAATACTCTCCAAACAGTCTGGTCACGTCTGCCACTGAAGTGCCATGCTGTGGCTGAAACTCTGTATGGTGACCCTGTTGCTCCGTCTCCGGAGTCGGTGGTGCCTCTCTATTGATAAAGGTAGGTTGTCCAGGCCTACGCTCGTGAACAACCGGTGACAGCTGCGGTCGTGTAGACATCTGTGGCTGGTCTATGCCTCCCGAACCACTGGACTGCCCTATCTGAATGTAATGCTGGTGAGGCGGAGTATACTGTCTTATGGTGCCTATCAGCTGTGACATCATGTCCATCATGTTGTCATGTCTACTCCTGTATTCTGCCTCAGTCATCTCAGCATTTTCTTTCTCTTTCCCTGAATCTCTAGGAATTTCTTGATCTGCCATGAGTGTAGTCACGCTATTTTCACTGCTGCAAGGGCTAGACCTGTGTATACCAAGAATCCCTGATACTGTCTCACCTTCTGGAATAGGTGGACCTGTCCAATCCTCAACTCTGCCTGTTCCTCTACCCTTACTGTAAAATATAATGTCTCTACTCATGAAAAAGCATCTAAAAAGCAAACTTCTGAATGAAAAAGCACAGGCTGGCAGGACTTCTGTGCTCTGATACCACTGTAAGAATCCAGGTGATTCTCAACCCCGGAAATCCAACTGGAAAGCTGATTTGTTTGAAGTTTTGTATGTTTTGTATTTTTTTTGTGTTTTGAGGTTTTTGATAAATAAAGAAGAGCTGCGATTTTATCCTAAATTGCTTTAAAAATCCAAAATAAATGCTAAGGTAATAAAATTGCTTGGAAATTGACCAGAACATATAGGCGCACCAATTTATTAATTTTCCAGAGTTACAGCAATAACAAAATCTGAACAGTGAATGAAATATAACATTTTTATAAAGGAACCTGATGGCGGCTGCAGCAGCATAGAAAGAATGAAGAAGATTGTACGGCTAGCATGCATCTCCAGCACAGAACCTCAAGAAATCTCCAGAAACCCCATACGCAATAGATCCCTCTGTCAGATGTTGGAAACTGAAGGCGTTTCTTCTGGAAAAAGAAAGTACGGCCCTGCAAGTACAGAACTGTACGGCCCAACAACAAGAAGGAATATGGTACGGCTTTATGGGTAATGGTGCCAGAACTCTGTAAAAAAATATCTCTATGAAGTCGCCCGAAATGCTAGATGGATATTGTTTGATAAACCCTGCCTGAATCAATCAGTAAGCTTAGTCTATAACCTCTGTGTGAAGTCAGCAAGATGCAATCTTCAACTGGTATTGCACAGTCTCAGTATGCCCAAATTTTGAAGAGGTATCGTTCCTCAAAATCGATTCGTCTGCTGAAACCCTAGGTTTTGCAAACTCCAATGCTCAGAGCAAATACAAGACAAATTTGAATGACATATCATGATGGTTCGATTTGTCTTTCCTGTGAATATATATCTCTCTTGAAAAATTCGACCCAATAGCTCTTTTTTTAATAATCATTTAATGAAATGATTAAATTCGCCTTTAAGACTTAGGATAAATTATAAATAATTAAATGACGTCTCATAAATGAATAATAATTATTCATTATGTCAAATATATCACTTTATTATAAAGTATTAAAAATACTTTATAATATACCATTTAATTATTAATATTTAAATATATTAATAAAGTGACTTTAATATAAAGTCAAAAATATTAAATATTCAATAATCATTAAATACTCCTTATTTCTCCATCTGACCATCAAACTGAAGAACTGGGTCGACTCTGAGCTGACCAGCTGAACCAGGTGCCCTGCCAAAAATAGCAGCTTCCGCCTGCCTTCCTTTCTAAAAATAGAAAGTCTCTGAAAAACCACTCCGAATGATTCTACGAAGGCCCAACCTGAAACAACTACAATACTGAAGCTACAAAATACTGAGTAATTGCCTCAGAAGATCCTCTGCACACATCTGTTAGCCTACGAGGATCGAAATAATAGGCTAACCACATAATCAGCTGCGCTGACTAGGATGGGGACATCACACCATTCAAACCCACCTTTCTGGCACTTGTTAACACTCGGCCAAATCCTGAAGAGAATGCTTCATTCGTGGAGCAGTTGAGACTTGGCCGTGCAGAGTATGATTCTCTCCCTGGCGACATCAAGATGGATATGTCCTACAATGACTTTATGGATCATAAAAGGAAAAACAAAGGACAAGGGAGACACTATGATCAAAGAAGACCATCAACTCAAGGAGATTTGTACCAAGCTGTTAACAAGGTTACACTTCCACACTTTGACGGGAGTGATTCTAGTTCAGCTCGAGCTTGGATACAGAAGCTGGATAACTATCTAGCTCTCAGACCTATGGCAGAAGAAGAGGCGATCAAGTTCGCTAGGCTACACCTTGATGGGGTGGCGCACGAGTGGTGGTACCATGGCCTAGTTACTCTGGGTCATCGGTCTATCACAACTTATGATGAGTTCACCACTAGGCTCATCGAGAGGTTTGAAAAGAAGGATCCTGAAATTCATTTCAGAGAACTTGCACAATTGAGACAGTATGGCACAGTTGATGCCTACATTGCCGAGTTTCAGAGACTCTCAGTCATGGTGACTGGAATCACGGAGAGGAGATTGGTGATTCTTTTCAGTGAAGGTTTGACAGAACCACTTAAAGGTTGGATTAAAGCCTTTGATCCACCAACCCTGCAAGAGGCCATGAATAAGGCAAGAAACATGGAGTGGGCTGCTCCTAAGGCAAAATTTCCGTCAAATTCCCCCTTTCAGAAAAGGGATAAAGGGAAAAGACCTCAGCATAGAGCTCCTTTGAGACCTCAGCACAAGGAGTTCAAACATCACAATCCCCATGTCACCAGGTTGGATCCTGAAACCCTGAATGAACTTAGAAGAAAAGGGTTGTGTTTCCGGTGTAGGGAAAAATGGTCTCAAGATCATGTTTGCCCTAAAGGGGTTAAATTCAATCAGATAGAGTACTATTCTGCTGGTGAAAGTAGTTCTGATTTTTCAGACCAGCAATCTGATTTTGAAGAAAGTGAAGTAGAAAAAGCTCCAGAAGAGTCCGAAAATGAGAAGGAAAGTGGAGTCTTGGCTCAACTTTCGAGCTTTCAAAGAAACGAATCCTTCAAGGTTCGAGGGATGGTCAAAGGGCAGCGAATCGTTGCTTTGATCGACACTGGAGCAACACATAACTTTATTGATGAAGTTGTGGTAGCAAAGAAGGGGCTGCAAACAGAGGAGTTTGAAGGTTTCAAGGTCATTGTTGCCGATGGATTCCATATTTCTTGCACCAAGAAAATCTCGAACATGACCATGCAATTGGGGAACTACGAAGTCAAGGATGACTTCTATGTAGTCCACATTGGAGATACTGATGCCGTTCTAGGCATTCAATGGCTGCGTTCTCTTGGAGAGATCTCTTTGAATCTGCAGACTATGGAGCTCAAGTTTCAATCCGATGGGAAGAAGATAGTTCTAAGAGGAATGTCCAATGGGGGCCCTCGGTTTGTGTCATTCAAAAGAATGGCAAGGCTGATCCGTCACGATCAAGCTGAGTGGGTTGCAGAGTGCATGATCCTTCCTGCTAGTCCGGTTGAGACTAAAAGAGACCATCCTCCTAATGTTCAGTCTCTACTCACGAAGAAGAGCAAAGTCTTTGCAGATTTGCCTCCTGGACCACCACCTGAACAGGGTTCAGAACATATTATAGAGCTCAAGGAAGGAGCTAAGCCGGTAATTACAACTCCATATCGGTACCCGAAGAGGCAAAAGGATGAGATTGAGAAGAATATTCAAGAACTCTTGGAGATGGGTTTCATTCGCCCTAACAAGAGCCCCTTTGCATCTGCAGTGGTTCTTGTGAAGAAGAAGGATGGTACCATGCGCATGTGTGTTGACTATCGTGCTTTGAATCAAAGCATAAAAAACAGATACCCCATTCCCAGGATAGATGAGCTCATTGATGAGCTACATGGGGCCAAGTTCTTCTCGAAGATCGATTTGAGGTCGGGTTATCATCAGATTCGAATGAGAGGATCCGATGTGGAGAAGACAGCTTTCAGATGTCATTATGGCCATTTCGAATTTTTAGTCATGCCATTTGGGTTGACTAACGCTCCGGCTACCTTTTAGTCTTGCATGAACCGAGTTTTTCAGAATCAGTTAAGGAGGTTTGTGTTGATATTTTTTGATGACATTTTGATCTACAGCAAGACTTGGGAAGACCATCTCAAGCATTTGGAGGAAGTGCTTAGTATCCTGGAATCTGAGAGTTTGTTTGCAAAAGCATCCAAATGTGAATTTGGAATGGAGGAATTACTGTACCTTGGCCACATAATCAGTGCTGAGGGAGTGAAGGTGGATCCTGAAAAGATTAAAGCAGTAGTTGATTGGCCACCTCCTGAGAACTTGACTCAGTTGAAAGGTTTTCTGGGTCTTTGTGGATTTTATCGGAGATTCGTAAAAGGATATTCATAGAATGCTGCCCCTCTTACTGATCTCACCAAAAAGGGGGCTTTCTGTTGGTCAGAAAAGGCCCAAATTGTTTTTGACAAGTTCAAGAAAATCATGAGTTCGTGTCCGGTTCTGGCTATTCCGGATTTCTCCAAGCCATTCGAACTGCAATGTGATGCATCCGGTGAAGGAGTAGGGGCTGTCCTGATGCAAGATAAACATCCTATTGTATTTGAAAGCAGGAAACTGAGGGGTGTTGAAAGAACATACTCAATTTATGACAAGGAAATGCTTGCCATTATGCATACATTAGCCAAGTTTAGGCAGTACTTGGTGGGAAACAAGTTCGTGGTCAAGACTGATCACAATAGCCTCAAACATTTTATGCATCAGAAGGACCTGAACGAGAGGCAACAAAAGTGGGTGAGTAAGCTTCAAGCTTACGACTTTGACATTGAATATGCCAAAGGGAAAAATAATATTGTGGCAGATGCTCTATCCAGGAGACCCCATCTTAGCTCATTGTGTGAGCTTACTGCAGATTGGAGAGACATGTTGCTTGCTGATTATGCCAAAAATCAGTTTGCAACCCGCATTATTGAGGGTACTTTTCAGGATGAAAGGTACAAGGTGATTGAGGGATTGATACACTATAAGGGAAGAATCTTTCTGGTGGCTGATTCTAAGCTTAAGAAGAAGATTCTTTTGACATTTCATGATATTCCAGTTGCTGGTCACCAAGGATTTTTCAAGACATATAGGCAGATCCGAGAAAGGTTTTCTTGGAAATGATTGAAAGGAGAAGTACAACGCTACATTCAGGAGTGTCCTGTTTGTCAAGTGAATAAGAATGAGCATACACTACCAGCCGGTTTGCTGCAACCACTCCCTATTCCCAATCAAAAATGGGAAAGCATCTCGATGGATTTCATCACAGGGTTGCCCAAGGCCCAAGGGAAGGATTGTATTTATGTGGTAGTGGATAGGTTAACCAAATTTGCTCACTTCTTTGCCATTACCAGCTCTTTTACAGTGGCACAAGTTGCAGATCTGTTTTTTCGTGAAGTGTTTAGGCTGCATGGATTGCCAAAAAACATTGTGAGTGATAGGGACAACAAGTTCCTAAGTACTTTTTGGCAAGAGGTCTTCAAAATGAGTGGTACTGTGCTCACTCCAAGCACTAGTTACCACCCCCAAACAGATGGACAAACTGAAGTAGTGAACAAGTGGTTAGAAGGCTACTTGAGAAACTATGTGTCAGAGCAGCAAAGAGCATGGGTCAAGTGGTTGCATATAGGCGAGTACTGCTACAATTCTTCTTTTCATATGTCGATTAAGATGTCTCCTTTCTTGGCTCTTTATGGGTATGAAGCACCTAGCTTTGCCGATTTGGTGTTTGGTGACAGCAAAGCACCCCAAGCCAAGGATTTGTTGCAGCAAAGTCAAGACATCATGAAATCCTTGAAGGATAATCTGCAGATTGCACAGAATCAGCAGAAGTTGTATGTTGATCAGAGGCGTGTTGAGCGTTCTTTCGAGGTTGGGGATATGGTTTATCTTCGATTACAACCTTATAGACAGTCTACTCTGAAAAAGAGTGGAGCTGAGAAGCTCAAACCTCGCTTCTATGGGCCATTCAGGGTCATCAGAAAAGTTGGGGCAGTAGCTTATGAGTTAGAGCTACCTTCTGATAGCAGAGTGCATAATGTCTTCCACGTGTCTCGCCTCAAGAAGGCACTTGGACATAATGTGGTTGCTTCATCACAATTGCCACCTTTGGATGAAGAGGGACAGTTGGTTCTAATTCCAGAGGAGATACTCAATTTCAGAGAACGTTCTTTGAGGAAAAGAACCATCAGAGAATACTTGGTGAAGTGGAAGAACCTGCCTATGGAGGATGCGACTTGGGAAAGTGATGAGATTCTGCAACATCCTGGTTTGCGATTGCTTGAGGACAAGCAATCTTGGGGAGGGCGGACTGTAATGTCCCCTTCTCAAACCTGATCTTTCCAATGACCGTTGGCCTTTTTCTGGAAACCCGAAGGCTAGTCGGAAGGTAAAATTAGGGTTTCCTATTTTTAAGGATGTCTTTGCTCGGAGTAGGTGCATTCAATGGCGGATTCTTTCTGGGTTTTCAGAGAGCTTCGCAATGATATGTTCATTTTGGCATTCTGAGCATTTTCTGGAATTTACTATTTTTAGTAAATTCTATTTTTGGCAGTTTTTCAGTTGGGTTCAGCATGGTTGACTTCCTACTTCAGTTTGGTCAGTTGACTTGCTCATTAATGGCTTCGGGGCACATTTGGAGAGATAAGTTGAGTCATTTAATTAAAAAGTCACGTTTTAATATTATATTTTAACGTTGACCCCTTGGCCTAGTCTATTGACTTCATGTTGTTTTGAAAAGTGGTCT
The DNA here is from genome assembly GCA_007115665.2 of Sequoiadendron giganteum. Taxonomy (NCBI): domain Eukaryota; kingdom Viridiplantae; phylum Streptophyta; class Pinopsida; order Cupressales; family Cupressaceae; genus Sequoiadendron; species Sequoiadendron giganteum. Next base: position 689,443,104 of record CM021101.1, read on the forward strand.
TTTGAGGGTGGCGCCTTCATTAAAGATTATTTTATTATTTACCAAAGTCAAAGCAAGCTTAAAGTGGGCGCATTTATCAAAGTATGGAATTTATTTAAAATGTCAATATTGAGCTTTGAAGGAAAAGGATGCCATCTTTGAGAAAGGATTAGGGTTTTGACCTTGAAGTGGATTTTAGGGTTTCGAGAAGTCAACAGGAAATTATAAAAGGAAGATCTTGAACCTCTTTTCATATCTTTTGTCTACAGGATTGTTATGCTGCCGGTTTGGCTCTGGGTTTGCTTCGAGGAATGAAGGCCTCCTAGCTCGAGCATCGCTTCTTGCTTGCAATATAGCGACCAGTGGTGATTTAGTCTAGTTTGTGAGTTTGCTTTGAGATTAGTGCATTGTAATCAACTTGTAGCTTCCTTGTTTCAGTTTTGCATATTAGAGTTTTTCATGAAATTGCATTATTTGTTACAGCAGATTGTAGTTTTCTTTCATAAATCAAAAAAGACAAAAATATAGTTTCTGGGTATTGTCTTATCCTTTCTGTTGGTAGAGGCCGACCCTATTTCCAAGGTTATAGAATTTTAAGTGAAGGCTGTAATTTTTTAAAAGAAAATCGCCTCTTTCAGCTGGGCCATACTTTTCAGTTGTCTTGGGAATTGTGCATTGAGTGATAGTTGCTTTTTAAGTCTGCTTTTGGTTGCTAGCTTGAGCGCCATCATACTAGGAATATTATGCATCAGAGTTCATGCTTTTTGAGTGAGTTATAAGTGAGATATGAGCATATGGGTAATTTCATAGGTTGCTGGTTTTAAACTTAAAGTGCAGATTTGAGAAAATCAGAAGTATTATTTCTATCCTTGTGAGAGTTATTGATTTGGCATCTTGAATCAAGCCAAGGGGAATCCTTAATATGTTGTAATGCTAATCTTTCCAGATTCTATGCTCTTGACAGGCGAATGATTCTCATTTTGTAAACTGACAGTAGTATTGGCAGTGATTATCAAGCTTGTCCAATTCTGATTTGTAATGCTCATTTTCATTTGAAGTTATATTGTAATAGTTACATCTCCGCCCTATGGTAGCTACTTTCCCACTCTGGGTTAACAAGCACATTCTGGGTGTTGAGTACTTTCAGCTTTTCAGTATTTCTTTCAAGCATTGTACTTTGTAACACTCCACCATATGGTCGCCCCTCACTCCATATTGGATTGGGTAGCACATACTTGGTGTCGAGTTCCCTTTCAGCATTTAGTGTAGAAGATCCTCTGACCATATGCTCGCCATCATCGGCGCCATTCTTGGTTAGAGTTCCTGCATAAGCAATTTGTTTCAGATCCTCTGACCAATGCTCACACCTTGCCCACATCGGGATCCTGGTGTACATTCTGGTTAGAGTTGCTTCAGCACGTTTTGGTTTATCTTCTAACCTTAACGGGTGCATTGATTGTAATTTGAATTTGAAAAAACGAAAAAAAATTGGCTCGGAATATTTCAAAATGCAATCTTTTTGGTCATCTGAAATACTCATCCTGTCAGTGATGCTTCTAACTTTCCATTGCATACCTCAGCCGGGTCAGAGGACTTGTCAGCAGCTTGCAGCAGGAGGATAAGTGATTTTTAGCCAGTTAGAAAAATGGCTTTTTGGGAAGTAAAGCACCCCTAGAGGCCAGGGGCGCCCATGTTTTTCAGCTACCAGATGATGTTTTTACGAGAAGTGCTCTCCAAGAGCTCTTGTTCAAAATCCATCCGGCTCTGTAGTGAGCCTGTTAGCTAGTTCTGAAGTTTTGTCGAACACTAGGAAATACGAGATGAAGTAAAGTTAGAATCACTTTCAAAATGATGAAAACACATGAATTTTTTTTAAAGTCCGAGGTCAAAAGCACCCTTGAAGGCTAGGTGCACCCTGCATTTTGAGGCCTCAGATGATAGAATTAGGGTTTGCAGCTTCAAGGAGATTCTTGTCAATTTTGATCCTGCTCTTCAATGAAACTGTCAGCCAGTCAATCCGACATGTCAATCAATCAAAATCAATGATCAAACATGAGCACCGGTGATGTTTGCAAATTGAAATTTTTGAAAAATTGGCTGTTTGGTAAGTGACGCCTAAAGTCAAAGTTTGACTTTTTGAACTCAAGAGAAGTGGTGCCCTATAAAGGTGGAACCAGTTAACTGAAATTAGCTCTTTAGTTCAATTCTTCAAGTCAACTTCTTCTTGACTTCATTTGCTTGTAACTAGGCAACTTATTTTTGCATGCACAGTTAACTGAGGTTTTTAGAGGTGGTGCCCTAATTAGGCATATTTCTAAACCAGTTAACTATTTTGAGGCCCAATCAGAAGCAAGGCGTTGGTTTTAGAGGTCCAATTAGAAGGCTAGCGCCTTTTTAAGTCAAATGCATGCATTTAAGATGCCTTTCATGATGAATTCTTATTTATTAAGACATAGGCGTCCATTATTTTACATTATAGGTGGAAGAAAACACATCTTTCTTGAGCAAATAAAGATCCGAAGGTGCTATAGGTGTCAGATTTCAATGTTCTTTGCAACGCTAGGTCCAGATTGTTCAGAGGAAGCATTCACCAGTCTTCATTTTTTGATTGCATGCAGACTTCATCAAATCCAATTCAAGTATAGGCGACTTTTTCAGAGATAGAACAAAAACTTCTATTTCTCTCTCTAAAATTCTTTTATTCTTGTCTTAGGTTTTCTCTCACATGTCAAAGTAAATGGTGAAATTTTCAGAAATAAATCATCTAGGTTCACATATTTCAATGTTCGTAGCAAAACCCATGTCTTAGATTTTTTCGAGAAAATTGCCCCGTTGCTTCCTTTTTGGAGCACTATGCCTTTTTTTTTTTTTGAAGATTTCTTTGCATGTGGGCCAAGAACTCATTTTTCCCAAAATAGAATCATCTAGGTTTGCTTAAAATTCCATTGCCTACAAAGCCCATATTTCAGATTTTCTCAGAAAAAATTGCCCCTAGAGCCCCTGCAGTTCTCGATTGAAAACCTTTTGCATGCCTTGCTAAAACTCACTTTTCAAATTTATGACAATATGGGTTTGCTTAGAATTCAATTCTCTACAAAACCCACGTCTCAGATTTTTTCCTAATTTTTTTACCTCAATCGGCTATTATTTAGCCTATCCTAGAGCTTTTTTTAGTTTTTTTTGAAAGTTGTCTGAACATACCCAACTTTATAGTAAAAAATCCAGATTTTCAAAATGCAATTCAACCCCATAGATTTTGAAGGCCAAATCGATCTTGGTGCATGAATTTTTGAAAACTGTCAATACAGACTTGGGTCACGTATATCTGATGGTCAATCTGAGCACGTGGGAAGGTACTAGCAGCACCATAATAATAAATCTTGAGCGTTCTGAGTTGCTAGCAGCAGCATCTATTCCTATCACGGTTTTCGATCTCGAGTTTGTGATTGCTTGCATTAAGCATTACGACTCATGCACAAGACAAATCATATCAGTTGATGGGAGAGTTGTTTGCAGCCTCAAGCTGAGGGAATGTAACGTCCCCATATTAAAGACATTAAAAGCACAAATTAAAATTTTGATTTTTAAAGATTGTTTGATAAAGAGAAATGAAAGATTGATGGAATAAGATAAATAAAATACATTATTGTCAACTAGTGCATGACTAATATAATCTGATATGACTTATTACACTTGATCGGAATAGATTTTCGTCTTGTTTCCTCTTTCTTAACCTTGTGGGATGGTAGATTTACCGTGCCAAGGGTGCGTGCACCATCTCGAGTTGGACACCCTCAAGGATTGGTTACCTGTCTTGGGCTCCATCCAACATTGGGTGGATTTACCCACCTTTCCCTCCCACACACTCCCTATCCTCATCAAGCACTAGCGAAAGGGAATTTTGGTCCGAAGTCTATTCTTCAAGGTAAAGTCATAAAAACTCATTGAGACACAATAATTGCACAATAATTGCTCCAAGCATCATTATTGGATAATCAAACATAATATATATATATATATATATATATATATATATATTTGTATGTATATGTGTATAATCATTATTAGACAACCGTAAATGATATCTATATACATCTTATATAATCATATATACATCATTGTTTCTAATTGTCAATTTATAATAGTTCCTCATATATATATATATATACTTAGAATGTTAATTCATTATATTCAAATTCATAAACTAATTATTTAAATACAGAATTATTTATAAATTTATTATATGAACTTATAAAAATACTTATCTTACCCTCACCCGATCTCTAGAAGCCTCTCTTCTAGTCACAGTGATCAGATCTTGGAGAGTATTCCTTTATTAAATGTTGTTTTCCTCTAGAATCCTCTTCTTATCTTCCCCTCTATTCGATGTCATTCCTTTCTCCAGCCACGGTGCCGCTAGCATATATATTCTTTTTTTTTTCCCCCTTATCTCTTGTTACAAAATAGTATTTTATACATGCTTGAACAGCCATGGTCTTGATGAAGGAATGCATCTTTTCATTAAGAAATGCCAGCCTTTACTAATCACACCACCTAACATATAACTTATAAGACAAGTTTTGTCTTATTATATGCAGCACTTCATACTAAGTTATGAATAAGACACTTTTTGTCTTATTATCGGGAGCCCTTCTTCCATATTAAGTAATTCACAAACTTAATGGAATCGCTGTGTGCTGTTTAGATTTAATCACTGCTTTATAGTCTTCGATTAGAAAGTGTTTATTTATTAATATTACTGTATGTAAATAGCTGTTATCATATTTTGCTTATTAATTGATATTTATAATTTGCTAGTATTAGTTGGCTTATTTATTATAATGAATGTATTATAATTATACTATTATTTATAATCATTATAATAATAATAATATTTATATTGTTATTATATTTACATATTTTGATATTTATTTATCTAGTTATTTGCATATTAATATTTCATACTGAAGTATAATATCATTAAATCACTTAAAATGTGTTTTGTGATTAATATTTATTTATTTATTTGCTTTTCAATATGTTGCAATTTTTTGGGGACATGACAGGGAAGTTGAGAAGTGTTTTGTTATTCCTCCTTGCTCAGACAATTTTGCAGTGCCCATTCCAAATTGCGACAAGATATGGGAAGAGGACAAAGAGAGATCACAAAGAAAAGTTGCTCAGAGGTGGTTGAAAATTCAGAAGACCAACATGTCGAAGAAGGTTGGGCGTGGTGAGTTTAAGGATGAGGTTGCTATCTTAATAACTTTGCTCAACCGGGTTACAGGTCAGGAGGAAGCAAATATTTTCCAACCGTGGATGTTATATATCATCGCTCAGATTATCAACAACAAGGAACACTTTGACTGGGCGATGTTGTTCAGCGAGTGTCTTCACCAACAAATCACAGAGCTCCCCAAAATCCACGAGTTTCACATGGTGCCTTTTTTGGTCTACTTAATTGCGTTTCAAGGCAATTTTAGAACTCTGAAGACCAATGGAGCTCTTGGCGTTCAACGCGTTCATGAATATTACTCACAATTGGAGTTTTCAAAGGCTGAACAGGATTTCAAGGCAGTGAATGATCACTTTCTCATGAAGATAGTCAAAGACCTCGATAATCAGATGCATTATAGGATTTCACCAAAGGCAAAATCAGCAATGGAGAGTTGGGCGGATTGGTTCATTCAATTCCCTACTTTCACATATATCCGAGTGTATGGTTACATCGGAGAACCTCTGATGCTACCGAGGTACCTATTAGCCAAGGTCCTATTCATAGAGTTTATGAGACAAGCTCAAGAAGTTCACTCTTTTCTTCGCAATCAACATAAGTTAGCATTCATCTTTCTATTCAGATTGGGTATATACAAGTGCAAGTCTGTTGTTGATTGCAAGTTAATGACGAACGAGTTAGAGAAAATCCAGCTCAAGTATCTCACTCAGAGGCGTACTTATGATCCTTTGGGTCATTATTCAGCACGGTTGGAGTGGAGTAATTCACACAAGGTAGCACTTGAGGACTTTTGGGTCAACTGCGAAGATGAGTTTGAGGTGCGTTGACATCATTACTGTAGACTTACTCTTCCACAACTTGCTGATTTTCTGTCAGAAGATGTTGAGGGTTTGTCGGATGATGATGGAGAGGTGCTTCTTAATTCATTCGTAAAAGACCAAGTTGCTCGCCAACCACTTTGCCAACCTGATTGGTATGCAAGGAGCATACTTCAATTGAGGACCTATCGAAATCAGTTATTAAGACAAGCATGTACTTGTTTGGATTGCAAGAGGAAGTGAAGGACAGTTCCAACTACAAAGCCGCCAATAGGGTTTTCTTCACTACCTTCCACTTCTAGGTCGAGGCCTTGAGTTAAAGTTGTCTTGAAGCCGCCTGAAGGGGTCAAAGTTAGTGGAAACTCGAAGGGGAAAAGTATCACAAAGTGGAAGCAAGTTGAGAAAGCGCCAGAAATTCCAGTGGAACCAGTGGTACAGGCTAAGGCCAATTCATCATCTCCTGGTCCACCATTTTCTCCACGATTGTCTCCTATTGATATAGACTCGGAACCAGATAGCTAGTTCATGAGACTTTCATTCCAATTGATCCACCAGCAGTTGACACAACAGTAGCAGTTTCTCCTCAAGAGGACAACATTGATCATTCGTGTTGGCTCGAGAGGTCTTTGGGAAGACAGAGGTGTATGCCTTCATACCGGCTTGATTTATCTGAGTTTGGTGATCCGTATCAAGATAGGTCGAACAAGAGAGTCAAGAAGTAGGTGCACATTGAGAAGACTCCTAAAGCAAAGATCGTTGTTGAAGTTGCTACACCACCAGAGGGTAAAAGCCTAGATGAAGTTGAGGTTGATGATTTCACCTTTGTCAAAGAAAATCTTGGCAGGAGCACTCGGCATGTGGATGTGAGCCTTTTCAAGGTCATTGTGAGTAATTTGGAAGAGCGTGTCATGAAGGACGGAGAATATAAGGCAACCCTCAAGGCTGAGATCATGCAGCTCCGACAGTACATCTTGGATCTACTTCATGAAAACCCAGGACAAGCACCTATGCTCCCACAACTTCAAGAGACACCTGCAGAGAAGTAGAGACTTGGTCATTTAGTCAATCATGAGAAGCTCTTGGACAATTGGATTGAGGACTTCATTGTTGCAGGTTGGTACCTCTTCACAAAGTTATATCACTTGAGGTACGAGGCACATGAGCTTCGTCAGAAGATTCAACAACTTGAGATATTCAAAGCAGAACGCAAGCCGAAAGACTTGATACTCATACCTCAGTTGGCAGTTGTACATGATGCCATTGTAGCAGAGGAATATAAGAAGAAGGTTTTCGCTTGGAGAGAACATCTTTTCAAAGTGGAAGCGTATGATAGAATCTCTACAAAGATGGCCGTGCTCAAGGAGAATATTGTTGTAGCTCTCAAACTTATCAGTGAGTTCATCACTCAGATCCCATTCCACTATCGTCATGAGAATGGTACATGCGCTAAGTTGGAGGTAGTATAGGCTGAGTTCGAGAAGCTGGTTCATGATAACCTAGGTGGAGATCCTAAAGCGTCCAAGTTGGATCACTTCTCAGTGATGACAACTAGTTTCAACAAGGCAACTGCAGAAGTTGAATTAAGTTAGAGGGTGATCAAAGATGGAGAGGAGTTGAACAAGCAATTCATCATCGTGGATAGCGTCAGAGTGCCAGAGGACGAGACCATCAACAAGTTCCTGGACGAGGTGATAGACAGAGAAGGTTTGTAGAAGACTGCCATTTAGAACTTGCAGTTATTTCCAAGGATGGAGTCAGAAGCAGCAGTTAACTCAACGTCATTTCTTGAGTTCTCATTGCTGATCTCATACACACCTATCTCATTCTTGGAGATATCTTCGCAAGAGGATGGACTTTTAGTTAGGATCTAGTTGACTAATGTTAGTTATCAGTTAGCTTTCATTTCAATAAGGACGTGCATGTTGCACATGTCCATTTAGTCTAGTTTGTTTCGGTTAACTGATGGTAGCTTTCTAGTTAATTGTATAGTTTCATTTATTTAGACTTGGAGAATAAATTCTTGCATGCTTGCAAGACTAATTGTAAACTCAAGGTGATTTTAGGGTTCTCTACACCTTGGAGTTCTATAAATAAGAGAATCCTTGCTCATTTGTAATTAACTTTTGCTTGATAGCGTACATGTTGAGCTAACTCTTGCCTGTAGTATTGCTATTTGTGTATCTGTTCACGAACCATTCACTGGGATAGAGAGTCGCTATATTGTCAACAATATTCCTATGTTCAGTATCGGTTCACCTTTGAGCTTTTATTAGTAATAAAAAAATTGTTGAGCCACCTTGCCGTGCAATGTTACTTGTAATGGTTCATCTTTGTTCAATATGATGCTGGTTGATCGTTTAATTGTGTGATAGGTCCTTCATACAATCTGCTTGTTGTGACCTTTTTTTTCACACATCACCCCATCAAGATGGGGACCCCCTAATTTTTGTTCCATTCTGGTCTTTTGGCTTTGGTTCGCTCTCTCTCTGGTCTCTAGTCCTTCCGGGGATGTCCCGTCATTTGACCCAGGTTAAAATTTTGGTTAAGTCTGTGTAATTAGGGTTTTCATCCTTCAGGCTTATTAAAGGTCAAACTGAGTTATAAAATTGAAATCTAAGCTTAGTGCAGCAGTCAGAAGACTTCCAGCAGAGTCCCCCTAAATTTTCACTGTATTCCGGCAACTTACTATTTTTAGTAAGTATTCAACTTGGGACTATTTTATTGAGATTTTGGAATTCTGTCAGTTCCACTGCATCCGGGTAACATCAAGCTGCCTACACGTAAATTTTGAGCCAGATCAGACGACTTGCTATTTTTGGCATTTCAGGCTGTAAGAGTCAAATTAGGGTTTCCACATGAGCTTTTCAGATGCATGTCTGGAGAATCCTTCTGGGTTTTCCAAAACCTTCGCAGTGATGTAACATGCAAACCGAGACGACCACTTTCAGAGTTCAGCCTTCGGAGGCTATTTTTAGGGTTCGCATGCAGTGTTTTTCAACGCATGTCGGGTTTTTCTTTATGGGTTTTTCGAGAGCTTCGCAACGGTGTGACTTGCAAGCGGAGAAGATCGAGTTTTGAGGACTTACTATTTTTAGCCAGTGCATGCATACAGACCAGTTTTCTGGGTTTTTCTGGGTTTTTTGAGATCCCGCGAGCAATATGACATGCAAAACCATCCGGCAGTGGATGAGTCACTTTTCAGGCAGTTTCTATTTTTAGCAGGTACACTCTAGCAGCCGCCCAACACTCCAGTTCAGCAGACAGAAGCGACATGCAGAAGGAACGAAGTCAAACGGAGACCGTTCGGGATACATGCAAGTCAAATTAGGGTTTCCACTTTTATAGGGGGTAAAATCCAAAAATAGCCGAAACGAAGTACCCCACCCATGTCAGCACACTTCAAGGTACCTGCTGGCAAAATTTGAGCGAAATCGGAGAACTTACTATTTTTAGTAAGTCAGGGCACGGCTATAAATAGCAGGTCTGCACCCGAGGTTGGCATCAGAGTAACACTCAAGCTATCGAGATCAAGCGTTGCAACTTTCAGGCAAAACGGAGCTACTGAAGTCAGAAAGTCAGAACTTACTATAAATAGCAGGTGGCTATAAATAGCAGGTCAGGGCAGAGGACTGGCAAAACAGGTTCACAAGGCAGAGAATATCATCTGATGAAATTTTCAGGCAAAACGGAGCCTTAGAGGTTGAAAATCAAGGGATTTGCTAAAAATAGCACAACTTGCTAAAAATAGAATGCAAGAGCAGGGGCAGGCAGAGGCTTGAAAATTGTCTAAGGCAGAAATAAAAGTAGACCCATCAAAATGCGCCCTCAAGAAGAAATGCCTTCAAAACACCTAAGGCATAAAACAGAAGCTCATACCTCAAAATGCGCCCAAAGAGGAAGGAGAGAGGTGAAAAGTTTCTAAGTCATGAAAACGAAAGTGGAACCTATGAAATGCGCCCATGGTGAAAATGAAAGCTCACATGTGAAAATGCGCCCACCTTGATGGAAGCCTTGAAAATTTTCTAAGGCAAAAAACGAAAGTAGACCCAAGGAAATGCGCCCACCTTGATGACTCTCTCAAAAACGCCTAAGGCATGAAAATCAAAGTAGCCCCTTCCAAATGCGCCCATGGTGAAAATGAAAGCTCACATGTTGAAATGCGCCCACCTAGCAAAACAGAAGCATGGGGTCTCATTTGCGCCCAAGGAAGAAGAGATGCCTTGAAAAAGTTCTAAGGCGTGGAAAGTGAAAGCTCACATGTGTAAATGCGCCCTCAAGAGAAAATGGAAGCTTGGCCTAGCATTTGCGCCCATGATGAAGAGGAGATGGCCGAAATTTTCCTAAGGCATAAAATGAAAGTAGAGAGGTCAAAATGCGCCCTCAAGAAGATACATGGCTTGAAGAAATTCTAAGTGGTGAAAGTAAAACCAGACACACCCATATGCGCCCTCACCTTGAAAGGATATTCTAACTGTTTGAGAATTTTCTAAGTGAGAAATCAAGGCTTGCATGAGTAAAATACGCCAAGGTTGCTGGAGAAAATTTCCTAAGGCAACAAAATAAAAGTAGACACATGAAAGTGTGCCAGAGGTGTAAAGTGAAGAAATTTTTTTTAAATGAAATAAATATTTCATCAAAATGTATACGCCTATGGTAGAGAAAGTGTTAGAAAATTTTTTCTAAGTGATATAACACTTCACTAGGGAAAAATACGCCCTTGGCATGGAAGGATGATTTGATGAGGTTTAAAATTCTCCGAAGGCAGTTGAAAGTTGACGAATATTTTTCAAGGGAAAGATTTGATATCGATGAATATTTTCCATGGGTCAAGTGCAAAATCAAATGAACCCGTTTAAAATGCACCCATGATTTAACAGAGTTTGAAAATTAATTTCCTAAGGGAAATTTTAATATTTTCAGAGGAAATTCGTTTTGCCTAGATTATTTTCCTGACGGAAGTTAAATCTCAAAGGACGAATTATTTCGAGCACGCAAACAATTTTTAATCGCCCGGAGTTGAACATTTTAATGAGAGAATTTAAAATGTCTAAGGCAAATTTTATGAAATCGAGGATTTAAATGACAGACATTTTAAAAGTTGAAAATATATTTACAACTCCCACGAATTTTTTCAAGTTGAATTTATTTAAACACTGCGAGATTTTAAAATGGAATTCAAGTGATTGTTTTTCTCGCGAGCTGTTAACTGGCAGACTAAGAGGAAAATTCGAAATTTGAAGAAGAAGGAATCATTATTAATGGCGACTGCCATAATGACCGGCTGACGACTAGCCCACTACTGCGCTTGAATTAGAAGATTCCGAACGAAGATAGTGGAAAATTGATGAAGGTGCTAAAAATAGCCCCAGCACTACTTAGCAGGATTCTCCGAGAAAAGTTATTTAAACAATCTCTTCTCTCATTTCTCCTCACATTGTTTCAAGTTGAAGTTGCTGAAGAAGTTCTTGAGAGATTGAAATATTTTCCAAGTGGTTGAGGAGAGAAATTCTGTGAGAGTTTATTTTATTTCGGAGTGTTGAGTTGCTGAAAGTACGAAGTGCTGGAGAAAATTTCATTTGCCGAGACTCTTTCTTTCGAAAAGCTGAAAGTGTGTTGCTGCGACTTCGAAGTTGAAGGTTGAAGTTATTTTCCGGAGTTGCTGGAGAATTTAATTCTCAAAGAGCTGAAAGTGGAGTTGCTGCGAAGTTTAAACGTTGAGAAGTTGAGGAAGTTGAAATTTCATATTGCTGGCAACTCTTTATTCCTCTAACTGCTGAAGTTGACAAAGTGAAGTCAAGGTTCGAACAATTTGTGCTGGAGAAATTAGCTACATTGCTGAAAGTTATTAGCTTGCTGCGTTTTTTCTTCACCAGTCAGAAGTGCAGTTGCTGAAAGTTGTCTCTAAACTCAGAGATTTTTATACAGTACGAGGTTTGGAGTTAGAAATTTATGCTGAGAAATTTTATTTTCAAAGCTAACTCCGTATTCGCAGCCATCTCGGGAATTGTTTTATTTTATTAAAAATCTGCAATCTAGCTTATTCTTCTATTTTATTTTGCAGATGGCTGGCGCAAAGGATGTTGCAGGAACAAGCAGAGCCGCAGGCAGAGCTGCAAACACTGAAGCAGGCAAGGCTGGCTCATCCCGGCAGGCAATGATTAAAAGGCTCGCTAAGCCATTTCTCCCAAAGTCAGCAATAGTTTCAAAGTTGGCAGGATTAAATGACACCAACCTTGGTTCATTTAATCTAAATGCACTCAAATCGAGGATGTTCGGGCTAGGGGGCCATCAACCATCCGTCACGACACATAATATAATGAAGAGTGGAATCTACGCAGCTGCTAGTTTTCCGCCAGCAATTCAGTGTCCGGAGCTAATTATGGAGTGCGCCAATCACTACAAGCCAGAACGTAGGACGATTGTCTCTCCGGATGGTAAACTGCTCGCCAACTTCACGCCGGATGCCATCGGAGAGGCATTTGGGATTCCAACTGCTGAGGAGATGTTATACAGAACAAATAAGAGGGCGGATAAGATGTACTCTTCCTCTTTCGAAAGAGTCACTGCAGTCATCAACAGAGTTTGGATGCAGAGGAAGCCACCCCGCATTAAGCTCCCAAAGCAAATAATTGCCGAGGACGTGAAACAAGAATACTGTGATTTGATAATGATGCTTGAGCCGTGAATGGGAGTGCACAGGCTTACATTTTCGAGCCTTGGATGTTCTACTTCATCGAGATCATCTTGGAAGGAAAAGAGTGTGTCGATTGGGCTAGGATGATTAGCAACCACATCGATGAGCAATTCAGGAGCTTGAAGGTGACGAAGACTTTCTACATGAGCTCATATGTGATTTACATGTTGGCCAGAATGACTAAGTACAGAGGGATTTCGTACAAAGAGCCAATCGGCTGTGCCCCTGGTCAATTCAAAATTCATGAAGCCTGCACACAGCTACATTTGGTTAACATTGCCAACTATAAACGGGCAAATGATGCATTCACAATGCACATTGCGAGGACACTTCAGCAAAGGACGCAGCAGAGAATATCTAAAGAAGCACAGACATTGATTGAGGAATACGGGTATTGGCTCATCCAATTCCCGAAATTCACATATATTAGGCTGCAGGGGTTCACTTCATATCCGTATCGGTTACCACGATACCCCACTGATCACATAGTAATGCTTGAGGTATCTAGGCAATTGATTGCCTACGATAAGATTCAGAAAAGGAAAAAGAAGGGTGGACTTGATTTCCCTATCACCATGGGAAATTCCATTGAGGTGTGTCCCTCTTTGCAGGCAGCCCGAGAGGCAGAGGACGAGCTGCAATCTTATCATTTGTCATATCACACAGGCAGGCAGGATTTCGATCCTTATGGGAACATCCGGATGGTACAGAACGTTGAATACCGGCACAGAGCTCATCTGGAGGACTTCTGGGCAAATGCAGTGGATGAGGCTGAGATAAGAAGAAGGATGTTTTCCAGACTTCCTCTCAAGTTGATTAGAGAATGTGAGATTATTCCAGTTCCCGACCAGGTGGAGGAGGATGTCAACGTCATGCAACCCGACTATGGGTCAGTTAGGGATACTCCTGTCCCACCACCTGATTGGTCCGAGCCAGAGATCATGGACTTGGACACTCTTTCTATCCCGGTGATGACTTTTACCAGGACTTGGGTCGACAGACATGTATGCAGACTTAAGAACAAGTCGATCGCCCTTACTTACAGCTTGATGGGTGACCCAAGGCCGTTATCGGTAAAGAGGGGGAAACAAATTGCTCAGACATCGAGGGCACAAGTAGAAGTGCCAACCCAGCCGATACCGTTGAGGATAGAACAAGCATCACCAGTGCACTCACAAACTCAATCTTCGAGTTTAAGAGTGGTTTCATTATTTGCCGATCAGAGGGCAGGATTAGAGGAAGAGCGGGGACTTGAGGAGGTAGATCAGCCCAACGCCCGGGAATCAGCTAGTGTCAGTTTATCCAGGGGCGGCCAACATGAGGAGGAAGAGGAAACAATGGCCGACACCCATTTTCAGCAGATGTTGGACACGGCTTTGGAAGAAGAGGAAAACACAGAACAAGGGACCCAAGGGTCGGGAGATACCCAGCTTATAGAGGAGGATGAGCCTGAGCAGACCAGTGCAAGAAGAGAGGAAGTGCACGAGATGGAGGCAACAGAAGAACAACCCCTTGTTGTTTGTAATCCACAGCAGACAGTGCCTGATTGGCTTTCCGACAGAATGAGGAGAGAACCCGAGGATGACACGGATCCAGCCATTGAGATGGAAGAGTTCTTCAGGAGGATCAGTGCGCCACCAGAGAAGAAAAGGGCCCGAAAGTTTTCAAAGATCTCGACTGACGAGTCAGGCTCTCGCACGCTTCAGGTGGCTATTCCGAGGGAAGATTGTGATCGAACCGAGGAGAGGCCTGAAAATTATGTGATCACCACAATAGAGTTGGGTCGTCCTACGGGAGCCCAAGTTATCGAGGAGTTCGATAACTCCTATCAGGCATTGAAGGATCAGTTGCTCCGCACGGAGGGGAAGTATAAGAAAGTGAAGAAGGAGCACAAAACCTTGATAGGATATATGCAGAATCTAGCACGTCCAGGTGAACCAGCAGACCCGGCAGTAGAACGTCCATCGGAGCTTCCGAATGGAGTCAGTTGTTGCCTTAGAGGATTTGAAGAAAATGGAAACGGAGGCGGACAAGTGGGTTAGCCGTGTTCATGCTGAGACAGGGAAATTCATGGAGGACCTTGCCGATGCTTATCGACAGGCCTCAAATATTTTGGCACGGATGGATATAGTAGATCAGGCCTGGGGTGATACTCGCATCTATCAAACGAAGACTGTACTTCGTTTGGGGGCTTTGATGCATGTACCTCTAGAAACCTTGGTGGATGGAGGTGTAATTCAGAGAGGTGATAGGTATGATTTCACCAGTTGGTACTCCTCGGTGGTCACAGGCCGTGGATTTCACGACGCAGCAAGGGCAGATTCAGCTAAAGTGAAGAAAGCAATGGGCAACATCTTGGGGGGAGTCCTCAATACATTAGAAGCCATATGTGCTAGAAAGTTGGTCCCAGAGGAGATAACTGCTGATGGTTTGAAAAGTAGACTACCTCCATTCTTCTCAGCTGCGAAGTCACTTGTCCTGGATGACTTTGAGAATGTCTCCACGTTCTCTAGTATAATTCAGCATACCCAGGACGCCTTGGTGACATGGAGAAAATCTTGCATCAGATACGGACAGACGGTAGCAGTCTTGGAGTTCCAGCTCAACCATATTCCATCGATCTCTACACAGGAGGTTGAAGCAGTATTGGCCCGGTTGATCGAGTTTGCTATCCGGGAGAAGGCCAGTGGGAACGCGCTGCTTGATGAGGATCTTCTTGATGATGGTAGTGGGTATTAATTGCTCATTATGATTCCTGCAGGGGAGTGGAGAATATTCTGTGCATTCATTGCCCACTCCTCTCTGTGGCGGTTTTTAGGGCAGAAACCCTAATCAGGGCATAGGTGGCTCGATCTGAGCCCTTCATTGTAATTTGATCTGAACCGTCCACTGAATTGGACTTATTATAAAAGGGGCATCCCCCCTCATTTGTAAATCATTAGAATTAGAGATAGAGATTAGAATTGGAGTTAAGTCAGAGCTAGAGAGTAGAAGGCATTTAGCTTAGAAGTTAGCTTTAGATTGAGGAGGGAAGAAAACTTTCCTTTGAAAGTTTTGTAAAAGGTTGTTGTGAACACTTTTCATAATACAAAAAGTTTCATTGCTTGGTGATTTCTTCTTTGTTATGAGTAGCTAGCAAGGCCATTTCGTCTTTCCAATTCAAGGTAGATAGAGTAAAGTAGATTTCTATTTCATGCAAGTAGTTGTTAATTGTGGAGTGTGGCGTTGTGATTTGAGCATATCTTCTTCATCCATACCACTAGCGGGCTTACTGATGGTAAGTTCGCCTTGCGTGGTCAACTGGAGTATCAGCACTTAACTTCGATTATGGTTCATATGTTTGTATGCGTCGTATTGACGGTATGAACGTGTTGCATCATAGTTTGAACATTTTTCTCATCCTTTGAAGATTGCACCAACTTTGTCGGAGTTGTTCGAAAGGAGACAAAGCAAAGTTCGGTTTGAAGATTGTTTAAGTCGATCTTCGTCCTCCACCCTTTAGAAATAGATTTGTAGAATCCCTATCCCTATCCCCTTTAAATTCTGCATTTTCTGAGTCAGTCTAGATACCAGAACCATATTGCCAAATCATTCATGTCCTAATTGCTTCACAGAGTTGAACAACTACGTAAGTCCCCTTGAAATAACCAGCAAAACACATCAACCAACTGAGTCTATTCGCGATAAAAGGAACCTTGGAGTCGAACACATGAACTTTCAAGCAATCTTAGCATGTGGGACACTTTGATCAAGAGAGAATAGAGTGACCGTTGGGGCAACTTTATTCTGTGCTGGCGCTGTCATAAAAAGCACGTCAACACTGCTGTCCTGGGTTATATTTGTGATTAATAAATATGTTTCATATCTACACCTCAGATAGGAGTCATCTCCTCCTTGGGAATTTAGAAGTAGGTTTATCGTGCTATGTTGTAATTAATAGTCTTTGTTTCATATCTACACCTCGGATAGGAGTCGTCTCCTCCTTGGGAATTTAGAAGTGAAGATTGTCGTTTGATGTTGTTGCCAATAACCTTTCTTTCAGCTTACACCTCGGATAGGGGTCGTCTCCTCCTTGGGAATCCTGACTTCAAATTTATCGTCCAAATACTCCCTGCTCCTAAGTCCTCATGCTTTGTTTATCTCGAGGAATAGGATAGATTAAAAGCATTTAGTTGTAGTTAAGATCTACAAAACCAAAGAAATTTTAGTTGCAACGTTCTTGGTTTCTGTTGATGGGTGTTTTATGACCGCACCAACACAAAATAAAGTTTCCAACGGTAACTCTATCTTCTCTTGATCAAAGTATTCCGCATGCTAAGATTGCGTGAAAGATCATGCGTTCAACTCCAAGGTTCCTTATGCAAGGGGATAGCCTCAGTTGGTTTGATGTGAATATGCTGAGTATTCCAAGGGGACTTACGTAATTGTTCAACTTGTGAAGCAATTAAGATGTGAATGATTTAACGATGATGCTCTGGTTCCTAAACTAACTAGGAAAATGCTGAATTTAAAAGGAATAAGGGGTAGAGATCCTATGGTCTACTCCTAAAGGTGGAATGTGAGGATCAATTTCAACAAGCTTAAAACCAGACTTTGCTTTGCCTCCCTTCGGACAACTTCCACAAAATTGGTGCAATCTTCAAAGGATGAGAAAGGTGTTCAAATTATGACACAACATGTACATACTATCAAAACGATGCATATGGACATATGAACCACAATCGAAGTTAAGTGTCAATACTCCAGTTGACCACGCAGGGCGAACTCACCGTCAGCGAGCCCGCTAGTGGTATGGATGAAAGAAGACTTGCTCAAATCAAACGCCACATTCCACAACTCACAACTATTTGCATGGAATTAAATCTACTTTACTCTATCTACTTGAATTGGAAAGACGAAAAAGCCTTGTCAACTGCTCATAATGAAAGAGAGAATCACCAATCAATGAAATTCTTTATATTATGAGAGTCCTCCACAACAACCTTTTACAAAAACTTTCAAAGGGAAAACTTTTCTTTCCTTTTCAAACTAAGTTAACTACTCACTATATGCTCTCTACTCTCTAGCTCTGACTTAACTCTTAATCTAATCTCTCATTTACAAATGAGGGGGGATAGCCCTTTTATATTAAGCCCAATCCAGTGGACGACTTAGATCCAAATACAATGAAAGGCTCAGATTGAGCCACATATGCCCTGATTAGGGTTTTAGCCCTAAAAACCACCACTGAGAGGAGTGGGGCAATGAATGCACTGGAGATTCTCCACTCCTCTGCAGGAACCACTATCTGTAATCAATGCACATCATCCCCTTCCAAAAGATCATCATCCAGAAGAGCGTTTCATTTCTCCTTTTCCCTAGCTGCAAACCCAATGAATCTGGTCAACACAGCCTCAACTTCCTCATTTGAAATGGGAGGGATATGATCCAACTGAAACTCCAACACTGTAAATGTTTGCCCATGCCGGGCACAAGATTTCTTCCAGGCAACTAGAGCATCCTGAGTATTCTGAATAATGTTGGAGAAGGTGGAGGTGTTTTCGAAATCATCTTGGACAAAAGCCTTCACCTCAGAAAAGAATGGTGCCAATCTACTCTTCAAACCATCTACAGTTACCTCCTTAGAAGTCAGCCTCCTGGCAAAGATAGCCTCTAGCGTATTGAGGACTCCATAAAAAATGTTTGTCATGGCCTTTCTGACCCTGACCAAATCTGCTTGTGATGCATCATAGAACCCTCGGCCCGCGACCACTGAAGAGTACCAGCCGACAAAGTCATACCTATCTCCATCTTGAATCACGCCTCCCTCAACCAAAGCCCGTAGAGGTGTGTGCATCAAAGCTCCTAGGCGAAGAACAACTCTTGTTTGATAGATACGAGCCTCACCCCAAGCATGATTAACTGCCTCCATTCGTGTCATAATATCGGAGGCCTGCCGATAGGCATGTGCAAGATCCTCCATAAACTTTTCTGTCTCAGTATGAACATTGGCAACCCACTTATCTGCCTCCTGTGCCATTCTTTTCAAATCTTCTAAGCCACTGATTGACTCTCTGAGAAATTCGGCTGGGAGCTCAATTGCCGGATTTTCTTGCCCATAAGGATGGGACAAGTGTTGTACATAGCCAATCAATGTTTTGTGCTCTACCTTCAATCTTTTGTATTTGCCCTCGATATGGAACAATTTGTCCTTGAGTGCCTGATATGAATTGTCGCACTCCTCAACCACCTGCACTCCAGTAGGGCGGCCAAGTTCCATAGTCGTGATCACATAATTCTCTAGAACATCCTCATCCCAATCACATTCTACCCTAGGTACAGCCACGTGAAGCGTACGAGAGCCATCCTCATCAACCATGAAAGGACCAGCAACACAATTTCTAGAAATAACCTCAATTTCTCCAATACTGAAGCTCAATATGTACTTCTGAATGAAGCACACTCTCAATCCATCATCTAGGGAACCATAGTTTTAGTCCCGAAGAGTGGAATAGAATTGCTAAGCTTTCCCTTAGTCGGATTATGGATTTCAAACCAGCAGCATAACTTTGCTTTCCAAAACATAACATAATCAGCTCTCCACAATGCAGCAATATATAAGTTTCAATGGGCAAATGAAACACTTTGAATTCCAAGAAGTTGAATCACTTCAACTTCCCAAGGGACGCCACCTTCAACCATTCACTTTATTGTGAAATAATAAAACATTATTTCCCTTCCCTTTAGGCATCCATTTTTATTTGCAACAATAAAGCATTTTAATAAATCATTAAATGCTCAACATGACCCCTTAATGTCCCCTCTTTAAAACAACATGAAGTTATCACTCCTAGGCATGGGGGTACAACTTAAAAACATGAAATTAACTAAGTATAATACTTAGTCCAAAGAGATAACCAAGACCAAAGCCAATTCTGAAACTGGTGGATTACCACAAATAGCATGATGACCTGAGCTGAACTGCAGATGATGATACTGCCAAGATTAGACTTACTAAAAATAGCCATTGCCAAAAATAGTAAGTTCACTTCAACTTAACAGAAAGCCAAACTGATCGGCCACACTGAACTGCAAAAGATTGAGTTGCTAGTAGAGTGATACTGCTATAAATATACTTAACAAAAATAGCATATTGATATAAATAGTAAGTTTGCCAAAACCACATCTGTATGCCAACTGAGCGGTATCATGACTTACTATAAATAGTAAGTGTTCCCATACTTCTTAGCCTACGATGGCTAAATCGGGGACATTACAAAGTGGAATATTGAGCTAAAGCATATTGACTTGGATGTTTCCACTTACCACCTTGTTTCCCTTGATGATGAAGATGAACCAACTACCAAGCATGAGAGTGTCAGTGACACTATTTGTGGTTCTTCTAATATACCAATACCTACATCATCTCGTATGGATAGTGATGATATTTTTGAAGACCCATATGATGATACTTGATCAACGATGGCTAATTGTTGACACTTGAAATTATTATTTTTTAATTTTAATAAATATCATGACATTCAAGTTTGAGTAATTGACATTGTAATATTATAAACTTTTATGGTGTTTTTGTTATTATACAATATATGATATTATGTGGTATTTTGAACTTAATTACTGCTGCAAATATGTAAATATTTCTTATTTTTATATGTTTTGTGGTATGGACGAACCCAAAATGAACCCAACCCCCAATTTTTTTTTTGACTGAAACCTTGAACTGAAACCTTAACTTTTATAAAGATCAATAACATAGAGAAAATATAATATGGCAAATGAGACAAAGGGAAAAAAGAAAACCTGTCTGTGCCAGGGAAAAAATTGAATGCATGTGCACTTTCTATATGCCAAGCCTTGTTAGACAATAATGCCTTGCAGTCCTGCACAAACACATCAGTCTTACAAGTTAATTGTGATAAGAATTTACCACTTTCAAGATACAGCTTGAGAAAACTATTCCACAAAACAAATCTATAAATAAGAATAAGATCTTTATAACTGCTGCTGAATTGCTCTTAAAAGTTCAATAACTTCAGACTATACCAGCCACATACTAACTATCTTATCTATTTACCTGCTTAAAACTTGCCCATCCACAACTAACATAAATTAATGTATCAGGCCAAGATGCAATTTCAGTAAAATTGGTTTTACTTGTTGTCTTATTTGTTTGTTGTGCTCGTAGTACCCATGGCCTTTTCTCTACTCTGCAATTCAAGCAGGGGGTCATTAATGCAAAAAAAAGAAAAAGAAAATACATATTAAAGAAGATTACCTCAGAATCAGCTGTCAATGGCTCTAAAATATTAAATCTTATGTACAAGAATTATTAAATGATTTTACCTCCTAGGCGTCTGAATTGCTCCTTGTCCTCGTAATGATGCTATCTGCAGAGCATCGATTATAGCATTATCAAGACCTTTCCTTGGAGGATCAACCACAACAACATCTGAACCCTCTAGCCAATGGATTGGGACCTGAAATGGAGAAGTACAGTATTCAGAAAGAAGAAAATATCTAGCCGGTTGCAATTGAGAATGATTTTCAATAGTCAAAAACGGTTGCAGTGCATGTAATTCAGCAAGTTGGCTGATATCCCACTTTTGAGACATCAGCACAATGCCAACTAATGCTAGAGTCTGATGACTTCGGAAGGCGAGCAAGTGACTTCTCAAATGGCAACTTTGATTCCTTGCTTATCTCTATGCACTTCACTGACCTGTCACATAATATATCAAGTAGAATTATATTCACATGTGCATGCTTAAAGCCAATATAAATCAAATATGTGATGGAAACATATAGCAGTGCTTTTGTTGATTGATTGTACTACATCTCCCTAGAACTATAAATGAACATATTTCACACTTACCTACACTTCCTGTTTGCAGCTAAACAGAGGCCAATGATCCCTACTCCTGCATATAGCTCAACAACTGCGCTACCACGTTTTACGCATTTGCATAATTTATAAAGCATGGTGGTAAATGCCTGCCAGAATATTATTTCAGATTATATTACAATTTGTACAAGAACTGAAGAAAATCTAAGCATAGGAATTAATAATTGTGAAAGGATAATTTAATATTTATCTAAAAATTGTCCAAGACCCTAAGTTGCACAGAAAATTATACGGGTATAGTATCTGGTATGGATGTGGCAGAATTTCACAAAACCTCAGATATGATATGGATGGGATAGTGCATGCATATGTTTGTGAGTGCAAAAAAAATATCATGGCATGCAGAAATTTCAATACTATACACTCACTTAAAAATTAAAGTGAAAAGAAAAAAGAAAGAATTTACCCTTCTCCCCCAATAAATGTTATGATAATCCCCTTCACATAGTCAGCATGCTATACTTGATCGGGGGACACTAAATATCACTGCAAAAGGATGCAAATTATTCCTCAAGTCCAATGCCTTTCTTCTTATCGTCTACATGTGAATTATGCACAACCAGACATAAAATTTGACAAGTTTCCATAAAGGGAGTTTGGATTTACCTAGACAATTCTCTCTATCTCCATTTTAGTAAGTCTCTAGTGAACAGTTTTCTTTTGTCTTCTTGTTGATCTAGTTTCTTCTATTGATTTTATGTAACATTTTTCTTTTTATATATATTTTTTATATTTAAATTTTGAACCAATTTTAAGTACATTGACATAACAAGCTATCCAACTTGGCCAATAATACTACCCCACAATCATGATAATATGTTGTAGCCTAGATTTCTCTAATTGGAGACCCCCATGTGTTACCATTCTATGAACTCATTGACAATCAGTTGGCAAAGAAAGATCAGTTGGCATTCTTGGTTTTCAGTCGTCTGGAAGACGACTACTTCTTGGGGGGGATGATGTAGTCGGCTGTGAGTTGACGTAGTCAGCCGAGAGTGTACTTGGTCAGTTGTGAGCCATAAGTAAATAAGACATTAGTTAATATTAATAATCCATGTACTTATGTTATGTACAGGTCATGTTAGTTAGTTGTCTCGGGAACAGTTCCAGATGAAGTAATTAGTTATAATGAAGGGACACGACGGTTGGTACCTTAACCACCGCCAACATACTATATGTACTTGAGTCATGTAGTCGGGAAGGGGGATGGTTCTACTATGCTATGCTATGTTCTGTCTGGAGACATTATGATGTAATTTCCGAATACTGAATAAAAGAGTATATCTATGTTCTGTGCAATTGCCATGTGATTATTATATGTTGTCAATGTTATTTTACATCTCCGTTTACTCCGTACGTCATTGTACCCATAGCGAGTAAACACTCATTACATCTGAATGAATGTTATTCTTTAGAAGACACTCACCATTCCACATAATCCTTCCTTTATTGTGATACTTCTATAATTATATTCCAAAATCTTAGCATTACATGAACCATGCACAAAATCAATATGCATTACAAAGTGCTCTATAGATCAATTGTGTTAGTGTTCCATAGATCAAATAGAACAATTGAAAGCACTCATAATATTTGCAACACATAAAACAATAAACACAACAAGATACCTTGGGAAAACCCTGCTCCTGAGGGAGAAAATCCCAGCAAATTTTTCTCTTATATATTATAGGAACAAGAGCAAAAGTCTGCTTACAAAACAGGCCCAGCAATGGCCGAAATTAATACAATGAACAATCGCACCTCTCCTAGATGCAAAGATACAAATGAAGATGTTTCTCCTTGAATTCGGCCTGCTGCTACAAGATGATACACTGCTGCTCAAGTGCGAACTGCTGTAGGAATGTGAATTAACATGAATGAACTTGATGTGTAAATGAACAAATGCGACCTTGAATATATACAAATGAGGCACCTCCTCAATTAGGTCGGCTCTCTTGGGAGAATAAATAAATGCAAGGTAGGTTGGCCCAAATAGGTAAAGATAATAATCTCAATGAACATAAATTAAATAGCCGATTAGGCTATCATTTAATTTATGTGTCTTCTAGGAATGCGCTGGAAGAAGCAGCCCTAAGCTGCCTAGAAACATCAACACTCCCTCTCAGCTATGGATGATATTTCCAGCTACACAAACCATATCACCTCATCGCGATAAGGAACTTATCACTTCAAATAAGATATCACCTCATCGTGGTATCAACCATCATGGCTACCTCCATAGATGGTATGTACAAGTGCTCATCACTCAATGTGATATTGTCACCTCAACGTGACTTTCACCATGGCTCCCCCAGAGGATGAAACACAAGTACAAGTAAATCATCACGGACTCCCTCACGTTATGCTGTCATGGAGTCACACACATGACATCCACCATGGTTCTCCCAGAGGGTGGAACAAGGGCTTTCACCTCAAATCTCAAAGAGAAATGCATTATCAAGGGCTTGCACCTCAAATCTCTCTCAATAGAGAAATGCATTAACAAGGGCTTGCACCTCAAATCTCTCTCAATAGAGAAATGCATTAACAAACCTGAAGATCACTGATACTGAGACTCTCTCTCAGCTAGGGCTTCATTCTCCACCATATCAAGTTTGTCTCGAAGGTATACAAACATTATCCTGAAGAGATGCTTTGATGAGAATGACTGCCATCTGCTCATCAATGTTGATAGATCTCAATTGAATATCTTTCCTCAATACCATATCATGAAACACATGGAAAGACAGAAAGCTTCTCAAAGCTTTGATTAACACAAAGGATGACAGTTGGCTTCAATGCTTGTTCAACCAATCCTACAAGGAGCTTTCGAAGCCACACTGCTTCTCGAGCTGCCACACAAGCTATAATGTACTCGGCCTTTGTTGTACTTAGTGCCACATAAGATTGCTTCCTTCTATACTAGAATATCATCACAGACCTCAATTGAAACATCATCCAAAGCAACACAACCATCTTCTTTAGGTTCAGTAGGCTCCCTCTGAATCTTCAACCACCTGACCTCATTGTCAAAGATTGCCTGCAACGCTTGCCTTAGAGAAATGGTTTCCAACGCACACCTCCGTAGAGATTCAGGGTTGTTCTCTTCAACCGCATCCTAGATCACTCTATTTTGAATAGGTTTGCGGAGCTACCAATGTTAAATCCAGGTTGACGTAACTTGAACAATTCAGAACCCAACTGCTGAAGAGGTACTTCAGTAATTTGGCCCTACAACACTACAATCCTTATTCTTAGTGAGTCATAGAACTCCCTCTTGATCATAGCTTTAGAGATTGCAAAGAAGACTTCTGGAGGTGCACTTCCTCTAGCCACCAACTCAGTCCCTCTAGTGTTCACTCCCTCTTGATCATTTCTTTGGTTTACATGATGCCTCAAGCTTTTCATCACTAAGTAATCTCTTATCACCTTCTTGCCCCTAAACCTGTCCAGGAAGCATTTTAGATAGAGATTGCTAACAGTCTATAATTATCCAAAGAAATATCAAGGTTAGAATCATACAAGTTATATCATGAATGAAATTTTCAAAGGATCTTATGCTAGTGAACACAACACAATTCAAGAGAATTCACAACATTGAAAAATAAATAAATGATATAACTTAGCAACCAAAGAATACTTATCTCTTTAAATATTTTGATCCGTCCTTAATGAAGTCATGACCCGTCCTTAATGAAATCAAAATCTGAACGATCAATCACAATATTTGCTCTCTCCGCCCTTTACAGTGGCGTTGATCGCTACTACTCTCAATGCAACCTCTTGACTTCAATTGTAACTGATCACACAACTACTGGAGTTGAAATCTTCACGGAATTGAAACATCTAGTCTACATAACCTCGATGATCAGACGACAACAAAAAAATTTAATTATCTTATCTTATCCTATCTTAGTGACCTTTTCTATCATAATAATTCAAACCAACGAAATCAGACTTGCACAACCTAGATTTCAAAAATATAACCAAAATAGATACTTATCTTGTTCTTGATGGTGCACTATAGAGCTAAGATTTGGGGCTATGTCTCATCCTTGCTACCTCCTAAGATTTCACACCCATCATAGGAACCACAATCTGGAGTTTGCAGCGACCCACATAACATCTCCAAACATAGGTAATAGCATGAATTCTTGACCCGACGATTCCGACCTAAGATTCCTCCTGGTCAGGTAAAGATTCTCACCAATAAATACTTTCGTGCTTGCTTGAACCGGAGTAAGCTTCATAATCCTTCGATGATTCTCAAGGTGATCCTGATGGTGCCCATGTCCTTGCCCAAAATAGTATAGAAGTCCTCTGACTTGATTTCCACACGAATGACAACCCCTTGGTATTTGACTTAGAGCATCATTGCAATGGATTGCAGTGCTCTTAGAAGTCGTGAAGACTCTTGGTGGGAGTCGCCTTTGATATTGGAGATATCATTTTGTGAGTGGTTGCCACGAATGCTTGAGAGGATTTTGGTCAAGTGATTTGAATCACAACCCCCCACAAGAATGACTCCCGAATCGTGATTGATGTATCGCTAAACTTGACTTCCTCCCGGACATCTTCTCCCAACATGTCGCCTTAGCCCAATGTCCAAATTGAACACCAAATTCGAGAAATCTGAGAATAAGGCGGACGACGAAGACTTCATACATAGACGCGGCCCAGATTTAAGCGATAATATTCAGCTCCGCCTAAGATGGCATCGCTGGATTGAATCTTTGATAATACAGTTGCTGTGAGACTTTCCTTGCAATCGGCAGAATGAACATGCTTGCCACTATCATGCCTTAGTCTTCGATGAATATTCGATGCTCCTAGGAGACGGAATCACCCAGAAATGTTGGCTCGATTTGTGCCAAATGAACTCGAGCTAGGCACAGATGATGACCACTGAGGATCTTGATCTTTGGTGAAGATAAGCCAACGCCTCAGGAACTCCCATAACTTGTTGAATAGGATTCGATGCCTCTTTGAATGTCTTATATCAATCACCAGGCTGCGCTGGCTATTTGTTGCTTCCTTCTCAAGTCTAACCTTGGCTATTCGTCATTTAAGATGACTACAGATTCACTGCCATTCTTTCATAAATCTGATCAGATCCTTAACCCGCTCTGATACCATGTTAGTGTTCCATAGATCAGATAGAACAATTGAAAGCACTCATAATATTTGCAACAAATAAGACAATAAACACAACAAGATACCCTGGGAAAACCCTGCTCCTGAGGGAGAAAAACCCAGCAAATATTTCTCTTATATATTATAGGAACAAGAGCAGAAGTCTACTTACAAAACAAGCCTAGCAATGGCCGAAATTAATACAATGAACAATCGCACCTCTCCTAGATGCAAATATACAATTGAAGATGTTTCTCCTTGAATTCGGCCTGCTGCTACAAGATGATACACTGCTGCTCAAGTGTGAACTGCTGTAGGAATGTGAATTAACATGAATGAACTTGATGTGTAAATGAACAAATGCGACCTTGTATACATACAAATGAGGCACCTCCTCTATTAGGTCGGCTCTCTTGGGAGAATAAATAAATGCAAGCTAGGTCAACCCAAATAGGTAAAGATAATAATCTCAATGAACATAAATTAAATAGCCGATTAGGCTATCATTTAATTTATGTGTCTTCTAGGAATGCGCTAGAAGAAGCAACCCTAAGCTGCCCAGAAACATCAACAAATTGAACCACCCTCTGAAATCACAATGACAATATAAAATCTCAAGAAAAATGTTAAAAAAATTAAGATCAGTAATTGTCATGTCCCCTTTTTGGACATAACCCGACAAAACTAATTTAATTTAAGTTGTCCAAAAAGGTAGCTTTATGTTTTATTAAATAAGGGCAACTTAGTTTCAAATTATTAAATGATAAAGTGTCTAAAGCATTTTAAAAAGACACTTAAATTAATTTTCCAAGGGAAAAGATGAAAAAGAAAAATAATATTAAATTCCCTCAAAAAGCTATAAAAGAGGGGGTTGGGAAAGAGCAATGTATCCATTTTGCAAAATAAAAACCTCTTTCAAGATTGAATGGAGCTTATCTTTGGTCTTGAGGACAAAAACCCTCCAATCCATTTAGTGATTTCATATAGATGTCACACTTGAGTTAAGTATTGTAGTTGAATAACTTTATGCATTCTTCTAGATTGATTTTATGAGTTATTGTTGGTCATATTTGTACTTTTGGTTAGTTTCTTCTATACCAAATTGGTTGCACCACTTTGGACGATTTGTATCAACATTTGTAATAGCTAGCCGTACTTTTGTTATATTAGCTGTATTAGTCCACTCATATCCATAACAACTAGTTTCCACCAAGCGCATAGGATGGAAAGGGCATTTGGGAGTTTACGGAGATTGTAGTGGCCTAATGATCCATTTGTGCAACAAATGCAACAGTCATAGTTTTTGTAAAAAAATTCTATCATGTCATCTCTCTTCCAACATCAATCTTGCTAGCTGTTCAGGGTTATAATCTATGTATGATGCCTACTAGGGTTTGGAGCTATCCATGCCTATTTATCATAGTGTGGTTGATTTCTACAGCTTATTTGGTTTTCTTCAACAATTCACTAGGTTTTGGTTTAGTTTGCAGCATTTGTTCATCCTTTGTTCATACTCTCAAATATATCATCTCCTATTCAGGGTATTTTATATATTATGTATTATGTAGTTTGCTTTCCAATTGTTTGAAAAAATTACTTTTTCCAAATTGTTTGATAATTGTTTGCTGTAATTCCTGGAATTGAAAATAGAAGAGAATTTCATTGCTTTATCAATCATATTGTAATCACTTGTTTGGTTCACCAACAAATTCCTTTTGAATTGTAAGTTTGGATTGCAATGCTTCCAAGACATTACTTCATCTATTTCATTTCTAGCTTTGCATGCAATAGATTAATTTCCCAAACACCATATGCTCTCACATTGCCCACATCGTAATCTTGGTGATCAGAATGTGCAAGGGTTCGCATTTCATACCAACAGTTGCAAAAAAATTCAAACAAATTTACGGACATTACATAAATAAGGTACGGAATGAGAATTAAACCATTAAAAAGTATGCTCCAAGCCTTTCCAACAACATATGATATGCCTATGTTTGGATAAATATGATAAAGTGGAAACCATTAAATCAACCACTCACTTGTTGAACCAAGCTGGCTAGCTGATCTTGAACTTCATCCAAGTGGAGAATATCTTGGTGATGATATAAAAGGCAAACGTGGGAAGAAAAAAACACCAACTACCCTAAATTGGTTGATTTTTCACCATCCTTTATTAGACTCACTAATTTATTTATTTTATGTCAAGGAATGGTGATGAGGCATATGCCCACTTTATCTACCCCTTGGAAAATCAATGGTACACTTGATGTATTCCTTATGTGCTTACTAATATTTTTAATGCTTATGAACCCACCTAAATTTGTGTCTTTATTCTTGTGGATGGTTACCATGTTTGAAAAATTCAATTCATTTGGGAGGTCAAAGAATTCAGAAATCTAGAATTTAAAAACGAAATGGGTAAAATTTCTATAAGAATTTAAAAGTATGGATCAAATCAGACAAATCCATATCTAGCCAGATTTGGTAACTATTTCTCTTATGTATATGTTCTATTTTAACATGGTTTCAAAGCCCAGGGTTTAATTCCCATCCTTGGTAAATAGGGCTCTTAGAATGTATTGCTTGGCATCGATGTAACATGTATGTGTTGAACAAGAGAGCTGAGAGGGGGGGTTGGGGGGTGAATCAGTGTTAGCAATTTTAACCTTTAAAACTTTCACCAGGAGTTAGATCAATAACCATTCACAAATCCTTTACTCTGGTAGTCTGAATAATCATTAAGTGCAGAAGCAAAAACATAAAGTAGTAAAACTATACACACAATAACACCAGATTTACGTGGAAAACCCAATGAAGGAAAAACCATGGTGAGGATTAGCTCACAATATAAAGAATTCCAATAACTGAATGCAAAGGCTCATTGCCAAAATATGACTTGTCCAAAAGAGGACTTACAAATGTTTTGATTTTTTTTAATCTTTAAATACAGAGATAATTGCACCTTTTAATTGAAGCTCGTCTTTGTGTGATGCAGGGCCATCCGGAAGATTCAAAGAACATTTAGTTACAGAGGTTGTAGATAATGCAGTGAAGTTTAGTATGATGGCTAGCTCAGTATATGGAGGATGAGAAGTTGTGGATTAAAGGGTTTGTTGACAAGTACCTCTAGTTTATCCACTGGAAGTTTCAGAGGTTCGCATGAAGATTTGATTAAGTTATGAGTTTCTGT
Organism: Sequoiadendron giganteum; assembly: GCA_007115665.2. Lineage (NCBI taxonomy): Eukaryota > Viridiplantae > Streptophyta > Pinopsida > Cupressales > Cupressaceae > Sequoiadendron > Sequoiadendron giganteum. Next base: position 689,473,059 of record CM021101.1, read on the forward strand.
ATTCTAACAGTTGTTCAGTTGCTTTAGTTGGTGTTCTTGAAGGTGTTGGCGTTTCAGATCGCACCTCTGGAACGCGTTCTGGAAACGGACAGCTATGTGCAGTAAACTGCTCTTCAAATTAGGAGGGGAAACTCCCTCTTTTGCTGAGTTGCATAAAGAAAAGTAATCTAAACTTAATTACGCCTATATTTTTGGTTTAGCTGCGAGAACACAAGGTTATAGAACACTAGATGTTGCGGCTGAGGTTTTCCCTTTAATGAAACTAGACAGCTACAACTTAACCTACACTTAAAACGTTTCCACCCTCTCAAGTAAATGCAAAGCAAGAGAGTTTGGAAATGGACGAGTTTGATTTCTGACAAATATACTTAAATAAACTATTCTTCAACATACGTTTTATGGCAAGCTGAAAAAAAGATCATAAAAGTATTACGGAAATATGAGACTTTTATTTCAAGGTAGACAACGCACGCTCAAGATTTTATTTACTCATACTTCTAACACAAAACAAAAAGACGGAAATTTGAGATATTTATATCAAGGTAGACAAAGCACGTTCAAGATTTTATTTACTCAAGTTTCTGGAACAAGGATTACAATTTCGGGATAGCAAGTTGTAGCAACACGCTTGCAACATGCGATCAACTTAACTATAATCAACACAACACATGCACTAAAAAAGTATTTGCAGCTAAAGAGGCATGCAAACTTGCTCCTTACACAAAGTGAACAATACTGAATAACAAAGAGAAGGTACCATGACACTTATGTCTTGCTATCACAAGCACGGTTAAACTAAAATGAGCAAACACTGCTCTTATTTATAACTAAGCAGAGGAGTAGGAAACCCTAAAATCTCCTTGCTTTTACAACTACTGCTTGCCAACATGCAAGCTTTATTTCTAAATCTAGGAAAGATAAAACATCTGAACCCTAGAAAGCATCTAAAACAGAAAGTGCCAAATCATGACAACTTGTTACAACTATTTTCCTTCTTCTTCAAAGAATGGATAAGAATTGAGACAAGAATAGAAAGAAAGCATGAGACAAGAATGGAAAGAAAGCTTGTAGAAAGCTTCTAGAAGATTGCTGCTTTAAATCTCTCTCACGGTTTCTTTCTGAGTTATGTTCTTGAAAAACATCGTTGCCTCAAAAGATGATTTGATAACTTGGCGGCTCTGCAACTTTATGCATTCTGACACTTCACTTGATTTTCCTACGGAAGAGTTTGCACAACTTTTTCTGACACTTGTCCTTTCGCTCATACCACTCCCTCTACACGTTCTTCAACTGAGATGATGACGTTTTATGTCCATGAGGGTACCGAAATGCATTTACCAACATCATCCATTTAGATAATCGTGATACAACACTTGTTTGGCTCTGAATTCAATGGGAGAGTACTCTATGCTGAAAAACATGAAGATTGACTGTAAACTTGACTATGCTCAGACAAGCTCAGCACAAACCCTAAAAATAACTTGCTGATTTTCTCCATCAAACGGATGAATTTTTGGAATTTTTCTGAGACGTGGGTTTTGTTTAGAATCTCGTTACAAGCAAACACAGATCGTCCGTTTTTGAAAATTTTGAGTGAAGACTGTAAAAGCAGCAAACCCTAACTTTCCCCAAAAAAAACAGAAAAAGTTGATATTTGGGTATCGTTTATGAGCACAATCTGAATGGACCTAATAGATTAGATTTTGAAAACCTTGGCTTTTGACTGAAAAAGCAACAACTTTTAGTTTCTCTGAAAAAGCTGAGGTATGGGTTTTGTCCAGAAGAAGGTTTAGCATAGACCTAGAAGACTAGAAATGGATGAATATAAAGTTTTCCCTGACATGCAAAATAAAAGCAATTGCTGCAACTTAGAGAGAAATCTTCAACAATTTGTCCAGAAGATAGAACAAAAATGGATCAGCTTGCTGAAATTTGATAATATAGGCCTTTTCCTTCTTAAATTTGATGTTCTTGATGAGAAAATATGAAAGAGGAGGTCTTCTTTGATTGTTGATCTGAAAATATTATGAGAAACCAGCAAGTTAGGGTTCTTGAATCTTGAAAAACATAGGTTTGAAGCTGCTGCTCTGTTTCTCTTTGAAGGCACCTGCAAGAAAATATAAAAAATAATACATAGAGGTGTCTTTAAATAAGTTTTTGCTTTGAAAACAGCTTCTCAAACCCTAATCTTGAAGAAACCCTAAACCTAATTCATGCCTTGAGGAAAGGCGTATTTCTCTTCACTTGAAAATTTTGAAACTTTTGAAAAATAAACTAAGGCATGAAGGAATGGGCACCCTTCTTGAGGTATGGCGGCCAGTCTCCCCAGACTTAGCCAAATTTCTATCATTTTCAACTTTTGTTCACTTTCTGACCTTGCTTCAGCTCTGTCTCCCGGCCTCTGGATTTGTCCAATGAACGAACTGATTCTTCCATCGCCCAGCCTGATCATATCTAACAACTTTGTTCTGGAGACGTCATCTGCTAAAAGCTTCATTTATCCCTTCGAAATGTCAAGTGCCTATCCTTGATAAGGGCGCCCATTTCTTCCAGTGTTAGCCATTTTCATGATCTTCAATTTTTATGCTTGTCTTCTGACCTTCAGATGATTTCACTATTCCGGGTGTTGTGCTTGTCAGATTGACTGGCTATTGAGTTCACTGGATAGCTGAGATGAATCTGGAAGGGGTCTTCTGGATCACTTGTTTCTGGAAACTAACTTCTGGTGGCCTTAAACCCTAGGCGCCTTTCTCCTTCAGGGGCGCCCATAGCTTCCAGTGTTAGTTTTTTATTTTTGAATTTTCACTGTTGCTTTCCACTTTCTACCTTTTCTCACACTTTTCCTCCTCTGTTTGCCTGGCGATATCTGATGACTGTCGACTCTGATGGACGAGCTGACGGATTCGTTGGAGAGCTGGATCCAGTCTGAGGAAGTCATGCTGGAGAAGTCTTCAGCAAATTTGACCATCTGCTAACTCAAAAGTTTGGGCGCCCTTCTTGAGATATGGTGCCCTGCTTCTCCAAAGTTAGATTTTCTTCTGTGTTATTCATCTTCAATCTTCAAAATATCTCTTTCCGTGACTCCTGTTCATCTTGAATTTGCCAGTGATTGGATGATCTGACGAGCATACTGACTGATTCAGAGCGGAGCTAGGATGAATCTAAGCAACATTGTCCTGGATAAGGAAACCCTAATTTTGGCTTTTGGCCTCTTGAAAAGATGGGCGCCTTTCTCCTTCAGGGGCGCCCATGGCTGGCAGTGTTAGAAAATTTTATCAGTTTTTAAATTTTACCTCGTGACACATGTTTCCATTGACTTTGGCTGCCAAGATGAAAATTTTTCTAAGGCGTGGAAACATGGGTGCCTCTTCTTGATAGGGGCGCTTGAAATCTCCAAACTTAGATAAAATTTGATATTTTTCATTTTTCAACTTCCTCAGTTTGTTCCTCGTGCACATTATTCGTCGACAGTCTCTGTTTGATGCTCGAACTCTTGATTCTGACACCTAGCAGCTGGCTGACTTCCATGAATGACCTTGGATCTCCGAAGCAGCTTCTGTAAAAGCAGAATAGACCCAGTAGAGTAAAACTGACCTTTTTTGTGATTCTGACTGCACCAATCTGGTGAGAAAGTATTTTAAGCCAATCAAAATCAGTCTTAACCCTAACGGCCAAACTTTCTATTTTTAGAAAATTTTACAAGTATCCATTTCGTAAGAAACCCAAAAAAAAGTTTCTATTTTTAGAAAACTACTAAAAATAGAAAATTTCCTAAAATTTAGGGATGAAAAACTAAAATCTGGGTATTGTAGGTTTGATCTTTTTAGACCGACCCAGATTGTCAGCTTTTGAAAATTTCAAGCTTATGACCCCCATGCAAGACATGCAGACCCCCCATTTTGACCTTTTCTAACAGATTTAACAGTATCTTGACTCAATTCTTCAAAATGCTTAAGTGTAGTGAAAATTTTAATTTGGGATACAATAGAAGGAAGATGATATGATTCTAGTAATCTGAGTTGTTGTGGATCTTCAGTGGTGATTCGTGGATGTTTCTAGATCGTGATCTAGCTGTGTTGTTGGTTCGCATTGTTTGTTGTGCTTGCGATTGGTGATTTTCCTTCTGGGAGTTCGTGTTTTCCTGTTCTTGGCTGATAGGGTGATTGTAACGTGTTTTGGATCTTCGAGGCTAATTGTTTAAGGTGTTTCATGTTTGAGGCATGTTGTTTTGGGTCCCTACTATGTTTGGGCTGACCTCGGTTGATGCGCATTGATAAGTGCTTATGGGTTTTGGGCCGATAGTTTGTACATTTTTTATATATTGTTGGGCCGACATGTAGTTGATGTTATCCTTGGATGCGGATACATAAGACCGATTGTTTTGAGGAGATTGATAACGAAAAAGGGAAGAGGAAGGCACATGTGCGAGATGTGCAAAGTTCCGTGTGCGAACAATGTTCTAATCTTTTGAAGGCAGAGACTAAGTGTGAAGAACAGTAGTCATGAAGCATGGTGATGAGGTGCTTTGATCCGGTAAGATCAACAGAGCAGAGAAATCTTGAAGCAGAAGGAAGAATCGATGAAAGATTGTTATTATATGAATTGGTTGTAATTTCTGGGCTGCGTCCTAGCATCTGTAAAGCCCAAGTGGCATATGTAATGTGTTTTGCGATCATAATATAATGAGTAGTGAACTTTGAAGGCTGGGTTTTTCCTAGGATAATTCTTGTGTCGTGTGTTCTTGCATATCTGCTATCTTTATGTTGATTATTTGTTAGCTTTCGTTGCATGTCTATAAGATCTGAGTGTTAGTTGTTTAAGCTGCAAGGTTGGATAGTCCCTCACCGGACCCTCCTACCTTGGTCTGTGTCAATTGGTATTAGAGCTGGTTGAGGATCTGGTTGTGAATCTGTTGGTTGGTTGCAAATCTATTTCAGAGCAGGTTGAAGAGTTGGTTGCAAGATGGGGAAGATTGGGAAAAGAACAAAGAAGGAAAAAGAGAACCTGATATGTGAAAAGGATACCTTGGAGGAAGAATTGTGCGAACTCAGGAAGTGTAATTCAGAATTGATGGAGAGGATGAAAGAACTAGGAAAAGACAAGTATGATGCTCTTGAAGAAGAACTAGAAATTGAAAGAAGGAGAAATGAAGAATTGGAAGCAGAATTGGATAAATTTGAAGAAGGATTCATGTTGTTTGAGGAGTCGCATAAGAAGAGTAGAGATCTGGAGGAAAGTTTGAAAGAGCTAAACAATGAGAACAGTTTGCAGAAAAAGGAAATATCTGGCTTGAAGAAAGATGTTAATTAGTTGGAGCAATCACTTATAGCATGCTAGAAGGAGAATGAGAATCTGAGAACTAAGCCTAAACTTTGTGATGTTTCTTGTGATACTAATGATTTATGTGATGTTGCAGAAGGTGAAGTTGAAGATAACAATGTAACTGAGCCTGTAATTGTTGGAGATGGTATTGGTTTCAAAATCATGCAGAAAATGGGATACGAAGGAAAAGGACTGGGAAAGCATTAGCAAGGAATGACAGAACCTATTGTACCGGTAAGGAGAGCAAGAAGTGAAGGCCTTGGATATGACAGAGGTAAGGATGTTGTTACAAGTTCAAACAGTTCGAATCAGGGAAGAAAAAGTATGTATTGTTCACATTATAATAGGCATGGACATGAAAAGGAATTGTGTTGGGATCTATATCCTTGTATGTTTTGTGGACTAAGGAATCATTTTGAGAAGATGTGTTGGAATAAAATGAGAGGGAGAAAGCCTAGGACAGATTGTATATAGATGAATTATGGATGGATTGATGGATCAAAATGGAAGTATGTTGCTCATAAGTTAAGAAAGTTTTACAGATTGAAGCATTCATATGTTGATGGAAAGAAAGGATCAGGATGCAGGGAAAGAAGACCTTATACAGATCAGAACAAGGACATTTATTCAAATTATAGAGGGAGAAGTGACAGGAGTCATAATACTTATCACAATGAAGGGTACCAAAGGAGTGACAGAGGATTTGCTAGAGAAGGAACCTGTTTTCAAGTTTGGAGGAAGAAAGAATCAAGCACTAAATGTCATCAAAAACCTAATACTAGAGAAGCTAATGAAAGAGCAGCAGTAAAGGATGCAGAGATAGTTTGTGCAGATGAAGAAGAACCTGTTGATACATAATTAGTTTATCTAGAGGAAGGGTAACCTTTGGAGGAATCCGATTGTATAGTGGAACCAGAAGAAGAAGCAACGATCTTAAGGAGACTTGTGAAAGCAGTGAACCGGTGTGAAGCATAACTGGAAAGGGGAGTCTACATTGCAGAGGTAGAGAATAGTGTAGGAACAGTATATGCAGAGAAGAAAATATATTTTGAGGTGTGCAAAGAAAATGCAGAGATCAGAAAGTGTTGCAGAGGAAATTTGGAAATGATATTGATGAGTCAAGGAAGTCATATGATTGTTCCAGAGGATGTAAGTAATGTGTTAACTTTTATTTGATTGAAGTAGACAATGAAGGACCTGAGGCAACTTGCAAGGTGGGCTTCCTCAGATCGCCGACCGGTGAGGCAGTGCAAGGCCTGCAAATAGATTGCCGAATCCAGATTACATTTGAGGCAGTTTTGCAAGGTGGACTTGAACAGACCGCCGACCTTGAGGCAGTTGCAAGTACCTGCTAACTTTTAATTGATTGAGGCAGACATTGATCTTGAGGCAACTTGCAGAGAAGGCTTGCTCAGACCGCCGACCATTGAGGTAGTACAAGGCTTGCAGGTAGATCGCCGAATCCAAATTACATTTGAGGCAGTTTTGCAAGGTGGACTTGAACAAACCGTTGACCATGAGGCAGTTGAAAGTACTTGTGAACAGATCGTCGAACCAATTCAAAGAGACAACATTGATTTTGACATAACTTGGCCCAAAGTGAAGAGGCTCACTTTTCAAATAACCCCGAGAGTCTGATGTAGGGGCATCCGGAAGATTCAAAGAACATTCAGTTACAGAGGTTGTAGATAATGCAGTGAAGTTTAGTATGATGGCTAGCTCAGTATATGGAGGATGAGAAGTTGCGTATTAAAGGGTTTGTTGACAAGTACCTCTAGTTTATCCACCGGAAGTTTTAGAGGTTCGCATGAAAATTTGATCAAGTCATGAGTTTTTGTGTTCTAATAGTTGTTTGGTTGTTTTAGTTGGTGTTCTTGAAGGAAGATGATGTGATTCTAGTAATCCGAGTTGTTGTGGATCTTCAGTGGTGATTCGTGGATGTTTCTAGATCGTGATCTAGCTGTGTTGTTGGTTCACATTGTTTGTTGTGCTCGCAATTGGTGATTTTCCTTCTGGGAGTTCGTGTTTTCCTGTTCTTGGCCGACAGGGTGATTGTAACGTGTTGTGGATCTTCGAGGTTAATTGTTTAAGGTGTTTCGTGTTCGAGGCATGTTGTTTTGGGTCCCTACTATGTTTGGGCCGACCTTGGTTGATGCGCATTGATAATTTCTTATGGATTTTGGGCAAACATTTTGTACACTTTTTATGTATTGTTGGGCCGACATTTAGTTGATGTTATCCTTGGATGCGGATAATAAGACCGATTGTTTTGAGGAGATTGATAACGAAAAAGGGAAGAGGAAGGCATATGTGCGAGATGTGCGAAGTTCTATGTGTGAACAATGTTCTAATCTTTTGAAGGCAGAGACGAAGTGTGAAGAACAATAGTCATGAAGCATGGTAATGAGGTGTTTTGATTCGGTAAGATCAGCAGAGCAGAGAAATCTTGAAGCAGAAGGAAGAATTGATGAAAGTGTTGATGTTATAGCAGCAGGTGATATCCTTCACTCGAATTTAAAATAATTTATATTTTATTGAAGCCAACTCAACAAAAAGTCGCCTCCTTTTGTAAAGTCGTCTCTCTTGTGTAGGAGGCTGACTCTTCATGAAGAGACACCTCAATGCGTATATATTCAAGGCGACTCCCTCTCATTTGGTTATTCAATTAATTCAAGACAAGTTCGCATGCCTTCAGCAGATCGTCATTTTGCTCCAAGGAGATCGATATTAAGGAGAAGTCATTATTGCTTGTAAATTCGCATCTAGAGAGGTGCTATCTTGATTGCATCAGATTGGCCTAGTGCTTGGCCAAGTTGTAAAGCAGATTTCTGCTTCTACATTCAATAAGTAGTGATATTTGTGATAGGTTTTTCTCCCTCAAGAAGGAGGCTTTTCCCAGGGTAAAAGTGCTATGTTTATTGTTCATGTGTTGCATTTTCTGATTGCTTATATTTCTGATCATAAAACTAACATGGTATCAAAGCGGGTTTAAGACAAGACTTGATTAGATTTGAGCAAATTTTGTGGCCTTTGGCCAAATTTGGAATTGTTGAAGAAATCGATTATTTGGGAGAAATCGATATTGGACTAGTAGCAATTGAAGGAATTCAATTCAAGAGGGAAATTTGGATGTTGTTGGAGAAGTTAAAATTTTGCAGCAGGAAGCCATCCTTCAGTCAACTTTTCATCTAGGGTAGATCTTTGAAGGTAAAATTGTGCGGAAAAAGAAGATGGTGAGCGGTGTCAAGGTAGAAGATAGGCTTGATGGAGCTTCAAACTTCAACTCTTGGAAACCCAGGGTACTCATTGCATTAGAGGAGAATGATCTTCTTGATTTCGTGGAAAGTGATATGCCCGAGCCTTCCGATGATACTGAGAAAATCCAATGGAAGAAAAATGGCACAAAGGCTAGAAAGATCATGATAGACTCTGTGATGAATCACCTAGTACCGATCATTTCCAAGTTGAAGATAGCTAAAGAAATTTTGATACTCTAAAAGGATTGTATGAGATCAACAACACTAGCAGAGCACTTGCTTTGAGACAACAACTTCACCATGTAAAAATGGGTAAAGAAGATTCAGTCATCTCATTCTTTATGAAGATCGTTGATTTGAGAGATCAGTTGAGCACTATTGGGGATATAATTGCAAACAGAGATCTTGTTATGTTGGCACTAAATGGTCTTCCTCAATCTTGGGAACCCTTTATTCAAAGCATCAGTGGGAGATCCAAGTTGCCCAAGTTTGATCGTCTTCGAGCTGATTGTATTCAAGAAGAGTCCAAGTTGGCAACAAGAGGAATTGGGCGAAACTATCATGATGTAGAAAATCAAGTTCTTGCTACACATACTTCTAGAGATAGAGGCAAAGGAAGAAAGAAGAATAGAGACAGAGAATCAGATTCTTCCCCAGAACCGAAGAAGAAGGATTTCTCTCACATTCAATGTTTCAGGTGTGACAAGTATGGTCACTTTGCTCGAGATTGCAAATTAAAGTCTACACAACATGTTTCTTCTGCGGACATTGTCATAGGGACATCTTAGAAGGAGCCAAGTTCTAAAGTCAATTCAAAAGGTTTCTTATTCTAAAGTCGATCAGTTTCTTCGAAGAGGAGGAATTAACTTTCAGAGGGAGTCTGACAAACCAACAAAGGCAACCTTGGACAAGGAGATCAAGAGGTTGATGTCGTACTTGGAGCTTCAGAGGGAGTCACATCATCACAAAGACTTGTTGTAGTGTATATTTCTCTGAGAGGGAGAAATATGAGGTGAAAGCCCTTGTAGTGTATATTTCTCTAAGACGGAGAAATATGAGGTGAAATCCCTTGTAGTTTATATTTCTCTGAGACAAAGAAATATGAGGTGAGAGCCCTTGTTCATCTCTGAGACTGAGGTGAGACGTCCTGTTGAGAGACTCCATGACGACATCATGTTGAGAGACTCCGTGATGAACTCTTGTACTTTTTTGAGACAAACATGTGGGTGTAGCCATTAATGGTGTCATGTTGAGAGATTCCATGACACGAATATCTAGAAGGATACCTCCCTAGCTAAGAGGGACTACTGATGTTATAGCAGCGGGTAATATCCTTCACTCGAATTTAAAATAATTTTTATTTTATTGAAGCCAACTCAACAAAAAGTCGCCTCCTTTTGTAAAGTCGTCTCTCTTGTGTAAGAGGCCGACTCTTCATGAAGAGACACCTCAATGCCTATATATTCAAGGTGACTCTGAAATATACTCTCTCAATTTTTTTGAATTTTAAATGAACATTTACAATGTAATCAAGCACCCGTTAAGGTTAGCATAACCCAAAACGTGCATGAAAGAACTCTAACCAAGAATGCGCCCTAAAACCACTTAAGGAAGAGGGGCGAGCATATGGTCAGAGGATCCCTAGGATCTACTGAATCAAATATTACAATGATTACACTGAAAGAGAAAGATTAAACTCGACACCAAGAATGTGCACTCAAGATCCTTTGACAGGCGAGGTGCTAACATATGGTGGAGTACTAATGTTGAAATTGAATGTAACAAAGGCGGATAACCAGCCAAAGGAACTTTCCACGCTACCACCAAACAGTGGGGGGGAAATATTACAATTAAAATACTTCTTTTGTTGCAGTAGGCATCCATTGAAGAGTGGGAATTCACCACTTGAAAGTGGGTATGAAAGAGATTACAATTCAATTTATCCTCACTGGTGGTATACCATCCAGGGGTGCTTAATGTGAATTAAAATAGAGAATGCAACAATGTTAAAACTGAAACAGTACTACTGTTAACAGTTTGTACAAATAGGAAAGCTGCAAATTACAACGTTTTTCACCATTTTTCAAAGCACCAAGTTATACAATGTTTCCATGTTAGAACATAATGAGAAATGAAGAAAGAAGATGGAAACAACAAATGAATTAGCTCTGTTTCAGAAATTCGCAATTTTGGAAATGATAATCAGCAACTACAGAAAATCATCAAATGCTCATAACTCAACCAAAATACCTCTGAATTGCGCGAAACCAAAGGCAATGATCAACTAGAAGATAGGCACCCCTGCTGAGATGTAGAAACAACTCCAAAATACCAGCAATAATTAATGGCATGAATCCCAATGCAAATAGAAAGGTACGACTCTCCTTGAGGGGCGATTTTGTTATTTAAAAATCCACACTTCAATTTAAAATCTGGAAATTGGTGAAGATGGTCGCCCAAACCTTAGGAATGAATTGGCCAAATGACTAGAACAAAACAAAAATCATACACTCAGCTGTGAGAGAATTCGACTTTTAGTTGTGTGCAAACAACAACTGCAAAACTAGTAAAACACTCCAAAAATTCATCTTTAAACTCTATTTGCTAGTTTGATTGAGAAGCAGCAATAATTCAATTAGGTGTTATCTTGCAAACACAAAATTGAGAAAGGTACTAGGAGGTCAGCATTCCTCGAAGTGCAAAATGAGTAGTCATTTCGACAACATAACTTTAGCATAAACATGAGATAACCAAATGTTGGAGCAAAGCCAGACTTTTAAAGAAAGAGGGATGACTGTTCGATTCCCTCAGATGGGACGCCAAAAGGCATCTCACATTTATTTTTCAAAACAGACATAATCCTCTCAAAAAGGCATCCAACTTAAGACAAGAGAGAAGTAAATAAAACATTTAAATTTCTTCATGAGGTGTCACCCTTCAAGTCCCTCTTTTAACACAACTTTAAGTTAACACCTTAGGCCAAGGAGTCAACTAAAAATTAGAACAATTTGCCTTTTAATGAAGAATTTCATTAAAAATATATTTTCAAAAGGCCAAAGCTTAATTCTGAATAACTGCTCCAGAGGACATGATGAGCTGAAGACTAACAACTACTAACTGCCAAAAATAGTATTTACTATAAATAGTAAATATTGAGGAAAGACCACAAAACCTCCAAAACTGGAACCCTTTGATTCACCTCAATGAGCCTACAGGACTCCGGAATAGGCTGATGAGCTACTGACAGGATCATTGCTAAAAGGGGGACATTACAGACTCCCTCTCATTTGGTTGTTCAATTAATTCAAGACAAGTTCGCATACCTTCAACAGATCGTCATTTTGCTCCAAAGAGATCGATATTAAGGAGAAGTCATTATTGCTTGTAAATTCGCATCTAGAGAGGTGCTATCTTGATTGCATCAGATTAGCCTAGTGCTTGGCCAAGTTGTAAAGCAGATTTCTGCTTCTACATTCAATAAGTAGTGATATTTGTGGCTAGGTTTTTCTCCCTCAAGAAGGAGGATTTTCCCAAGGTAAAAGTGTTGTGTTTATTGTTCATGTGTTGCATTTTCTGATTGCTTATATTTCTGATCATAAAACTAACATAAAGATTGTTATTATATGAATTGGTTGTAATTCTTGGGTTGCGGCCTAGCATCTGTAAAGCCCGAGTGGCATATGTAATGTGTTTTGAGATCATAATATAATGAGTGAACTTTCAAGGCTAGGTTTTGCCCATTGAGGGTTTTCCCAGGATAATTCTTGTGTCATGTGTTCTTGCATATCTGTTATCTTTATGTTGATTATCTGTTAGCTTTCGTTGCATATCTATAAGATCTGAGTGTTAATTGTTTAAGCTATGAGGTTGGACAGTCCCTCACCGGAATCTCCTACCTTGGCCTGCGTCACTATGATTTCACCATGTCCCGTCTAGGCGATGCTTTCTCCAGGTGACTACACATTCATAGTTTTCTTTGATTTTTCCCGTCTCCATGTATGTCAATGCCTCTTGCAAATTGAATCCGGCAAAGTTTTGACTCCTCTTTCAAAATAGACGCCTTGACGTCTCTTTTCAGGACAACTCCACTAAATGCCTCGACATTTCTTTTAGCATATGTAATGTTCCCCTTTTGGCAGTAATCCTGTCAATGGCTCATCAGCCTATTTCGGAATCCTGTAGGCTTGTTGACGTGTTTGAAAGGGTTCCAGTTTTGGAGGTTTTGTGTTCTTTCTTCATTATTTACTATTTATAGTAAATACTATTTTTGGCAGTTAGCAATTGTCAGTCTTCAGTTCATCACGTCATTGGTAGCAGTTTTCAGAACTAAGCCTTGGCCTTTTGGAAATATTATTTTAATGGTTCTCTTCATTAATTGAGCAGTTGATTCTAATTTGTAGTTGACCCCTTGGCCTAAGGTATGAACTTAAGTTATTTTAAAAAGGGGACTTTAAGGGTGGCACCACATGAAGGACTTAAAAGGTTTTAATATTAATTCTTCATTATCTCAAGTGGGGCGCATTTTTGAAGAGTTATATTCTTTTTGGAAATTTGAAAAGGCTTGGCTTTTGGCGTACCTTCTTGGAGGATTTGAACAGTCTCCTATCTTCTTTTAAAATTGAGGCTTGGCTCCAGCATTTGATCATCCATTATTTTGCTAAAGTTATGCTGTCAAAATGATTTATCATTTTATACTTTGAGGAATGCTGACCTCCTAGTTCTTCCTTCAATTTCGTGTTTGCAAGACAACACCTAGTTGAATTATTGCTGCTTCTCATCCAGACTAGCAGATTGTGTTTCAAGGTGAAATTTTGATGTATTTTCCAGTTTTACAGTTGTTGTTTGCATACAGCTGAATGTTGTTTTTGTTCATGGTTGAATGTACGAATTTTATATTGTTCTGGGCATTTGCTAATAAGATTCCTAAGGTCTAGGCAACCATCTCCAATCAATTTCAGATTTTATCTTGGAGTGTAGATTTTAATATTGAAAAATCGCCCCTCTCAAGGGCCATACCCTTTAGCTTGCATTGGGAAATGTGCCATTAAATATTGCAGGTCTTTCGGAGTTGTTTTTGTGTTTTAACAGGGGCGCCTATCTCCCAATTGATCTATGCCTTTGACTTCACGCATTTCAGAGGTATTTTGATTGAGTTGTGAGCAATTTATGAATTTCTGTAGTTGCTGATATACATTTCCAGAATTACAGTTCGCTGATCAGAATTAGAATCAATTGTTGTTCTCCATCTTTCTTCTTCTATTCTCAATATATTCTGACAAAGAGATAATGTATAACAAGGTGCTTGAATATTGGTGAAATTGACATTGTAAATTGTAGCCTTCTCTTTTGTACAAGCTGCTAACAGTAGTACTGTTTCAGTTTTATTATTGCTGCTCTATTTAATTAATTTTACACTAAGCACCCCTAGATGGTTTACCGCCAGTGAGGACAATCTGTTTGTAACCTCTTTCATACCCACTTCAAGTGGAGAATTCCCACGTTTTAGTGGATGACTGCCGCAGCAGAAGAAGTCTTTAATGTTGTAATCTTTTCCCCCCACTGTTTGGTGGTAGCGTGGAAAGTTCATTGGCTGGTTATCTGCCTTGTTGTTATTTCAATTCAGCAGTAGTACTCCACCACATGTTAGCACCTCGCTTGCAAAAGGATCTTGAGTGCACATCCTTGGTGTCGAGTTTAATATTTCTCTTTCAGTATAATCTCGTACTTGTTGATTCAGTAGATCCTAGGGATCCTTTGACCATATGCTCGCTCCTCCTCCTTAAGTGATTTTAGGGCGCATTCTTGGTTAGAGTTCTTTCATGTACGTTTTGGTTATGCTAACCTTAACGGGTGATTGATTCCATTGTAAATGTTTGGTTTAAAAATCAAAAAAATTTAGAGAGAATATTTCAATGGTATCAGAGCAGAAGTTCCTGCCATCCTGTGTCTACTAGTCTTTCAGTTGATAGATGAGTGACAGAGCAACCAGATACTTCATCAGAACTCAGGCCAGATCTCAGTTACAGTTTCCGCCAGTGCCAGAAGCAGATACTTTCAGAAGCTTTGAGGGAAACGGGTAAAACAGTTGAGAGAATGTCAGACGAATCCCATCTTTCGATGGAAGAGAAAGATGCACGAGTAGAAAAGAAGTTTGATAACATGTTAGAGATGATGGCACGTTTGGTAGATAAATTGGATCAACAAACTACTCAAAATAATATTCAGCCCCAACCAAATCATGCTGGTGAAAACAACAGTCATAGTGGTGTTAATGGAACTTATGTTCCCGATGGTCATAATGCTTCAGCAGTTAATGGAAGGGATAGAACTGTTGGACAACATGTTACAAATACAAGAGGATCTTCATCCAGACCTCTCCTCCCTACATTCACTCTAAGAGATGAACAACAACCTTAAATTGGAGTACCTTTTGCGGATGATGCTAGGCAAGCCTATATGGAGTACATCTCTTTACCCCTGGATATGAGAGATGCATGGACCTTTGATCAATTCATGAATCAAAGAAGTAGAAGGCATGGTGGAAGGAATGAACAACGTCTTCCCATGAACCATAGGAATGATTTTCAACAAGCATTGGGGAATATTACCTTGGACCACTTTGATGGAGGTAATAAGTGTGCAGCTAGAGCATGGGTGCAGAAATTGGATAACTATATCTCACTTAGACGAATGCCAGAGGAGGATGCAATTAAGTTTGCCACATTACACTTGGATGGAGTGGCTCACGAATGGTGGACTCACGGTTTGGTTACTCTTGGCCATAACCTCATTCATACCTATGAAGAGTTTACCAATAAATTAATTGAAAGATTTGAGACCAAAGATCCCCAGTTAAGTTTCCGAGAATTGGCACAATTGAAACAACATGGATCTTTAGATACTTATGTTGTTGATTTTCAAAGGTTGTCAGTAATGGTGCCTAACATTACTGAAAGAAGACTTGTGGTTCTATTTGCGGAAGGTTTGATGGAGCCTTTGAAAGGTTGGGTCAAAGCTTTTGATCCACCATCATTGGATGAAGCAATCAAGAAAGCAAGGAGCATGGAGTCGGCTGCTCCAAGGCCAAAATTTCAGTCTAAGCCATTCAAAAGGGATAAGAAGAAGTTCACTCCTAATCAGCCCAACAAGTACCCACAAAGAATATCTGATGAACTCCGTGATTAGCTCAGAAAGGGAGTTTGTTATACTTGTCGTGAACCTTGGACAAGAGGTCACCGTTATTATGGGAAAGGTAAAGTACAACAAATGGAGGGCTATTCTGATTATGGATCAGAATCTGATCCGTATGATCAGCAGTATGAAACAGCCAGTGATGAAGGAGAAGAAGCTCCAGAAGAGGAATCAGAAGTTGGAGATGGTAGTGCTTTTGCCCAACTATCAGTTTCCAAAAAAACGAATCCTTTCGAGTACGTGGAGTGGTTAGTTCTCAAAGGATTGTTGCTCTAATTGATACAGGAGCAATTCATAATTTCATTGATGAAGGCCTAGTTACCAAAAGAGGATTGAAGACTGAAGATTTTGAAGGATTCAAAGTAATGGTAGCAGATGGCTTTACCATATCTTGCACCAAGAAAATTCCTAATCTCTCTATGCAATTGGGGAATTATGAGGTGAAGGATGACTTCTATGTGGTAGGCATTGGTGATACCGATGTTGTTTTGGGAATACAATGGCTGCGATCTCTTGGAGAGATCACTTTGAATCTGCAAACTATGGAATTGAAATTCCAAGCTGATGGGAAAAAGGTTGTTTTGAGAGGCATGTCCAATGGAGGGCCATGGATTGTGTCCTTGAAACGAATGGAGAGGCTAATCCGTCATGATCAAGTTGAGTGGGTAGCAGAGTGTATGATCCTACCAGCTGATCCGGTTGTAGAAAAAAGACAATATCTGCCTGATATACAAACTCTTCTTTCTAAAAAGAGCAAGGTTTTTGGTGACTTACCTTCAGGAAGACCACCTGAAAGAGGGTGTGAGCATGTGATTGAATTAGAATAAGGTGCCAAACCTGTCATTACTACTCCTTACCACTACCCAAAGAAATAGAAGGATGAGATAGAAAAGACTATCAAAGAACTTCTTGAGGTAGGGTTTATTAGACCAAGCAAAAGCCCATTTGCTTCAGCAGTGGTATTAGTAAAAAAAAAAAAATGGTACAATGCAGATGTGTGTTGATTATCGTGCATTGAATCAGAAAACCATAAAAAAATAGATATCCTATTCCTAGGATAGATGAGCTTATTGATGAGCTCCATGGGGCTATGTTCTTTTCAAAGATTGATTTTCGATCTGGTTACCATCAAAACAGAATGAGAGAAGGGGATATTGAGAAAACGGCTTTCAAATGTCACTATGGACACTTTGAGTTCCTTGTCATGCCTTTCTGTTTGACTAACCCTCCAGCAACATTTCAATCATGTATGAATAAGACTTTCAGGCAACAGTTGAGGAAGTTTGTGCTTATCTTCTTTGACGACATTCTTGTTTTCAGTAAGTCTTGGGAGGAGCACCTTCAGCACTTGGAGAAAGTGCTTAGCATTCTGGAGGCTGAATGCATGTTTGCTAAAGAATCTAAATGTGAGTTTGGGATGACTGAGACTGTCTCAACCACATTATCAGTTCTAAAGGGGTCAAATTTGATCCTGAAAAGATTAGAGCCATTGTTGATTGGCCACCTCCGAAAAATCTGACTCACTTGAAAGGATTTTTGGGCTTATGTGGGTTTTATAGAAGATTTGTCAAGGGATATTCTCACATGGCAGCACCTCTTACAGATCTCACCAAAAAGGGAGCTTTCCTATGCACAGATAAAGCACAAGGAGTGTTTGATAAGTTCAAACAAATTATGAGTTCATGTTCAGTTTTGGCTTTGCCTAATTTTAAAAAGCCTTTTGAATTACAATGTGATGCTTCAGGAGAAGGAGTTGGAGCTGTTCTTATGCAAGACAAACATCCTATTGTCTTTGAGAGTAGAAAATTGAGAGGAGCAGAAAAATTATACTTGATTTATGACAAAGAGATGCTTGCCATCATGCATGCTTTGTCCAAAGTCCGCCAATACTTGGTGGGAAGTAAATTTGTGGTTAAGACTGATCATAATAGTCTTAAACATTTCATGCGGCAAAAGGATTTGAATGAAAGGCAACAGAAATGGGTAAGCAAGCTTCAGGCTTATGACTTCGATATCGAGTATGTTAAAGGGAAAAACAATGTAGTTGCGGATGCTTTGTCTAGAAGGCCTCATTTGCATTCAGTTTATGAGCTTTCAGCAGATTGGAGAGAGTTGATTGCTGTTGATTATGCAAAAATCAGTTTACTACCAGCATTATAGAAGGCCATTTGGTTGATGAAAGGTATAACTTGGTTGATGGTTTGATTATGTATAAGGGTAGAATCTTTTTGGTACCCGAATCCAAGCTTAAGAGGAAGATTTTTCAGTCATTTCATGATGTTCCTCTTGCTAGTCATCAAGGTATGTTCAAGACTTACAAGCAGGTAAGAGAAAGGTTTGCTTGGAAGGGAATGAAGGAAGAAGTCATGAACTACATAAGGGAATGTCCTACATGTCAAAGGAATAAAAATGAACATTCTTTTCCTGCTGGTTTATTGTAGCCCTTGCCAATTCCAAATCAAAAGTGGGAAAGTATTGCTATGGACTTCATCACCGAGTTACCCAAGGTGCAAGGTCGTGATTGTATTTATGTTGTGGTGGATAGATTAACCAAATATGCTCACTTTTTTGCTATCACTACTACATTTATAGCAGCTCAAGTAGCTGAGTTGTTCTTTAGAGAAGTTTTCCGTTTCAATGGTTTGCCTAAGACCATCATCAGTGATAGGGACAACAAGTTCCTAAGTGTGTTTTGGCAAGAGATTTTCAGATTAAGTGGTACAGTGCTCACTCCAAGCACTAGTTATCACCCGCAAACGGATGGGCAATCCAAGATTGTCAATAAATGGTTAGAAGGCTACCTTAGAAATTATGTTTCAGAGCAGCAAAGGGTTTGCGTTAAGTGGCTTCATCTAGGAGAGTTTTGTTACAACTCTTCATATCACATGTCAACTAAGATGTCTCCTTTTATGGCTCTTTATGGGTATGATGCTCCTAACTTTGTAGACTTGGTGTTGGGTGATAGTAGAGCTCCCCAGGCAAGAGATATGCTTCAGCAAAATCAAGACATCTTAAAGTCACTAACAAAAAATCTGCAGCAAGCCCAAAATCAGTAGAAGTTGTATATTGATCAGCAGCGTGTTGAACATTCATTTGAGGTGGGAAACATGGTTTATCTAAGACTTCAACCCTACAGACAGTCTTCTCTCAAAAAAAGTGGTGTAGAAAAATTGAAGCCACGTTTCTATGGTACGTTTAGAGTCACCAAAAGGATTGGTGAAGTGGCATATGAGTTGGAACTTCCAGTAGACAGCAAAGTTCACAATGTCTTTCATGTTTCCCGCCTCAAGAAGGCACTTGGGCACAATGTGGTAGCTACTTTAGAATTACCTCCTTTAGACGAAGAAGGGCAGTTGGTGTTACTTTCGGAAGAGATCCTTGACAGTAGGGGGTGGTCCTTGAGGAGGCGAACAATCAAGGAGTATTTGGTAAGATGGAAAAATTTGCCTATTGAAGATGCTACTTGGGAAGGTGAACAAATTTTGCAGCATCCAGCTTTGCAGTTGCTTGAGGACAAGCAATTTCGAGGGGGGCGGACTGTAATGTTCCCCTTTTGGCAGTAATCCTATCAGTGGCTCATCAGCCTATTCCAGAATCCTATAGGCTTGTTGAGGTGTTTCAAAGGGTTCCAGTTTTGGAGGTTTTGTGTTCTTTCTTCATTATTTACTATTTATAGTAAATACTATTTTTGGCAGTTAGCAATTGTCAGCCTTCAGTTCATCACGTCATTGGTAGCAGTTTTTAGAACTAAGCCTTGGCCTTTTGGAAATATTATTTTAATGGTTTTTTTCATTAATTGAGCAGTTGGTTCTAATTTGCAGTTGACCCCTTGGCCTAAGGTATGAACTTAAGTTATTTTAAAAAGGGGACTTTAAGGGTGGCGCCACATGAAGGAGTTAAAAGGTTTTAATATTAATTCTTCATTATCTCAAGTGGGGCATATTTTTGAAGAGTTATATTCTTTTTGGAAATTTGAAAAGGCTTGGCTTTTGGAGTACCTTCTTGGAGGATTTGAACAGTCTCCTATCTTCCTTTAAAAATGAGGCTTGGCTCCAGCATTTGATCATCCATTATTTTGCTAAAGTTATGCTGTCAAAATGATTTATCATTTTATACTTCGAGGAATGCTGACCTCCTAGTTCTTCCTTCAATTTTGTGTTTGCAAGACAACACCTAGTTGAATTATTGTCACTTCTCATCCAGACTAGCAGATTGTGTTTCAAGGTGAAATTTTGATGTATTTTCCAGTTTTACAGTTGTTGTTTGCATACAGCTGAATGTTGTTTTTGTTCATGGTTGAATGTACGAATTTTATATTGTTCTGGGCATTTGCTAATAAGATTCCTAAGGTCTACACGACCATCTCCAATCAATTTAAAATTTTATCTTGGAGTGTAGATTTTAATATTGAAAAATCGCCCCTCTCAAGGGCCGTACCTTTCAGCTTGCATTGGGAAATGTGCCATTAAATATTGCAGGTCTTTTGGAGCTGTTTTTGTGTCTTAACAGGGGCGCCTATCTCCCAATTGATCTATGCCTTTGACTTACGCATTTCAGAGGTATTTTGATTGAGTTGTGAGCAATTTATGAATTTTTGTAGTTGCTGATATACATTTCCAAAATTACAGTTCACTGATCAGAATTATAATCAATTGCTGTTCTCCGTCTTTCTTCTTCTTTTCTCGTTATATTCTGACAGAGAGATAATGTATAACAAGGTGCTTGAATATTGGTGAAATTGACATTGTAAATTGCAGCCTTCTCTTTTGTACAGGCTGGTAACAATAGTACTGTTTTAGTTTTATTATTGCTGCTCTATTTAATTAATTTTACACTAAGCACCCCTGGATGGTTTACCACCAGCGAGGACAATCTGTTTGTAACCTCTTTCATACCCACTTCAAGTGGAGAATTCCCATGTTTCAGTGGATGTCTATCGTAGCAGAAGAAGTCTTTAATGTTGTAATCTTTTCCCCCCACTGTTTGGTGGTAGCGTGGAAAGTTCATTGGCTGGTTATCCGCCTTCTTGTTATTTCAATTCAGCAGTAGTACTCCACTATATGTTAGCACCTCGCCTGCAAAAGGATCTTGAGTGCACATCCTTGGTGTCGAGTTTAATATTTCTCTTTCAGTATAATCTCGTACATGTTGATTCAGTAGATCCTAGGGATCCTCTGACCATATGCTTGCCCCTCCTCCTTAAGTGGTTTTAGGGCGCATTCTTGGTTAGAGTTCTTTCATGTACGTTTTGGTTATGCTAACCTTAACGGGTGATTGATTCCATTGTAAATGTTTGGTTTAAAAATAAAAAAAATTGAGAGAGAATATTTCAGCATATATCCGACAATGTATTTTTCAGATAGAACACCTCCCGTCTTCCAGGCAGCGATCAAAAATTATTTTCGGTTTCTCCGACTCACGTTTCTTTCAATGTAACTCTATCAATGCTCTTCCCAACTCAACATTTTTTTTCAAAAGAAATCCAACAGTGCTCTTCCCGACTTGGCGTTTCTCCTCAAATGCCTTGACATCGTTTCTTTTCAGAAGAAAATTGACAAATCTTTCACAAACGGCTTGAGACATCTCTTCCAAAGCAAAAAATGGATTACGGGTTTCTCCTCTACAAGCGATCTTCAAGAAAGATAGTGTCGAATAGTTTTCTCCTCTGCAAGTGATCTTACAGACACTTCTTCAAAACAATCTTTAATCATCTTGCACAGGCTTAGGATGTTAATGCTTTGATACCATGATAAATTGTAGGGAGCAATCAAGCGATTCAATCAAGCGGGGAAGCATGAATATATACAATGAAAGGTTGGTTATCTACCAACCTGATCGGGCATACCGATCAATTACAAGATAACTACGTAGGTAGTTATGTTTTATTATAATGATGTAATAAACTAATCTAACACTAGATTCTTTCCTTATTTCGCATTTATCATCCTTGAACACAAGATTATATCCTTTACTACACATTTGTCCAACATTCAAAAGATTATGCCTTAAACCCTTAACATAGTAGACATCATCAGTATTATGCTTGCCATCAAAACTAACTAAACCTATTCCACAAATCTTAGCACTAGTATCATCTCCAAACTTAACTAAGCCTCAATCACATTTTTCAAGTTTAACAAACTTACTTTTGTCACCAGTCATGTGATGTGAACAACCACTGTCAACAACCCAGTAGTTTTTTTCGTGTTTAGTATGAAGAGCAGAGATCATAGTACCTTCAACCTTCTCCGAAGCGCTTTCCTTCACATATGTTTCAGTATTAGCAAGAGTAGATTCATCTTTTATAGCCAAGAACAAGCATTCATTATCATCAAAATCTCCATAATCAGACTCTTCATTAGAAATACCAACATCTTCATTTACATAATATGCTCTCTTGACCATCTTTCCTTTGTTTTCTTTGCCTTCTCTATGTTTATTCCTCTCAGCTCTTTTAGGACATCTCGAAGCATAATGACCTATTCCTCCACAACTAAAACATTTGAAAGATAACTTACCTTGATACTTACCAAAGCCCTTTTTCATTCTTCTTAAAAAGTTAGCTTCCACTTCATCAAAGTTCTCTTCATCCAGATCTTCAACTTTTGTAGCCCTGAAGCAATTTCTGTCTTTGATCCATTTCTCAAGGTAGGCTTTCTCATTTCAAATGAGGTTAGAGTACCCAACAATTGATCTTTAGTATAGGTCTTATAATCTACAAATTCCTCAATAGAAAATACCTTTTCACTATATGCATCAGGGAGAGTTCTGAGAATCTTCTTTACTATTTTGGATTCATCCACCGTTGCACTAAGTTCTCACATTCCACCTACCAGCTCAACCACTCTCTATACATAGGATTTAATGTTCTCATCTTCAGTCATTCATAGGATCTCGAATTGTGCTTCCAAGTTCTACAACTTTGCTCCTTTAACCTTTTCATCTCCTTCATGGATCTTTTCCAATGCATCCCAAACCTCTTTAGTAGTCTTCAAATTTACAACTTTAATTAATTTGGAATGTGAAAGACTATTCTTTAGAATAAATTTTGCCTTATTCTTTGCTTCATGCGCCTTGATCTCATCAACAGTACTTGGACCATTAGCTGGAGCCGTGTATGGAGTCTTATAAGATTTCTCAACATCATATCCCTAGTATTCCAGATATCCTTCCATCTTTGCTTTCCAAAAAGTGTAGTCGGTGCCATCAAACTTAGGGCATTCAAAACTATCTTGTTCGCCATCTCGGACCTTCCTTAAGCGGTTAAGCTCTTCTCCAAGGAACCAAGCTCTGATACCAATTGTTGAACAAGACAACTAAGAGGGGGGGGGGTGAATTAGTAGTAGCAATTTTAACCTTTAAAACTTTCACCAGTAGACAAATCAACAACCATTCACAAATCCTTTACTTTGCTAGTGTGAATAATCATTAAGTGCAGAAGCAAAAACAGAAAGCAATACAACTATACACACAACAACACCAAATTTATGTGGAAATGTAATGTCCCTTACCCGGACTTGCCCTAAAATCCATTTGTTGATTAGGTTTAGGGTTTCTTTCAAATGAATGTTCTTTTTAATGAAGTAATCTTGGTCTGAAATCTGCATTCACCATATTAACCACATTTCCACAAACACATATATCTATTAACATTAATATCTAGATATCCAAAATATAAGCATAATCATAAATTCAATTTTAACAAGCAAGAGGAGTGCCCTGTATGGATCCGCCCTGAAGCCTTGGTGTTGGGCACAGGGGGTTGCACCTCCCAATCCTCCTTTCCCAATGGCTTAGTACCTGCATTCTCCATACACGACAGAACCTCGAAAAACACTTGCCCTATTAGGAGGGAATGGTGAAACCCTATGATCCAAGGGCCTATGACCTACCACCCCTATAACAATGTAGTTTCCTATGGAGGGACCCTCACCTCCCTATGTCTTTCCCATTTCATGGGCCTATGAACATGAGAGGGGGGTTTTTAGGCTTTCCACTTGGACTTTGCTTCACCACTTCCTAATAGGGTAACAACATGGAGAAGACAATCTTTACACAATCAGATATATTCGCATTCATCCAAGATCTATTTCATGCCTATAATATATTTTCATGTATCAATGATTCTTTAAGTTCATTATCTCCTAGAATGATTCTCATTATGATAAGATTAAAGAAAGCATTATATCAATAATCAAATTAGCAGGATCTATTTCTTATATTCAAAATATGCTAAATATTATTGCTAAGTGAGTACATCACCTGAGTTGCTATATCTCTCCATGTTTCCTTACTCACCTCTTTCAACCTTCTACTAAATTGATCATAGGATGAGGATAATTCATAAATATACATAATCTACTTATGTTTATATTAAAGAGTCATCATTACTTATAAGTATCATTATTGCATAATCATGTATATGTATGTATATGTATATGTATATATAATTATACCTTCCTTATTCATATATATTCTTTATTATTGAATATTATTCATTAGAAAATTTATTTATATCTATGCATATATACTTGTATGCCTATTAAATTATATATATATTAAATGACTATATTCCAATGCATAGCAATCATTGTTGATGTTGTTCTATATTGCAGATTGTATTTCTCAATGTTTTCCCTCTTCCTTATTTTCCTTCCTTCTATTTATACCATTCAAGGTAGGTGACTCATGGGGGGAATGTATTGTTTGGTGAAAGAGGTGACTTTTCATAAAATATACCTCTTTGTTAGATTTAATTGCTGCCTTTAAAGGCTTATTATCACAATAATATCTATCTTTGAAAATAATATATTATTATTATTAATTATGATATTTCAGATTATATACTTATTTTATTATATTATTTTGATGTTTTATTGAACATATTAAAGTATAATAATAAAACTAATTTACTAATATCTTATTATTATTTTATTCTAATGTATTAAAAATCTTTGATGTGTAATGCTCATAATATTTATTTATTATTATTATTTTTGAGATTAAGTTATTTAATACTAGAATGTAATAACAATAATTTGCCTATATATTATTATTATATTTGTTATTTCATATTTATATATTTTCATATTGATATATTACACATTTATTTTATATATAATATTAATATTGTTATTTATTTTATATATTCTAATAATAATATTTAAATTGCTAATGTTTGTATTTCAATATTATATTTGATGATTACAATTGTAATACTATCTTGTGATAATTATAATTAATAATTTCTTTCTTTTTATACTATTTGTTATTTATTTGCATTTTCTTATGCAAATTGCATTTAAATGTTTGAGGTCATTTGTTTATTTATTTATGTTTGTGTTGCTATTTTGGGGACATGACAGGAAAACCCAAGGAGGGAAAAATTGAGAATTAGCTCACAATATAAAGAATTCCAATAACCGAATACAAAGGCCCACTATCAGAAAGGCTCACTGCCAAAACAAGACTTATTGTCCAATAAGGGTTTACCACCTGGAGGGCTTACTACCACAAAATTACAAAGAAGATAGAAGAGAATAGTTATAGAGAAAAAAAATCTCAATGCAACAGAGATTTCCACCACAATTCGCTCACACACTTGCAAACTCGCATCAAAGATGTTGGATGCCTTAAGCTCACTGCCTTCGAAACCCTAACCTGAAATTCGCACTAATTTACTCAAACTCGCAGCACACACACTATTTCGCATCTATCTCACATCTGCCTTTCATCTATCTTGTCTTCCATCAACATTTCATCATGTACTTATACTTTCTTCAACCTTGAAACCCATCCAAGGTCGGCCATACATCATTTGCATTTACAAATGTAAATTAGGTCGGTGCCAAAACATTCTATGGTGGAATTAGAATGATGGCGACCCAAACATATACTTAATGAGGACCTAAATAAGTGCCAACACGCTTCCATGAACTTCGCAAGTAGTGTTTAACACAAGGTCGGCCAATACCAATGTAAAACACATAAAACAATTAAACGCACGCATCCTTAGCTCGATCCAATCCTTTTGGACAACAAATTTCACTTGAACATGATCTCGTCAGCTTACTCTTAGAACTACAAGTCCTGAAACCAGAATACGGAGAAATCCAAAAAAACTATATTTCTCCTGGACCTCAACCAAACACACCAAAATGCACAGTCACATACTGGTGAAAATATATCGCACTATACAACGATCCAGAAGCCCAAATTTTGGATACAGTAACTACTAATAACCATGAATAATATGTCAGGAACTCACAAGCATAGAGGCAATACAAAGTACATCTCGGAGCAAACACGGAATACCTGCAAACTTTCTTTATTACAATTTTCTCAATATCCTCGACATATATAGTCAATAACCAATTATCTTGACATCAATGACAATAGCAACCGGTCAATAACCAACTAACCAGTTGACATCAATGACAATACCTTCATACTTGCAACAGTATAATCATTGTTGCCCTCTCTTTTAGTTGTTTTTACTCCTATGGTTGTTTTTCAGTTTTGTTTATGTTTATGAACTTGGGCAAGCTATCATGCTTCTCAATAATGCGAAGGACTAATTGTATGGTTGGCTCAAAATTTGAATGTCACATTTTTGAAGATTAGGCACAACACTACCAAATTCTTCCATTATGCATCTATAAGTAGAAAATTCAATTTATTTAAATAATCACATACAAGTCAATAAAGTATAAAAATCAATAAAATACAAAAATTAATATATACAAATTAGATTAAAAGATTTGAAGTATTTTACCCGGTTTCATTGGCATACTTCCTAAAATTGTTGTCACTTGCAAAGCAATTCCCTTTGAGCCTCTTATAGATTTGTGGATCTTTTTGAGTGTAATGTCCCCTTTCCAAGCGTAAGCAATGGGCAAAGACCCTTAGCCTACTTTCATTCTTGTAGGCTATTTGGGATGTAAATTAAGAATAACTAATTAATTAAAGTTTTAAACTAAGTTGTCTAAATAAAGTCATTTTTTAAACAACATATATTTAATTAATTATTTGTATTAAGTTGGATAGTTTAATAAAAACAAGACTTATTTATGGGCCCAAAATATTAAGTTAAATTATAAAGTCACTTTTGGAGGGAAATAAAAGTTATGGGAAATTCCAAAAATAAAGTGTATAAAAGGGGAGAGGCTAGGAGAAAATTCATTCTTGGCATTTTCATTTGTTAAAACCTCAGTTGTGGAGATTGAGCTCTTGTTCAACTTTCTTCCCTATGGCAAACACTGGTTTTGAGGACAAAAACCCTCTTATCCAATTTGTGGTGGACATGTAGGATTCATAGGTGTGCTTAATATTGGAGTTTGTGGAGATTTGTGTGAAGGATTGAATATCATTTTTCTTCAGTTTGTCGCCATTCATGGTGGGTGAGTTTGAAGTTTTATTTCGATATTATTTGCAAGAAAATGTAAATTAATTATTTTGGAGGTGAATTTGTGGGCTGTCCATACTTCTTCCAAACTATCCGCACCAGCTTCTTGCCCTAGCTATACCGAGCCAAGCATATTTATTATTAATTGGAGGGTGTGAGACTTGTTGTTAGTGCTTGTAGACTATACACCAGCTGTACCATTAGAGGAAGGTGCTAAAGGGGGACATTAGGCTTCTAAGAAGGAAGTGCTGCCCTTTTTAGGGGGTTTATACCCTCCACATCATCGTCCACCCTATTCTGGCCCATTTTGATATAATTCTGGACTGCATACATTTTCCTCATCTACTGTATTTTACTTCTAGCAGATTGTATCAGCTACAGTATGTAATGTCCCCATTTTGCGAGCATCAGAGTTCGTAAGGATTAGCCTATCATTTGACCCTCGTAGGCTGACAAATGTGATGAGAGGGTCTTCCTTGGTAGTTATCCAGAGTTTCAGGACGTTACTTCTTCAGTTGATTCAGGTTTGGGCCTTAGCAGACGTTTCCAGAGTGATTTACAGATACTTACTATTTATAGTAAGTCAGGCAGGCAGGAGTTGCTATTTTTAGCAGGGCACCTGGTTCAGTTGGTCAGCTCAGTTTCGACCTAGTTTGATGATCTGATGAACATACAGTGTTTACTTGGGCATTTAATATTTATTAAATGTTTATTAATTTGACTTTATAATATAAAGTCACTTTAATGAAATATTAAAATTATTAAATGGCGAGTTATAAAGTATTTAATACTTTATAAAAGAGGGGTTAAAATAATAATTAAATGAGCATTTAATTATTAATCAAAAGGGGACGCCATTTATTAAATATTTGTCCTAAGTTAAAAAGGGCGAAATTAATCATTTATTTAAATGATTATTAAAAGATTGCTTTGGGTCGAATTCTTGAAAGGAGATATATATACTACCAAGACAAATCGAACTCATTATGAGATGATTATTGGATTGAGCATTTGTTTTGATGAGAATTTCTCTGAGAAGGAGAAGCCTAGGGTTTCTGTCTCTCAAGCCATTAAAGAACGATAAACTCTTTAGTGTTGCAGCCATTTGAGGTGGTGAAATATCCATTGAATTTGGCATTCAGGAGGGCTTCATCCAGAAGTTCTATTTGTGCTTAAAGGTGAAGATTTTATTTAGGGTTTGAAGATTATTGAAGGTCTTTCAAGTGCAGACCCGAAGATTCATCATTAGCAGCCGTTAACGATCAATTTCCAAGCTTTGTGTTGGCTGCTACAGTGACGCGTGAACAATACCCGCGCTACAGTGCATGTGAACAGTGCCGTGCTACAGTACCGCGTGAATAGTAAATGCTACAGTGTTTGAGCAGATTTGTGAAAGATATTAAAGGGGTTTATTGCTGCTCTTTACCACTTCGTATCTTGCTACTACTTTATTGAAATCTGGGCTTATTTGAGAAGAAATTGCAAGTATATTGAAGGGCTTTCAAGCAGATTTAAAGGATTTCTATAACAGGTCTGAAGATACTCATTGATAGCCATAGCTGTTGCTATATTGGTGATTTCTGGGCAAAATATATTGCTTTGGAAGGCTATTTCATCTCCTTGGTGCTAGACGTGTTTTCCTTGCAGCAAAATGTTGGCATTTGGGTTGCTTCTACAACATGGCTGGGCATCTAATCTAATGAGGGTGTGCTGCTGTAAGTTATATCAGACTTTCCAATACTGCTGCTAATGCACTTTCAGACCAGCTTCTTGCTAGTTTGCACACCGGGTATGATATTGATTGTATTTCAAGTAAAATATTATGAATTGGAATGAATATGTTGTAATTGCAAACCTTGGTAAAACTGATTTGAGAATGAAATTATAAAGATTTGCTACAGCTGCTCTTGAATTATAATAATCAGCATTATTCTTTGTTGCCCATGCATTTCTATTTACTTGGAAAAGTCTTTGGAAAATATCTAACACATCAAGCATAGTTAATAAACCCAAAGTTTATTTAAATATAAGGCAGAAACTTGGTTTCGTTAGAGTCCACCAGGTGTGGGTTCTTACACAGTAGACATTTTCTCAAGGTACAATTCTGAATTTATATGAGATTTATAACAGCAGTTCTCAATAGCCTTAATTATCACATTGAATCAAAAGAAATAGTGCGTCAATCATATTTATGTATTAAACTTGAAAACTTGGGTTTATTGATTCTATACCAGCATCAATGAATATGTTTAGTTGAATTTGCATTAAGATTTTGCTGCAGGTATTGTCTCATTTTAAAACAGGTGAATAGTCAATTTCCTTGCATCTATCATTATTTGTCAAAATACACAAAAATGTTAGCCTAGTCCTTTGCATTGACCTTGGTCTCTAAAGAGGGAGATCATGTCACGATCATGTATTGTTCTACTTCTCTCTATGCAAATGTAGATTCTTTGCATAACTCCACAAGAATTTTTATTCTCTCACCAAAGTAGAATCTTAGGTTAAGGATATTCCCAAGAATATGTAACATCTTGTGGAGGTGACAGTACCACTCTGGTTCATGGTGTTCCATGTGGACAGCAATTCGTTTCTACCCCATTAAGAATTTGCTAATATCTTCCTTAGCTCAATCTAGATCCTCCTAGATATCAAACATCAAAGGAATTTATGCCACTGTTGCTACAAAAGAAAATCATTGAAGGCTCTCTATCATTTGTAAACAATTGAGTTTTGATTCTTGAAGTTAAGACTTGGGAGAATTAACAAAGAAAACAAAAAACTAGATAAAAAAGATGGTAAAAGAAGAAAGATACAAAAAGCAACTCATCTTTACAATATCGTTCACAATGGCCCAAAACTTAGATTCATTAAATGACAAAACCCATTCTTCTATATAAATGCCAACCCCTTTCTTGAATAATCTGAAGTCCATTCCTCACAAGAAAAGAATATTTTCAAGATACCCTTGCATCAAATAGGGATTGCTAGTTTAAAAACATGGTGACAAATCAAATGGTTCTTAGTTATAAAATTTTCTCACTAGATGTGAACTTGTCAAGTTGAAGATCCAAGAGTGTTTGCAGATATATTTACAAATGATTCTCCCTCTCTGCAAAAGTTTTAACCCAATCAATTTTCCCAAGATCCTCCAACAAAAAATCAAGCTATGGGTTGGTTATACAAAGAGTCCAAGAAATAGTTAGAAGCCTCTTCACAAGAATTCTTCCTACAACTATATAATTGGCAAGATTGCTGATGAAAATTTGGAAAATATTTTTGTTTCTCACCTCCACCAAAACTCCTTTGACATGTCACCTGAATACTAATCATCCTGCACTTTTCCTAGAACATCAAATAGTATTCAGGAGGGCAATACTCCCCACAAAAGCAACAAGCAAATTGCAATGTGTCTTATTTCTATTGTTGTTCCAACTTTCAACCATTGGACATTATAATGCAGCCTTTCTTTCTCCATTTAGTGCATTGTTGATCAATCAATCCACCTATACCCACTACATTTTCATTCCAGGTCACCTAAAAAGAATATGCAATAACAACCAGCACAATTTGTAGTAGAAACAAAGAATTCAAATAGATAATGTAGAGCAACACATTATATCTTCAACAATAATTCTATTCTGTAATGTCCCACCCCCGACCTGAGTCTTAACTTGCATTTTTTTTGCTCGATTTATCTGAGTTTTGAAGGGACATTTTGTCAAACATGTAGAATGCACAATACAGGTAACAATATACGAATATGTTGGATTTACAATTCAAGGAAACATAACCATTTAAAACTCAAAATTTTAACTTAGCAAACCATTATTATGTTCACTCCAATAGTTCAGATTTGAGAATTTCCAATGCACAGTTCTATCCCCGGAAATGCAGCTAAACAATAACATGCATTCACAACTTTCTGAGCATTAACAGCCATGAATTCACTCAGAAATTAAATGGAAAACTATTACATAAATACCTGTAATGTTGATAGCTCCACAACTTTAGCTTTGGCGCAGGTATGAGAAGAGTTTTGGCATCTGATGAAGATAGTCAATCTCTAAATTATCTGCCCAGCACTCTTGCTGCACTCAGCAACAGATATGAGCCTCACATCCCAGGTGCTAAACCCTCACATTTTGAGACCAACCATCCACGGCTCCAGGAGATAGATCCAACGCCCCTGTGTAAAGCTTCACGGCCTCCTAGCAATAACTCACGACCTTTGCTAATGGTTCTCACCTTTACCTTAGCAGGGATAAAGCCACAGAAAAGCCACAGTAGCCACAAGTGCAGGAGACTACCACGTCCAAGCCTCCTTGGGAGTCTCACACGAAATCCTTCAGTTACTCAGCCTCACGTTCTTTTGAAGAGCAGCAACAACAATATTTGAGGGCCCATGGCCTCCTTTAGGAAGTTCCCCAAGTGCCACACGGCCAACTGAAAATATCCTGATTATAGAGTCCAAAACAGATTTACAATACCTCAAATTTGGATGACAATCCTCAGTCCCCAAAAACGGATTGATGAATCATATTAAATCTATCATCAAGGTCTTGAAACCAATCGATCAGATTCACTAGCAAAAATAACCTCTTGAGAAACCCACTATCAGATTTATGGCATCAGTAAACCCTCAAAAACCCCACGTCCAAACCAACAAGGATTTAGCTTATACATCAACAAGCAAATCCTTCAGTAGTATGCAACCAGCAGATGGAATCATTCCAGATATCCAAACATTAATTGCTCTAAATAATTTAATCAATATATGTTTCAATTTCTTGTTCAACCATCAAACCCTAAAATTGAAGTCTTTCCTGTAAATCGTTTGAAGCTCAAATATAATCCTTGAATGAGATTATCCAATCAAGTGCTCTTGGGTGATCTTCAACACCTGCAAACACTGTCCTCTTTGAGGGATTTCGACCTAAAAAAGCTATGGCTTTGTCATGTCCCCTTCTAGTTGACATCTCTCAGAGCACAGGATTAGCCTATTATGCGACCCTCGTAGGCTGATAGTTTGGATAAAGGGTCTTGATGGAGCTTGGCTCAGCTTCAGATTGTCAGTATTTGATCAGTTGGCTTTCGTTCGGGCTCGTTCGGACACTTCTAGCCTGAGTTGCTATTTTTAGCAGTATTTGGCACTCAGCGTGGGACCCCTGCTATTTTTAGCAGTATGGATTGATTACGTTCAGAATCACTTCTTTATTCGTCAGCTTCAGACGGCTCATGCATCGGGTGATTATTGAGAGAGATATTAATATTTAATCAAATATTAATTATTGGAGTTTATAATATAAAGTTATAATATTATTATATTATAACTTAAGTGATTTTGGCTGAGGGGTCGCCCATCATGGAAGGGGACGTTTTTAATTATATTTTATAATTAAAAATTTGTCCGGAGACTATTGAAACATTAAAATAAAAAGTTCGACCTTTTTAATGATTCCCTATTATTAAGGAAATCGCACTTTTCATGAGTATAAGGCATTTGCTTGGAAATTCGAGCCAGGATGATTATTGTGAATTGAAAATTGGTCAAGTTTCGTCAGAGCACGGAAGCCTAGGGTTTCAATCTCAGAGCATTGGGGAACGAGCCATCTCCAGTGAAAGCAATTCAGAGGGTGTGAGATATCATCTGATTTATTGCCAGGCAAGAGATTTCTTCATTCAGAAGAAATTACAGAGCATCACAGATCATTCATCTTCAGAGGTTTTAGAGTAATAATCTTCCAGCAGAGATTCTTCATTCCAGGCGCCTATTACCTGAGATTTTGGATACATCAATAAAGGCCGTTCTTTTCATTTGGTTGCTGCTGTTACCAGGCCGTACAGAGCTGTACCAGGCCGTACCTCCATCAGAAAGGGGCGTACTTTCATTTGCAAGCAAATCGCCTACTTTATACTCAGTCTGCCATCACCAGTTTGGGCGCATATCTTCTTGGCCTCATTAGGGATCATCAGAAAGAGGGAGAAAGAAGTATTTCTTGCAGCCGTACCAAATCAAGCCCATTTTCATATTGCAGCAAATCAGGTTTTCATCAAATAATTTATTGCCTTATTGTTTGCATGTACTTGGATCTTTATTGTAATCGTTTCAGAAGATTGATAAATAGACTGGCATCCATATTAGCAAAAGAATCTATAGTCTTTAGAGTTGATTTATTTTTATAGAATTTATTCTTTATTTCTTGCAAAATCGCATTATTGCATTTATGCTCAAAAAAAACCAAAACTGCGAAAACAAACAAAAAAAACAGTCAGAATCAAAATCAGGGGGAAACAAGGGTTTCTACAGTGGTATCAGAGCTATTTCCTGCCATCCTTGTTGGGTTTGAAAAAACATTTTGTTCATGCACCAGAGTGATAGAGAGAAAAGATATTATTAGAGGGAAAACAGAAAAACTTGGCAGCCACCACTTATTCCTGCAGGTGAAACGGCTACAGGCTTGATAGGTGTTCAGTCTGGTTCTTCGTCTGGGGCGTCTGTACAGGATACAGGCATGGGTGACAGAACAGAGATTCCTCGAGATCCTCAGGAGGAAGATGCAGAGGTTAGACAGACTCTTAGAGATTTGCGAACAGGTCAGCAGCAGGTAACTGATGTATTACAGCAGTTGACCATGGCTATACAGAGGATAGGTACGCCAAGGAGGCCATCACCACATCGTGATGAGGACAGGAGTGATGCAGGTTCACAGGGGGTACCCAAGACTGTTTCACGAACAGCAAATAGACCTACCAGACCCACTTTCCTAAGAGGAGAACAGGTTGAGGAGAATGTTGAAGAAGTTGGGAACATATTATATGCTGATGCAGTTATGGCAGCCAACGAGGAGTGGGATATATTGATACCACAAGTGCGCGAGCGCATGCATTTTGATCGATTCGTGAATTCGAGAGTGGAATATTATAGGTCTCGACAGGGGAATAGGCCTCGAAACCAAAATAATGATCTGAAGCATGCAACAAATAGGCTCAATCTAGCGATGTTCGATGGTAGTGGTAAGGTCACAGCTTAGGCGTGGATTAGTAAGCTACATACATTCCTCACATTGCGCCCGATGGCTGAGAGAGATGCTATCCGATATGCGACACTACACCTCGAGGGGGTGGCTTACGACTGGTGGCACCATGGGATGGTGACACTACAGCATGACCGGATCACATCATATCAGGAGTTTGTTGACAAGTTGGTGGAGCAATTTGACAGGAAGGATCCAGAATCCTACTTCAGAGACTTGGCTCAGTTGAGACAGAGTGGCAGTTTTGAGTCCTATATTGGTGACTTTCAGAAGTTATCAGTTATGGTTCCGAACATTTCAGAGAGACGACTAGTGGTACTCTTCATGGAGGGTTTGACAGAGCCATTGAGAGGTTGGATCAAAGCCTTTGATCCTCCTTCGTTACAGGAAGCGATGAAGAAGGCACGGAGTATGGAGTTGGCAGCACCTTCTAGTAGATTCAACTCCAGAGGTTCTTCATCTTTCAGGGACAATAAGGGCTTTAACAGAAACAGAGAGAAGTCTGATTTTAACAAAGAAAAATCAGATTTTAAAAACGATTCAAAGGGTAAATCAGCAGCACCACCTTTGGATCGTGAGGCCCTTAATGATCTACGCAGGAAGAAGCTTTGCTTCTATTGCAAGGGTCCCTATGACGCCAATCATGATTGTCCTTTGAGGCCTAAGGGCAAGGCAAATCGAGTGATGTGGGCGTATTATGAGGATTCGGAGTCAGAGAATTCCGAATAGCAGGAGAGTTCTGAGGAGTCAGAGCCAGAGGCTTCAGAGCCTAAGGCAAAGATAGAGTCAAAGCTTCAGATACAGGAGGCACGCCTATCTAGCATTCAGCAGGAGGGCTCATTCAGGATTCGTGGAGTGTTGGCAGGGCAGAGGGTCATTACCCTTCTTGATACAGGAGCCACGCACAATTTCATAGATGCTAGATTTGTTGAGAAACGCGGACTCATCACTGAGGAGTTCGAGGGCATTAGGGTTAAGGTGGCCTACGGATACACTTTGAGGTGTGAACGCATGATTAAGGATCTCCCTTTACGCTTGAACAATTATGAGTTCAAGGCTGATTACTACGTAGTTAACATGGGAAATATTGATTTGGTCTTGGGAATGAAGTGGCTCCATTCATTGGAGGAAGTCACTCTTCGACTCAAGGACATGGAGATCCGTTTTGATGTTGACGGGAAGACACACATACTAAAAGCAATTCGGGACAGCAACATCAAAACAATTTCTTTTCGTCGGATGGAGAGGCCATGCGTCACGACATGGTAGAGTGGGCTGCCGAGTGCACATTAGCACCTATGTAGGAGGGACAGCAGAAGACTGAGTATCATCCGGACATTCAGCAGTTGAGAGTCAAGCATGATAAGGTATTCAGTGATATTCCTCTAGGGAGACCTCCAGACAGGGGCATTGAGCACATCATAGAGCTCGAGGAGGGCGCGAAACCCGTTATGATAACTCCTTACAGGCATCCTAAGAGGTTGAAGGATGAGATAGAAAAGACAATAAAGGAGTTACTTGCTATGGGTCACATTCGACCTAGCAAATCACCATTCGCTTCTTCGGTTGTTTTGGTTAAGAAGGATGGAACATTACGCATATGCATTGACTACAGAGTCCTGAATAAGAGGACGATTAAAAATAGGTATCCGATACCTCGTATAGACGAGCTTATTGATGAGCTCCATGGTGCATGTTACTTCACTAAAATAGACTTACGATCGGGGTATCATCAGATCAGGGTTCGTGAGCAGAACATCGAGAAGACTGCCTTCCATTGTCATTGTGGGCACTTCGAGTTTGTAGTGATGCCATTTGGGCTCACTAACGCACCAACTACATTTCAGTCCACCATGAACAGGGTTTTTAATTCACAGCTGAGGAGATTCGTATTGGTCTTCTTCGATGATATCCTTATTTACAGCAGGACTTGGCAGGGGCATTTGGCTCACTTGGAGACCGTGTTGAGTATTCTGGAGAGGGAGTCCTTGTACGCCAAGGAATCCAAATGTGATTTGGGGATGACCGAATTGTTATATTTAGGTCATATTATCAGTGCAGAGGGAGTGCGGATGGATCCTGAAAAGATCCGCGCTATTATTGACTGGCCTACACCGGCAAACCTGACACAGTTGAGAGGGTTTCTAGGTTTGTGTGGGTTCTACCGTAGATTCGTGAATGGTTATTCACAACATGCAGCCCCTATGACAGATTTACTGAAGAAGGGTGCATTTATTTGGACTCCTGAGGCACAGGAATGTTTTGAGAGATTTAAGGAGTTGATGACTACATGCCCTGTTCTAGCACTACCAGACTTTACGAAGCCTTTTGAGCTTCAGTGCGATGCATCAGGTGAGGGCATTGGTGCGGTGCTTATGCAGGACAAGCACCCTATTGTATATGAGAGCCATAAACTCAGAGGGCCAGAGAGACTCTACAGCATTTACGATAAGGAGATGCTCGCTATCATGCATGCCTTGGCAAAATTTCGGCAATATCTTGTTGGCAGCAAATTTTGCATCAAAACTGACCATAACAGTTTGAGACACTTCTTAGGGCAGCGAGACCTCAATGATCGTCAGCAGAAGTGGGTCAGTAAATTGCAGGCCTATGACTTTGATATCTCGTATATCAAAGGCACACAGAACGTAGTAGCTGATGCTCTTTCACACAGGCCACATTTGAGCTCTATGGTTCATATTACGGAGGATTGGAGGCATATGATTGTGGTAGAGTATGCCAAGGACACTTGGGCTTCCAGCATTGTTGAGGGATCGAAGATTGATACCAGGTACACGCTTGTGAATGATTTGATCATTTACAAGAACAGGATATATTTGATCCCAGGTTCAGAGGTGAAGAACATTGTCATGCGAGCCTTTCATGACGTGCCTACAGCAGGATATCCCGGGTATTTCAAAACCTACAGACAGATACGGGAGAGATTCACATGGAAAGGACTTAAGGCAGATGTTCTTCAATATGTGTGTGAGTGCCTTGTTTGTCAGTAGAACAAGCAGGAGAACACGTACCCGACAGGTTTATTGCAGCCACTTCCGATTCCTGACAGGAAGTGGGAATGCCTGTCAATGGACTTCATTACGGGCTTGCCTAAAGCCCAAGGGCGAGATTGCATATATGTAGTTGTGGATCGGCTAACGAAGTATGCCCACTTCTTTCCGATTACCACTACCTACACAGCTACACAGGTGGCAGAGGTCTTCTTTCGTGAGGTATTCAGACTACATGGATTGCCTCGGAGCATCGTGAGCGATAGAGATAGTCGGTTCTTGAGTCACTTCTGGCAGGAGGTATTCAGACTCTGTGGGACCGAGCTTACACCGAGCACCAGTTATCACCCGCAGACAGATGGGCAGACGGAGATAGTGAATAAGTGGGTGGAAGGTTACCTCCGAAATTATATTGCAGGGCAGCAGAAGGCATGGGTCAAGTGGATTCATTTGTGCGAGTATTGCTACAACACGACATTCCACATGACTATTCAGATGTCCCCTTTTATGGCGTTGTACGGGTATGAGGCACCTAGTTTTCTGGATTTGCTACTGAGTGACAGTAGAGTGCCGAGTGCTGGAGACTTGTTGCAGGAGAGTCAGGATACTATGAAGGCTCTCAAGGAGAATATCGCCAAGGCACAGAATTAGCAAAAGCAGTATTCGGATCAGAAGAGGACGGAGAGGCATTTTGAGGTGGGTGACATGGTTTACCTCATGCTGCAACCCTACCGTCAGTCCACTCTTAGGAAGAGTGGGTCAGAGAAGCTTAAGCCACGGTATTACGGTCCTTTCAGGATCCTGAGACGAGTTGGAGAGGTGGCTTATGAGCTGGAGCTTCCGGCAGAGAGTAGGGTACACAATAATTTTCATGTATCACGTCTCAAGAAGGCATTGGGTCACCGTGTGGTACCGTCTGCAGTTCTACCTCCCTTAGATGATGAGGGAAAGTTGATTCTAGTACCTGAGTCTATCCTGGAGTACAGAGAGAGACAGTTGCGTAGGAGGACGATCAGGGAATATTTAGTGAAATGGAGAGATTTGCCTGTTGAGGATGCTACATGGGAGAGCGAGGATATTCTGCAACATCCGGAGTTGAGATTGCTTGAGGACAAGCAATTTCAGGAGGGGCGAACTGTCATGTCCCCTTCTAGTTGACATCTCTCAGAGCACAGGATTAGCCTATTATGCGACCCTCGTAGGCTGATAGTTTGGATAGAGGGTCTTGATGGAGCTTGGCTCAGCTTCAGATTGTCAGTATTTGATCAGTTGGCTTTCGTTCGGGCTCGTTCGGACACTTCTAGCCTGAGTTGCTATTTTTAGCAGTATTTGGCACTCAGCGTGGGACCCCTGCTATTTTTAGCAATATGGATTGATTACGTTCAGAATCACTTCTTTATTCGTCAGCTTCAGACGGCTCGTGCATCGGGTGATTATTGAGAGAGATATTAATATTTAATCAAATATTAATTATTGGAGTTTATAATATAAAGTTATAATATTATTATATTATAACTTAAGTGATTTTGGCTGAGGGGTCGCCCATCATGGAAGGGGACGTTTTTAATTATATTTTATAATTAAAAATTTGTCCGGAGACTATTGAAACATTAAAATAAAAAAGTTCGACCTTTTTAATGATTCCCTATTATTAAGGAAATCGCACTTTTCATGAGTATAAGGCATTTGCTTGGAAATTCGAGCCAGGATGATTATTGTGAATTGAAAATTGGTCAAGTTTCGTCAGAGCACGGAAGCCTAGGGTTTCAGTCTCAGAGCATTGGGGAACGAGCCATCTCCAATGAAAGCAATTCAGAGGGTGTGAGATATCATCTGATTTATTGCCAGGCAAGAGATTTCTTCATTCAAAAGAAATTACAGAGCATCACAGATCATTCATCTTCAGAGGTTTTAGAGTAATAATCTTCCAACAGAGATTCTTCATTCCAGGCGCCTATTACCTGAGATTTTGGATACATCAATAAAGGCCATACTTTTCATTGGTTGCTGTTGTTACCAGGCCGTATAGAGCTGTACCAGGCCGTACCTCCATCAAAAAGGGGCGTACTTTCATTTGCAAGCAAATTGCCTACTTTATACTCAGTCTGCCATCACCAGTTTGGGTGCATATCTTCTTGGCCTCATTAGGGATCATCAGAAAGAGGGAGAAAGAAGTATTTCTTGCAGCCGTACCAAATCGAGCCCATTTTCATATTGCAGCAAATCAGGTTTTCATCAAATAATTTATTGCCTTATTGTTTGCATGTACTTGGATCTTTATTGTAATCGTTTCAGAAGATTGATAAATAGACTGGCATCCATATTAGCAAAAGAATCTATAGTCTTCAGAGTTGATTTATTTTTATAGAATTTATTCTTTATTTCTTGCAAAATCGCATTATTGCATTTATGCTCAAAAAAAACCAAAACTGCAAAAACAAACAAAAAAAACAGTCAGAATCAGAATCAGGGGGAAACAAGGGTTTCTACAGGCTTTCACAACTAGCAAGCCCTTGCTTCAGCTCTTTTCAAAATTTTCCAACAAGAATGAATGAAAAAGCATTAAGTATGCTTTTTATACCTCCCCAAAAGCCCATGTCCCACTTGGCCATTTATTGCTTTTAAATTATATTTGCTTTTGATGGTCATTTAAATATCTCAACTCATAAAGTTGAGGGGTCAAAACATTAAAATAATAATGCTTTATGCAAACGTCTCATAACACCTTTTAACCCCTTATAACGCCATTTTATAAAGTCATCCATAATAATTAATATTATTAAAGTTAAACTGGATTAACTTTAATAATCTAAATTAAATCATTAACTCCCCGATAAATACCAATATCAACTCACGGAAGTAATCCATCAACTTCCCAGATATAGGCATGATAGCAATTGACCATTCGATGACTTACTATAAATAGTAAGTATGAGCAACACATCCAAGTGAGTTACTAAAAATAGTAAGTGTGTAACAAAGTGTCCTGAATGGCCTCTGAAAGGCACACCACAAATAAGTTGGGACACTGATCTGAAAAGTACTGAAATAAGCACCAAAAGGCCTGCTGAAGCACCATAGATCACCCTCAAAGGGGTCCCCTAAACACCATGTTAGCCTACCGGGACCATAGTATAGGCTAACCACAAATCCTGTCCACTAGCTAGGAAGGGGACATTACATATTCTTAAAAAGAAAATTACATCAACAAATAGAATTCTAAAGAGAATGTGTGCACGGGAGCTACTTGAAAATGTCCAAGTCCTGACCATAAGTAAAATGATGGTTAATAGGGGTAGCATTTGAGACAACTATCATTGACCACCCAATCAATTGACACTAACAAAAAAATTGATAATACTTGTACACAAACATAACTTCGTCTTTCCCTAATGCACAGCTTAGCATTCCTTTGATTTATTTATTTTTCATGACTGACTTATTACAAAATTTCAGGCCACATATTACAAATGTAAACAGCATATTGTAGATGGACATGTGAATAAGCAATTGAACAGTCCAAAACTTAAGGATCACAGTAATGTGACTGGAAAAGGAGATTTTTCGGAAAAATACTATGTTATAAATTTCTTAGTTGATGTTTATGATCACACCATGTGATATATTATGAGAACACATACCAAAAAGGATTCTATCTCAAAAAGGCGAAAGAGTTGCATATTGACTAAAAAGTGATGAGAAGATGATTCACATAAGTTCTAGACAATCTCCATAAAATACATGAGGGACTTATTACAATTCTTTCTTCAATAAAAAGATGAAAGATCACAATTCCATTATCTAAAGATAATTTTTCAAACAGCAGAAATTAAAAAGATATAGATGAATTGACTCTGGAAATCAGGAAAAAGTATCAAGGAAAGGTAAAAGGCTTTGACTTCAGAAAGGCCTAATGATGAACTGGATAATAAACATCATTGTTAGTATAAATTCAAAAAGAAAATCATTGTTTGCAAAGCCTGGACATGTAATGAGATTCTATGTAACAAGTAGAGAGATTTGGATATTAAAAAACTAAATCCAATGTCACAACCTAGATGTCTCCAAACTAAATCTACAGTCCAGGACAGGGTGAGATGGAGAGAAGCATCCAAAATTTGAAAATGAAATAACATTTAAATTTCATGAAGTATTTGCCAATGGC
Organism: Sequoiadendron giganteum; assembly: GCA_007115665.2. Lineage (NCBI taxonomy): Eukaryota > Viridiplantae > Streptophyta > Pinopsida > Cupressales > Cupressaceae > Sequoiadendron > Sequoiadendron giganteum. The sequence continues at coordinate 689,514,446 of CM021101.1, forward strand.
TTTGTCAGATTGGAGAAATTGGACTGAACACCATGCAAAGATATTATTAATGCTCAAACTTAAAATCAGATAAGCTCGGCCCTCTAGCAATGTAACCCAACACTACGAATACACGCAAACAATATATTGATTAAATTATCCTCAATGATAGATTAAGAGAAATTGAAGGGAAGGTGCATTAACAATAAAGTAAAAAGTGAAATAAAATAAAAGAACAAAAATAAGTTAAGAGCAGTGAGGGAAACTCAAAAGGCCCAACTACTTCCTAAATCAATAAAAAGAGGGTTAAAGTTCAATTTATCAAGATTTTAAGATCAGCATTCATTATGTAGATAGAGTTTGCAGACAGAAGAATAACTCCGTAGAAGGGTTCTACCAAAATAGTTACAGGTCGTTACATGCAGGTATTGAATAGCTGTGCTGTTTTGTACTGAAGTTGGCTTTCAGCTAACTTACAGATCTCTTGATTCTTCTCCTTGTATTGTTGTTTGTGTTTAGATAACTGTATACTGCACACTATTGTAAATATATAAGATTCCAAGTTATTACTCCATAGGTTGAATTATTCTTTGTGAATATAGTTTCTATTTTAGTTTGGCTGAGTACAGGTTTCTATTTTTTAAACTACACAGTCTCAGGTACAACCATACCTTAATATCCAATAGCTAGCATTTTCTCAAGAGAAGTTGTAATAGAAATCCAAACATAAAGCCTCTCTCAGCAACGTTCTACAGAATATTTTCCAGATAACAGCCATACAACCCCTGGCTAGTAAGTACTAGAAAAAGTAAGCGAGGAGAGGGTTAACGACTATGGTTCAGTACTCGAGAGGGTTTCTAACCCTTCAATACATAGATCCAAACAGGTGGTCAAGAGGAATTTCCCAAAAACAAAATCAAAGGCATGGCCATCTAAAGTCTGCAATTCTAAATAATAAGATCTAATAAAAGTCAGGCCATGAGATAATGTTTTTCCTGCCTGATTGTGATCCAAGAAATGAGTTTTGAATAGAAAGCAATCAAGCAAGACCGCCTGGTATAATTGCTAGCTAGACTAAGGGATCTATAAAGATCCCACAAAATTTGAAAAAGTTCCACTCAATGATCCAAATAACTCTCAATAAAATAAGAAAGTAATTTTTGTAAGCAGACAGGGGAGATAAAAGGTTTAGCTGCATGAGCTCAGCCAAATCTTTGCGTGCTAAGGTCTGCAGAGATTACTGAAATGTACAGCTCATAGAAGCAGAAATGTTTTTAAAATTGTGACTAATCATTTCTCACTCCTCTGCCAGATTTTTCCATGAAACAATCAGGAGTTTCTGCATAGAATCAGTCAGAGATTTTTGACTTAAAAATAGCATTTTTTTCGCAATGATATCTCAAAATTTTCACAATGAAATCATCATTTTTTGGTCAAAGAATCAATTTATGGGTTATTGTTAGGGTTTGTTATCACTAATCCTAACCCTGACGCTAACCTGATTTTTCCCCGATAATTGAAAAAATCTTTATCTTTTGCTTTTCTGAGTTATTCATGAGAAACAATTGCTGCTATGGTACAGCTCAGCTCCACAAATGACAAAATGATGGCCTAGATCCTTTTTATTTCTTCTCAGCTGGGTTTGGGAATTTTCCACTGATTTAAATTACTGCAAAAATTATTGGTTTATGTTCAATCAATGTAAAAAGAAACAGCATTAGTAAACCAGATTTGAGCTCAGCTAAATTGCATAAAATATCTTAAGCCCACCTAAAAGGAACAATGAATATTCTGCACATATTTTGTAAGATTGCAAACAACAATCATCCAAAGATGTAACTATTTTGTATGATTTAAAGATCACAATTCTACTGTGTGTTACATATGCATTTTCATGATTCTCTAGTGTAAATGGAAACTCAAAGTTGTGTGGAGTTGGAAAGTTGAGTCACTTCTACAATATTAACTATATACATCTCAACAGAAATGGATCTGTATGACCCCAAATGCAAATCTCTCATGTTTATTTTGTGCATTTTATTTTTGTCCATCTTTATTCCAATGTTTCATCCTAGCACCACAGGACTGGCTAAAGCAAGAAGCATCCTCAATCCAACATGAGGGGCACACTCAAAATTGCATTTAGAATCCCACCAGTGACCTGATCCACTTGTCCTTCAACAACCTTTAGACATCCGTACAGTCAAAACCAAATCTTATTTATAGCAAGTGCATAATATATTCACAAAATCAGAAACTAAGGTCCATAAAAGTGTAATGCCCTTTTTTCTGAGTGATCATCCAGCAGAGTCCACTAGCTTATTTTATTCCCATAAGCTAAGGTGGGAAAAATCAAAGGAATAATTTAATTAATTAAATATTAAATTGTCCTAAGTCAGTTTTTGGACATTTATATTTAATTGATTGGTTTAATTATTAAAGTGGCTTATATTAAATGCATTGATAAAATATTAAATAAATCACTTTGGGAAAGGTGAAATATAATTAAAAAAATAAAAGGTGGTGAAAGAGGAAATTATTATCATCTTTTTGGAAATCATTTCTCGGGAGAATTTGTAGAGTTTCGTTTACAGGTTTAGGAAACCTGAGGACGAAAACCCTTGGGTTTGGTGGATTGGACGAATGCCCAATACCATCTGCTGGTGGATTCATCTCAGAATTCACACAGAGCTTCATCAATTAGTTTGGGGGTTTTGAAATTTGTGAAGTCTTATTTAAGACAAATTTCAGATATTTTATACGGGGTTATCTGCAGATAACTAATAAGGTGATAACTATTTCATATTAGTTGCAGGCATCTGAGAACCGTACAAGTTATAAGGTGAATGAATTCTTCAAGAGTGCCACAGTTAATAAATTCTTGAACTTCCGAATATCTGATATCTGCAAGTGAAATAGGTGCCAACATATTATATAAACTGCTGATCATTTTACTAGAAGCCGTGCCACTATTGTATGGAAACATGTCTTCATTTATGGCACCATATGATTCGAAGGAGGAGGTTGATGACTAAATAAAGCCGCAGCATACTTAGTGTGGTTGATGGAAAGAGAAATCAAAACTATATAAATAGTCGCAGTCAATGGATGAAGTGCTGGCAATATGAAAGGGACACAATAGAGGTGGCATGGTTGGCTGGAAATAATATTCAGCAATTTATGTAGCAGGTGTGGTGCAAATTAAGGAGTCATGGGTGGTAAAGGAGATCACAGGAGCTTCTGCCAAGTGCATTTAAACTTCAGTTGACCATTTAAACTGCCACCCTTCTTTATATAATTGATTCCCACCTGTAGCTGTTCATGGGACTATATCTGTTGTTTGTGATATAACAGATTTAAATGGTTTATTGCTGTCCATCGTCAGACAAGGCAAGGTATTGGAAGGGTCGTTGAGTGTTCCAGCTCTTTGATGCAATTGAGTCTTCTGGGTATTAAGGTCAGAAAACCATATTTCTTCAAACTCCTTTATATTTTGTCAATAATATGTATGTGCACAATTGAATATTGGAAACAAGAATCAAGTTATTTTTCTATGAATTCCAAAACATTGTGAATGTTATGTGAAAATCTTGCAAACCCAATGCCATACAAATCTGCACTCGAAACAACTATTACAGTCATATGTTTATAAAAAACTGTTTGACAAATTGACTTTGGGAAAAATAAGAAATAAGATTGGTAAAAATCAGTGAGGGTTCTTACAAAAAGGCCCTATCGTTATAGCCACATTATCTGTGGCTTGAAATGACTCTCAAAATATTTATCCACATCAATATCTAACACCGAAAATAAAAATTCATCTATGCTAGTCACTACAGTGTATTATTACAGTTGAGTACACTATACCAAGGTTATGAAATAAAAATACCTCTTAATACCTTTAGGAGATCAAATATTCATTTGTGCAGAAATTTGTAAAGTAAGTGCATTGAAACATTTGTATAATTAGAACAAACCTGAGTATTGGCTTGCCCAAAGGAACCAGGTGCCATGCAAATGTCAACACCTCCAAGGCGCTCCCAAAAGTCTTGCTCTCCCACAAGGTGTCGCCACCTATCTCCAAATATTATCTGCAAGTCCAGATTAAATTTCATATAAGAAAGAATATGCAATAAATGACATCAACCAATGATTGCCTAGAGATAACATTAGGTTAAAACAGACATGTACATCAAGAAACAACTTAACAGCATGGTGTATGGATTAAAATGAAGATGAAACTTTCAAAGAAATTTCTCCAACACTATTTGAACAGTATTTTTTGAATACATGTGAATGAATAGTAATCAGATCCCTTGAGAAGAAATAATTCATCTAGAAGTGTCATCCCAGAGTTCAAACTCAAACAAATTCAGAATTTACAAGGAAACACGGGGACGCGTCCCCTAGTCTTTTGCCCACCGTACCGGTACCGGGGACGTCTCGAGGACGGGGGACACCTTGGGGATGGCTGACAACCATCTCCAAAAAGTTTCCTTTTTTCGGGGACGTCCCCAAATTGAGGAAATGCTTCGGAAATGGCTGGGAGATGGTCAGGGGACACCCAGCCGTCCCTCGACCATCTCGGGGATGGCTGGCCGTCCCCTTTTTTCCAGCAGCCATTTAACACAAAAAAAAAACCAAATTTAAAATTAGTTTTTTTTAATGCTTTTGTTTGTGGACTCCACGCCCTCCCAATCCTAATATGGCAACTTAAACTTCTTTTTACCTTCATTTGACCTCATTTTAACTTGCCAAAAAAAAATTGCAGCCAAGAGCAAAGTGAGAAGAGAAAGAGGAGGGTTAGAAGGAGCTGTTGGAGAAGAAAAACCAGTATTTAGAAGGCAAAAAGGAGAGCATTAAGGCAGCAACCAGCAAGAGAAGTGAAAGAGGTAAGTTATTCTTCCATTGTTTTTCTTTTTTTTCCATATTTTTCTAAGTTTAAATGATGAAATGTATGATTTTTTGTTTTTTTTTTTAATTTTTAGTTTGCAAAAACCAAAACAAAACAAAATGAGCAGCAGTATTGAAGATAGTGGGCACGTTGAGAGGGGAGAAGAAACCCAATCAGTTGAAAGGGGGCAGCCTCAAACAAACCCATATGATATCCTTTCTGAAAATTTGAAAAAATATGCAGAAGACCCTTTTAATCCTAAAAAAACTCTTCTTCAATTAGCATCACGTATAGACCAAGGCAAAGGGAAAAACACGGGGGGTAGTAGATTGTGGCTATGCCACATTTGCAAAGATAAATTTTATGGGAGCTATGCAAGAGTCTATTCTCATCTATTGAGTTTTGTAGGCCATGGGGTCAAGGCTTGTCTAGACATAAAAGATTTTGAGAGGGTAGAGTGTTATAGATTGCACATGGAGGCCGAAGGAAAGCCTATAAACTCAATCCGCACATTCAGCCTCACTTATGCCCTCTATGCTTGGTAGTCCTAGTGTTGGTAGTGGTAGTAGTGTTGCGGGTGGTGTTCATATTTCCACAAGAGGGAAGAGGAAGGCTAGTACTTCTAGTGAGCAGCAAAATACAGTTGCAAGTATGTTCAATGTGCAAGCACGAGATGTGGCAGAGTCCTCCATTGCCAAATTTTTCTATGCCCATGCCATCCCATTCCATGTAGCATGTTCTCCCTACTTCAAACAAATGTTTAGAGATGTGGCAACTATTGGTACCTCATTCGTCCCCCCTGGAGAAAATAAATTACGCACTACACTCCTTGACAAAGAATATTCTAAGTTGAGGGTGGTGATTGAGGACATGAGATAGTATTGGATTAGGATATGCTGCTCTATTATCATGGATGGGTGGACCGATATTAGACAACGGCCACTTATTAACATCATAGTCACATGTTCAACTGGGTCATATTTCCTTAGAGCCATTGATTGTTTTGGGAAGCGCCAGGATGCATAATTCCAATTTAATATTTTGAAAGAGGCTATAGAGGAGGTTGGGCAACCAATGTTGTGCAGGTGGTTACTGATTCAACACGTGTGTGCAAATTAGCAGGTTTGATGGTTGAGAGTGCTTATAAGCACATCTTTTGGACCCCTTGTGTTCATGTGTTGAACAACACATTGAAAGACATAGGGAAGATAGATTGGGTGCACCAGGTGGTTGTAGAGGCTAGAGAGATTCAAATGTTTATTTGCAACCATCACACCTCACTTGCCCTCTTTAGGACATTTTTGAGGAAGAAATTTCTCAAGCCTCTAGTGACAAGGTATGCCAACTACTTTATTTTGTTACAGAGGATGCTTGACGTGCAGGAGGCTCTATAGTTGATGATGGTTAATTTAGAGTGGAATAGATGGTCTATGGAAAGCACTGCAGAAGGGAGAAGCATCAAACAAAAAATTCTTGATGATACTTGGTCGTCCAATGTGAGATTAAAAAATTGTTAATTTGTTATTGAATGCTGATTTTACAAAAAAAGATTTAAAATATCATTTTATTATTAATATTATTATTTTTTGATTTTCTAAGTTCTAACTTGTCTTTTTTCAAATTTTTGTTTGCAGATATATTTGCTCGATCATTTCACTAGTTGTGGATGTCATTAGATATGTTGATATAGACTATCCAAGTCTTGGAGAGATTTATGAAACATTTGACTCCATGCTTGGAAAAACGAAGAAAGCAATTTCTGATAGGGATCCTAATTCGGGATTATAAGAGCAAAAAATTAAGCCCATTGTGATGCGGCGGTGGAACACTATGAACACCCCACTTCATATGGCAACGTTTGCTCTTAATCCCAAATGGTATGTACCCAGACCTGGTAGGATGCCTCCTTGTGATGACGATGAGGTGAAAGAAGGGTTTATGAGGGCCCTTGCAAAAATGTATTCAGTTGAGGAGGCGAGTCTAGTTCGTACACAATTCATTGACTTTGTTAATCTTTGTGGTCCAACATTCGACAAACCAGAGGCCAGGGTAGATATAACTACAATAGCTCAAAGGGATCCTATTGGATGGTGGTCATGTCATGGGAAGGATGCATCACAATTGAGGACGCTTGCTATTCGCCTCCTTTCACAGGTAATACATTAGATTAACATAATTTGATTTAGATTAGTATTGAACATTTATATAATCATAATTTAAATTGAATGTCCTAATTAGTAAATTACTAATTTAGTTTTTGTCTCCTCTCACAGGTTGCTAGTTCCTCTGTTGCAGAGAGGAATTGGTCAACATACGGCTTTATTCACTCTATCAAGAGGAATAGGCTGACCTCTAGTCGGGCAGAGAAATTAGTGGTTGTGCATAGTGCTTGACGACTCCAGGATCGTCAAACTCTTGAGCATAGACAAACTCCAGCGTTACGGTGGGATGTTGATCCAGAGGACATCGCACAAATTGATGAGGAGGAGAGATAGGAGGGATTGGTTGAAGTTCCATTAGATGATCCAGCCTCTCATACTCATAGTGACAGTGACTCAGACTCTGTCTAATTTTGATGCAATGTTGGCAAATGTCGAGTAGAGTCAGCCATAATACTTTCTAGTTTCTATTACTATGTTTTGGACACTTGTGACTTTGTCATTTTGACATTTGTAGTGCAAACTTGTAGCCTTTGGGCATTTTATTATTTTATATCATATGCACATTGATTGTTTGACATGAATTATGGTCCATGGAAGCAATTAGGTAGTTGTAGTATTAATTTGTTCGACTCTATGATGCATATGTCAATATGATTGGTGATTACATTTGCAACTTTATGAATGTTCATTGTTATGATTATCATTACTCATATGAATATCTAAAATTTCCCTATATTTTAAATATATATATATATATATATATATATATAGCTGTCCCCCCGTCCCCAAAAATCCCCTCAAAAAAATGCCGTCCTTGAAACTCGTCTTGCCATTCCGTTGTCCCCCCATATTGGGAACTTGGTGGAACATAGAGAATTTACTTAGATTTTGATCACCATTGCAAAAGCCACAAGATATGAAGATAAACTTCTTATTAATCTGACTTAGTCTACATGCTCTATGAATACATAAAAAGCAAGCTCTCTCAAGCTTCAATTCATCTAGTACCCTAGTTAGGCACATAATAAGGCTGTAAAATTAACACTTTTATAAAGAAGCTTCCTAGATGACTCAATGCATGAATTACCCCAGATTGGATTGCTGCAACATTGATAATTTATTTGTTCAAGTTCATATCCAATCAAAGCTACTGCTTGTAGATAATGGTTTTGTACCAAGTTCCTCTCATCCTAGATGGCTATCCAAAGAGAAAAACTCTGTAAAGTACCAACAGCAAGTTAACTAATGTTTAACAAGTACTAGATCAGGACAAACTCTTACGAAGTAAATATGGTGCCTCTTCCCTCATGCAGGCATAGAAGCAAAAACGAAAACCAACTTAAGCATTCTTGTGCAGAACTCTCAAAAAGAATCAGCCAATAAGGACCTGGTATTTTTGTTTTATTTATACAAAGCAATTAGTGGTCATGTGTTAAATGTATGACCCACTCTGAAATTAATCCATCAATAACTCTTTGATGGTCTTTTGAAGCATTATCTCAAATCTTTGAAAATATATTCTTAACCAAGGACTGTCATTTGATCAAAAAGAAAAGCTGGATCAATAGAATATCCAAAGTCTGTAATTTAAAAGAAAACATATTAATGTCCACAAATGACCAAACAAGATCAGTGAGACTGAATAGTAACTTCAGTAACAATAGAGAAGACTTAAGGTAAATGGACCCTAGATTGTGAAAGTAATGACACAAAATCCTAAAGAAAATAAAAAAGACAAAGATAGACCAAATCAAAAGTGGTTGCTTCCCAAACCATCAGATCTACTTGTACAAGTAGAAACAACAATATGAGAGTATCCCTCCATGAAGCATGTAGCTGAAGAAGATCAAATAAGGAGGCCATGAATGGAAACATACATTTTAAAACATCTTTGGAAAGGCTCAGGCCAAAAGAAACAACTACATCATTATCAATCAACATGAAAGCAGCAATGGAATCTCCACCAATATCCATCACAAACTATCTGAGGTAATAGGAAAAGGCTGAGAAATCCTAAGGGAAAGTTGAGTACTCTTTGAACCTCTGATAACATTCATGACAAAAGAATGCTTGATATAAGTGAAGAAACAAGTCAGCCCAATTAACCTTAAAACGTCACTTGAGTTTTATGAAGAAAACTCAGGTGCATATCAGTAAATGGAACTCTTCCAAAAACTGGATTGCTCTTCCTTTATGTTCCCATGTGATGACTCTTAAGAAAGATGTGAAGAATGGTAACTGCAAGCATAATTGTTTATAAGATTTGGCACTTATCAATCTATATTTTGTAAGATCCATTAAGTAATATGCAGCCCTGTTTTGCCTTTGTCTTTATTTGTTTTGATGAATGTTTTGTGATATATTTGCAATGTTTGATGCAATAATATAATGCAGCAAAATAGAAGACATTGCAATAATAATTTTCAACTCAAAAATTGAACATTACATAGGGAATACAAAGCTGAAAATTCCAGACTTTTATATCAGCTTAGATACTCAGTATTTTCACAAAATATTGACAACCTAGTTCATAAAATTAAAAATATCCCCTATTATTTATGATGCAGGGACATCCATTTGGGTGCATTTGTTGTCATTTGGTAAATGTTTTGGTTTTGGGTTGATTAAGGTTGTTTTGTGCCAATAAGGTCATTTTGGACCATTTGGGGTCATGTAGGTTCATTTTGATGGTTAGATGCAAAAGTTGCAAAAAGTTGTCATTATTGTCACCCAAAAGTGCATACACTTTTGCAATGTTGGTTTTGGTAGTTAGAAAACAATTTGGGCGTTGTGAATGGATGGAATGGGATGTAAAAGACATACTCTCACATGAACCAAGGGAGAGAGGACGTTTGAATGAAAAGAACTCATTTTTGCACGTTTTCCTGGTTGTTTCTTGAGTAAAACAAACTGTAATCTTCATTGTACGGCCCTATACGGATTGGTAAGGACCTGCAATTGATTGTAGAATTCAAAGGAATGTTTACTCTTCCAAATTTTTTTTGTTTCATGAATTTTCATTACGTTTTGTAGAAGTTGTAGCAAAAACAATGCAAAAATAGTGAATTTTCTGGAAAAAACAGCAAGTATTTGCTTGGTATGGTTTTGTAAGGCCTGCTACAGGGTCTATAAGTGGATGGCCATGTAGAGCTTTGTCTTAAGATTATAATGTTTTTTATTTGGTTGAATTTCATGCTAAAATGAGCAAGTTATGAGGAAATTAGTGCACATGGGTTAATGACAGAACTAGGGTTTCCAATTTTGAGAAGAAAATCCATTTCTCTTGATTGGCATGGTGGAAAATGCTAAAATTTTCAGTAAACCTCTTTTTTTACATCCTCTAATGGATTCCAAGAACTTAGCTCGATATCTCTTGGGCACAAGGAGTTATAGATGACTGTTATAAGGAAAACCCTATCAAAAGGGAATTAAACCCTACTCTCTTTGAGGGTTTTATGGAAATGCTATGGTTTGGAGTTAATTATTGCCAAGAATGGTTAGAGTGAAGTCTTTAGAGTGAGTTTAAGAGTAAAGAGCCTGGGAATGAAGAGGAAAAGTGAACTCTAATTCCTTTTGTTGGTTCAAGTCTATCAACTAAGCTTGTAGGGTTGCTTGTATGGTGCTTATTTCTTGTCACAAGTGAAAAGATCAAAAATCCTTGTGTAGAAAGTTGTAGAAGTCATATTTTCATTATTCTTGAGATTCCAATGTTTTTTCCATAGCTTTCTCTGCATCATTTTTGGTATCAGAGCCCAAAGATCTAGGCAAGGGAAGTTTTGGAAGTTTGTGTATTGCATTTGACAGGTTGAAGTGAAGAACCTAGATGCCAAAAGACTAGATAGTGAGGAAAATGAAAGAAAACCTAGATGAGGTATCACAAGAAGAAGTCAAGAAAAGAGAAGAGATAGCAAGATCCAGCAACAAACTCAGAAGGAGAAGATAAAAGACAACAGGATAAGCCAAGTTGCAGAGTTTGATAGGAAAATGACAGAGTTGGAAAAAAAACTTAAGCTTGTAGTACGATAGTGTCTTGAGGAAGAATACCAAGAAAATGTTTGGCATTGGCCAATGAGAAAGAAGGTGAAGTGGCCCATAAAGATGATTATTCGGAAAAGAAGAAGGCAAAGGATGACTGCTTTGAAAATTGAAGATGAACTAAAGTTTCATGAAGCCTTGGTGAATGCTACAGAAGAAGGAAATGAAGCATACAAAAAGGAGGAGTTTGCAAGCAATGAAGTTAGGGAAGAAAGAAAATCCATGCATCAGGCCATTGAACAAGTAAATGGAAGTACAAATCTTGGTTTTGATCATGAATATAAAAAAGAGAATGTAGATATACAGGTTGATAGGGAAAAGAGCAAAGAGTGGTTGGTCAAGAACATGAAAGAGGTGGAGGAAAATGAAGTTGCAAGGCATAATGATGAGGAAACACTTCAAGAGAGGATAAGATATGAAAGAAAGGTCAAGAACAATGACCAAGAGATCATGATTGAATCTTCCAAGCATGCAAAGGTGATATTGCAGCATGATAGTCCAAGACAACAAACTGAAAATTATGAAGAAGAGCCCACGAAGATTGAAAGATGTCTAAGAGAACCTTGGAAGAACCTTGAGGAGAACACAATAAAGATTAAAGCTACAGACCAAGGAGAAAATGAAGAGGAGGAAGAAATGGACAGCAGCAATGAGGTGTATGACAGTGCAATAGAATCTTGGAGTCTTCAAGCAAAGAAGCTGATAAGTAAGAGAAGATGCAAGAAGAAAGAGAGGAAGAAAAGAGTGCACACCAAGAAACAGGGAGCTGATCAAGCCAAGCATGGAGAAGATCGAGAGAGGTCAGAGGACAGCTATGATTGCAACACAATTGGAGGAAGTAGAAAAAGTAGTTGATCATCATTTGAGATGAAACTCAAATTTCTTTCCCCTAGGGAGTATGATGCAGGGGCATCCATTTGGGTGCATTTGTTGCCATTTGGTAAATGTTTTGTTTTTGGGTTGATTTAGGTTGTTTTGTGCCAATAAGGTCATTTTGGACCATTTTGGACCATTTGGGGTCATGTAGGTTCATTTTGATGGTTAGATGCAAAAGTTGCAAAAAGTTGTCCATGAATACCAATGTGATTCCTATGCGAAATCACTCTACCAGCTAAGGAGGATCTTTCACCACTAAAACTAGTGATTTGATGAGGGTTTTTGTCCTCGATCAACTTTGGAAGAACTTTATGTCTAAGTCCCCTTTTCCCCTAGGTATCCATTTGTGGGGACACAACATATTTTTATTAAATTAAAATACTAAAGTAAATATTATAACGTTAACTTTATAACTTTAGTGTAAAAATTTAAATAATCCAAACCACTTTGCAAAAAGCATTGCGAAGGCACCAAAATTTTGAACTAATCACACCCAAAAGAAATTGATACTGAAGAATGATTTCGGGTGCCAAAATGGGCACTTACTAAAAATAGAAATGTTCTCCAACAAATATGGAGAACAACCCAAATGGCCAAAAACACTACAAAGAGCAACACGACAATCCTAAATACCATCTAAGCACCAAAACAAGCTCGGATGCCAAGAGACCCTAAAACTGAACTCTCCAAGAACATTGGAATTCTCCCAACTCACTTAGAAACTTTCAAAAAAACCCTGAAAACTTGCAAATGCTCATGGAACATGGCATAAAAATGGGGACATTACAATGCCTCAACAAAGAAGAAAGGTACTATCAACCATGATGTTCTTTCTTCAAGCAATTTGACTCAAAAAGTTATAAAAGACAAAAATTCCTTGAAGGTTTTCAGCCCCCTCCTATGTCTCAAATCAATGTTGTTGTGTCAATCAAAAAAATGTGTTCACAAACCCATCAAGGATACATTACCTATAAGTTCTCCTGTTGTTGAATTTATAGTTGTTATGTGAGTCTAGGAGACAATAAAACCCAACAAACATCATATTGGTCTAGGGTATATGAGTGCTGTGAATTCTCATATGCCAAAATATTCCAAACCTATCACATTGGTATCCAAAAGTACTTAGAACAATAGTCGAGTCTTCATTTGTTGGTCAACTCTACAAAATTGATAAGTTGCCATGTCAATCGAAATCATCTTGCACTAATCAAATCCAAACATGTCATTGTGAATGTTGACATACCTCCAGTGATTATTTTGATTTGCATCCTAGTCTATCATGTGTGTTGGAAATATTGTCATTGATGTCAAAGGGGCATGGATAGTTTGTCATTGACATCAAAAGTGTATAGATTAAATTGTTGAAGATGTTGTCATTGATGTCAAAGGGCAAGTCCAAAATCAGGAGATGGCTTAAGTTATTTGAGGTTAAGTCGTAAAGTCTTGTGCCAGCTTTATGGCACCAATATCAAGAAATTGTTGTGCAAGGAAGGAGAAAAATGGAACCAATTAAATGAGCGATTTATCTTGGCACCCAAAATTAAGGAGGAAATTTAAATATTCAATTGCATAAATAATTGTTTATTATTTTCCTACATGGCTGACCCATGTATAGCACCCCTCTATTTGAAAATTAAAATGCGAATAAAAAATAATAAAATGGGCCACCCCCATTTAGAGTGGCGCCCCAATTTATGTGTTTTAAGGGGCCGACCCCTTGCATTTGAGTGCCAATTTTGGGCAAGTAAAATAAATAAATAAAATATATTGGTTGTTGATATGGCCAACCCCCTTGGAGGAGTCGCCTCCTTTGGATGAAGAGGTGCTTTAGCAAGTATAAATAGAGGGTTGAAAGGGAGTTAAAAGCAATCAATTTTAATGGAATAATATTTGTATGAAGAGCAAAAATAAGAGTTTATTCAAGAAGATTTATGAGCAAGTTGTTGAAGATTATGTTGTTGATTTATGAGTAGATATGTTGCAGATTTATGAGCAGATATTAAGGCAGTTTTAATGAAGACATGAGCATTTCTTTAAAGGGAAAATAGAGCAAACACCTTTGACATTGTTTTGATTGAGGGGGGGTCAGGTATTTTCAATATGGAGAAAAATAGCACAGTGATTGAGAAATTTGAAGGTTCAGAGTTCCACACATGGCAAATCAAGTTACAATTGATCCTTATTGAAAAGGATCTATGGGATGTGGTAAGTTGGGAAACAACAAGGCCAAATGATGTTGATGGAAGCACAAAATGGACTGCAAAGGATCGAGGAGCAATAGCTTTGATTGGTCTTGGAATTTCAAATGCATACCTCCACCATATTAACTTATCAAAGACCTCGAAGGAAGTGTGGGATGATTTGAATGCTTTGTTTGGATCAAAAGGATCAAGTGCAAAGATGAGCTTAAAGCAGAAATTGACCGAGCTGAAAATGATGGAAGGTGACAATAGTTCAACATATTAGTAAGTTTTGTTCCCTAATGAATCAACTAGCTGGATAAAAGCTAAAGTAGATGATGATAATGATGATGCAAAAGCTATTTAAATAACATGCCTCCTAGCTATGGTAATATTGTGTTCACATTGAACAAAGTAGATGCTACCCTAGAAGATATAATATCTACTTTAATTGATGAAGGGGCTAAGAAAACTGACTCAACTATAGAGGTAACTGCAATGTTTGGAAAAAACAAGCCTAACCATTCCTCCAAATCTAGTTCTTCTACACCAAAGGGAAATTGTTTTTTCAAGATAGAATTTTGTGCTACTATTGCAAGAAAAATGGACACATTATTATGAATTGCATTCAACGTGCCAAGGATCTCCTCGATGGAAAGATAAATATAAATAAAGCATTGGTTGGATACAATGATGAAGAATGTTTTTTGAAATAGCTATCAAAGACCCACACGATAACAATGAGGAGGAATATATTTTCTAAATCAATTAAAAAATTTGTATTTATGATTGGATGTGTTTGCCACCAATCACAAATGTTGGTTGTTTGTGAATGGATGTGTTTGTCCCCATTCACAAGATGTTGTATGTGATTGGAAGTGTTTGTCCCCATTCACAAGATGTTGTATGTGATTGAAAGTGTTTGTCCCCAACCATATTTTTATTGAGAAATTATGATTGGATGTGTGTGTCCCCAATCATACTTGTTGTGAGCAGAAGTTTATGTCCCTATTCACAACCTTGATGTTGGATAGATGTGTTTGTCCCTATCCTTGGATGAAAGTACAGTGAGTGTAGTAAGGCTAATTCCACTATTGCTTGTGACAAGTAGATGTGTATGTCCCCACTCATACCTTATGACGAACTACTGAATGTGGTCATCAAGTATTGTTGGTTTGCCTAACCCATTTGAAGAATGATGCAATATGGGGGGTGTTAGGAATATTGCATCATAGGATGCATATAATAATTATTTATTAGGTTTGTTATAGCTTGTTAAATAGGTTAATATAATAGTGGTACGAATGTTTGTTTGTATTGAGTTGTTAAAAAAACTCAACATATTTAGGGAGGTTGTTTATGGAGTTTGTAATAACCCTCCTGTCTGCTAAGGATATTACCTATGCCACTGCTTGACTGATTTTTGTGCTTTTGAATGTTAAAATGTTTTTGCTTGTTTTGAGTTTTGATAAAGATAATGCCAAGAAAGCAATTGATATTGAAATGTAAATAGAGATATTGGCAATTATTGCAAATTAAACTAACTGCTATAGCAGCCCCTTTAGAAATTTATTCAAATGAGATTTAACAATTGTTTTCCATTACAAAATATCCAATACAACTCTCTATATATTACTTGATAAATCAATGAACTTCATACCTGGAAATGCCATAGCCATAAATTATGAAATTCTGGATAATGCTGATTTGCACACAAAAACCCCTTCATTTTGGATGTCTAGTATCAATGACAAGCTTCTCCACCCTTTTGATGACTTGCAATGAATGAAAACACCCAACTGCCAACCAAGGAAGAGATTTGAAGCAATTACCTTAGGCATTTCAGCCGAAGATTGACACACCTTAGCTCAGGTACAATACGGCCAAACCATGATCAGATTGTACGGCCTGAAGAGAGCTTCAGTACGGCCCAACAATGAACTCCGAGTATGTAAAGCAAACAGCTATTAATGTCTTTCAGAGTTTCAATGATAAACTATTCAAACCCTTCAAGAAACTTCATCAATTTGCTCAAATGTGACTACTGGTTTGCAGCCACCTATATGTGCAACCTTCAGATGGTCTCTCACACCCTCAAGAAGCTAAAACAATGAAGAAGCTACGCTCTCCAATGCCCAAGAAAGCAGAAAACCCTGGTTTTCTTCCTCTCCACAAGAAATCCTCAAAAGCTAAGTGTCAAATGAGTGAATGATTTCATTTGCTTTTGTTGAAGGTTTATATATCTCCTTGGAAAAGCACGATTTTTTATGTGCTTTTGACTTTAAAATATATTTTATCTTTTCTTT